>JAQGDQ010000627.1:0-124154 GCA_030141605.1 Tubiluchus corallicola
GTAATTACATTTACTGTCAGTATTATTTATACAACATGTAAAATGGTTTATGCTATGTTGAACTATATGTGTGCTTGGATAGCAAAACTGTCCATAAGTCGGAAATTAAGCTTTTCTAGTTATTCACATATCCTGAATCTCCATTTTGCAATGATCATTTTGATACCAAACTTATTGCTCTATGTTATTTCTAAACTGAGATAATCCACATTGAAGTTAAGGTGCAGGCTACACAGTGAAAATGTAACCTTGAAAAAATCGCTGTTATAGTTAGCCATTGTTTTTTGAAGCGTTTCTATAAAACACTTAGCAACCACACAAATGTTGGTTCCTACGGACTTTGCAAGGACACATTGAAGTTATGTTTAAATCCAGTAAATGGCTCTTCCTGACGAAGATTTGGGCTTGGCAATAGAAAAAAAACGAAGCAAAGTGACTACTCCAACGAACTACTATCGAAATTTGAAAATACAAATTTTTTACAATTGCAGTACTAGTTTTTAGGCACATAAGTAGGTACGCGAATATAAAATTAGATTTTTAGTATTTTTATATATATATATATATATATATATATAGAAAAGTCCAATATATTTAGCATTTGTTTTTATAAAAAAACTGACATTTGAACAAATTTTTGGTGCATTCTATTTTGAAGCATCGTAACGTAGTTTTGGCTATGCCGACGGTTTTGGTTTGCAAGCATACATACAAGTGTTTTATACAAAAGTTTTTATTCCACTCATTTATTCTTTTGCATGATTTTTCCTACTTTTATTCATTACATTTCATTGTAGGTCTTTCCGAGTTGGACTCACAATATCTTTTGATTACTGGTGGAACTTGTATGGATTGGAATATGTAAGCATTGTGATGCAACATTTAAATTAAACATATTTCGCCTCATGTAAAAGTTCAAAAGTTGAAATTCAAAGCTGATAATCAAACGTTTACAGACGTATAAAAATTTTCGATCTTGATACACACAAAAATCAACAATAGCTAGTTTGTGTATTTCATGAGAAATAAAAGTATGTAGCTTATTTAAGTTTTATTTTATTTTTGTATAAATATCATTTGTACATTCCTCAAGTGCAGAAATGTTGATCATAAAATACTATTGATAGGACACAAATGAATATGCTGATGCCATTAAAGCTTGCCACAAAAGGGCTGCTGACAACATCCTCCGAGGTTGCTTGCAAAACGGCGGTTTATACATTAAACTAGGGCAGGGCTTAGTATCAATGAATCACATACTACCAAAAGAATACACTGACACACTTAGCGCTTTACAAGACAAGGCACTTATCCGGAAAACTCATGAGGTAACAGAGTCAGCTTACAAGTTCTGTGTTCTAGTAACTGCTATGTGTTAGTATCTTATGATTTTGTATACAATGTTTTTCAGTTTTTTGCTGGGTTGCAATAAGTTATGAATCATCATGGTTTTCGTGGAATAGATTTAGAATGTCTTAGATGGTAATAGGTGATTTAGCAATAATAGTAGATTATAAGTAATAATAAATCTTAGGTGATTTAGGTCTTTGCAATTTAAAACACGTGCTACTCCTAACGTATACACGATATAGTTTATGACAAAATTAGAACGTGTGAGATTGTATTATGCATAGGATTTGTATTTAATTTGTGTTTAAAGTTAATATGTAAGTTTTTGCAAATGATCATTTGCTAAAAACATCTTGAGGATGTTTTTCTAAATCATGGTTAACTTTCTTTTAAGTCTGTTGATGCTTGTATCCTTTTATACTTATAATAATTAACCCGCTGTCACGAATAAGGTCGTCATAAGAAACCTAATTAAATCAAAACAGACATGAAGTTTTTGACCATTTTTTGTAGTTTTAGCTTTCCCTGGTCTGTAATGTCTCATGCTTTTTCTAATTAAAAGGGAACTGACGTGTTATTTTCTTAAAAGCTACCACTTTCTGACTATTTCAATTACAAATTTCAGTTTCAACTTCAAAAAATTTATAAGACTTTTTAAAGTTTAAACATAATACTAGTATTGACAATATATTGATGTATATAGATATGTATTATGCACAGGCAGTTCAAGAATAGAGATGGGTTAGAGTCTAATTTTATTTCATACATTTCCAAGCCTGATAGGTATTAAATAGTACGGCATGATGCTTGCTATATTTGACAAAAGTAAACTGGTTATCATTAATGTCAATCAATGTAGGAGAATTGTATTTTTGCAATTTTACACCACTTGGTAACATTTTTAGATTAGCTTTCTGCTCTGACACAGCCTAGGGCATTCGGTTTTGTAAATTATGGTGAGTCTCGATACATAGACAGCAGGATAATAAAGTAAAACTTTGACGGATGTAGTGCAAAATTTAACTATTGTACAAATAATTAATCATTTTATAATTATTATGGACTGATTTTCTTGCTGTAGGTGGAGCAGTTGTTTTTAGAGGATTTTGGAAAATTGCCTTCTGAAGTGTTTCATAAGTTTGAAGATGAAGCCATAGCTGCTGCAAGCTTAGCACAAGTTCACATTGGAGAGTTAGAAGATGGGCAGAAAGTTGCAGTTAAGGTTATTATTTTATTTTTGTTACCTGAAAATCCCGTGTTCATCGTTTCATCACTGCAAAAGTAATTTTTGTTACTTTGAAGGTTATAATAACAAAGCTATTAAACGAATAAGCAAAGCAGAACTGAAATCTCGTTTTAGCACAGCAGACCAAAATTTTGGGCATTTTAATACTTTCTGGATAATCATTGGGCATTTTGACACTTTCTTTTTTGATTATTAAATATTGGATGTGAATCAATTGGAATTTTCTTTCTGGTCAGCTGTTGTGCAAAACATCCTGCTTTGGCCTAAGCTGGTCAAACCAGAAGCCTTTTAGGGAATATTTGTTGCCCCGCAAAAAAGTCTGTTTCTCCCAGAATTACTAATTGCAATCGAATCCTATATTCTCATTGCTGAAATACTAGAATCAGCTACTGTTCCAACCTAAATTTTATCGGGTTAGTTGTTTTGCATATGTGTGCTTGCAAACCAAAACCGTCCATAAGTCGGCATAATTGAAACTACATTATGATGCTAAAAAGTAGAAAGCACCAAAAATTTGGTCAAATGTCGATTTTTTTACTTTTATGAAAGCAAATGCTAAATATATTGGACTTTTATATTCTAGCATCAAATTATCAGAAAAATGTCTAAAAAATACTAAAATCTAATTTTATAACTCCTTACCCTCTTTTCCATCTAGAAGCTAGTGCTGCATTTGTAAAAGACTCGTATTTTCTAACTCCAGTTGTAGCGAGTGGAAGCAGCCATTTTGCTTCGGGGTTTTTCTGTTGACAAGACCAGATCTTCATGAAGAAAAGTCATCTACTGGATTTAAACGTAACTTCAATTTACTCTTGTAAAGTCCATAGCAAGCACACTCGTACGGTTGCTAAGTGTTTTGTAGAGACGCGAGAAAAAACATTGGCTAACTTTAACAGCGTTTTTCTCAAGATTACATTCTTCAGTGCGTAGCCTGCACCTCAATTTCAATGTGGATTGTCTCAGCTTAGAAATAACATAGAGCGATGAGCTTGGTATCAAAATGTTCCTCACAAGATGGAGATCCAGGATATATGAATAACTAGAAAAGCTTAATTGCCGACTTGTGGACGATTTTGTTATGCAAGCACACATATAATTTGCAAAAATCTAAACAAAAATATTTTGTAAGAAATAGAAAAATGTGGTTTTAGTGGAAGGTTTAATGGTATTAATTGGTGTTGAAATAAAGAATATTCAACGTAAAAACCAGTTTAGAAATTTGAACACCAGGTGGTAGCTGATTGTGTAGTTTTTATAGCTACTCTGAATAACGTACATGTTTTATTACTTTTAACAGGTGCAGTACATAGACTTAAGAGATAGATTTTCTGGTGATATAAGAACATGTGAGATTTTGTTAGACATCATTGCATGGATGCATCCCACGTTTACTTTCAAATGGGCACTACAGGTAAAGTACTTAAATATAAAGGGTGAAGCTTAAAGGGCTCGAAAGCTATGCCCCTCTCTTCTCCCCACAATATTCGTTGCTTTTTTGAAACGAAATGACTTCATGTGATGTGCTGTTTTTTGAAAATAAAGTTATCTAAATCTAACATCTAAATCTAAATGGAAATGTGAACTAAATTAAATGAGACGAAGAAGGAAGGTGGGTGAGACTTGTTTTTTTATACGAACAAGGCCTTTTAAGCCACTTGATAGTCTCATTGACTGTGCAAAGAACATGGATAATAGTCTGTAGTTTGTAAATTTACATTATATTGAACCAAAAATTGTTGCTTAACAAATTGCACTTCAATGCTATTTCAGTCATGCTGTGGCTTTTGTTATTGTCATATTGTAGTCTATGCTTACAGAAATACAAAAAAGCAGTGAGAAATTGTAAAGGTTATACTTTGATCTACAAATGGAATTTTTTAACCAGCTGTATTCTAAATATGTTAAACATTTCTAATTTTACACCTAACTTCCTCACCGTGATTGTACAGCAACAATATTAGTGAGCATCTAACAGTAGAAGTCAAATTTAAAGGTTTAGCCTAAGAGGCACAATTTGTGACTGTGAAAGAATAGATGCTTAAAAGTCACAATCTCCCACTTAATTTATTAAATTTGACTTCCCTTGTTATGCTCATTACTATTGCTGGTGTACTGTTACTTAGATTTCATAGGGAAATGAAAATTAGAACTTTTTCATGTTATACTTTTTTATAGAATGTGTCCAGGATCCAGGTAATATTTTAATGTGGCGAGTCTTAATTCCACAATACAAAATGTTTCCTGCTGACATTTTTCAGGATCTAAAGGGTAATTTAGCAAACGAGTTAGACTTTGAGGAAGAAGGCAAAAATGCTGAAAGGTGCAAAAGAGAGTTGTCCGACCTGAAATATATTTACGTTCCAAGCGTTATTTGGGAAAAATGCAGTAAGGTAAGCTTATTTTTCAAATTCTTTGACTTTTCAAGCTGTGTTTCACTTTGTGATGTAATTGATGTTGTGTATAAATCCTGAATGCTAGACAGTGTTCTGAAGATTGCTCTGCAATTTCCTGCCTAGGAGATTTGAAAAACACTTTTTTCCAGTAGAGTTTTTGCATTGTGATAAGGTTAGGTGAATTTCTTGAATGGCTTTACAAGCCTTTACCACATGAATGTGTTTTCTCAGAACTTTTTTGTAATGGTATTTTATGTCTGCTTTTGCAGCGTGTTTTGACGATGGAATACATTGAGGGCTGTAAAGTTGATGATGGGGAAGGAATTGTTAAACAAGGAATTTCTCTGAAAGATGTAAGAACGTGCTTTGGCTTTTCTGATTATTAGTGAAAATTTGCATACAATATTAAAATGGTTTCTATGCGGTCCTGCAATTATCCGTTAAAATAATTATCCGTTTTTTTCTTTTTAATTCTTATATTTTAACACCATTGCGGTTGTTACATATAAAAGAACATTTGCAATGCTTGTTTATGAGGAAAACAATGTGTTTAAGAAGTTAGTAATGCGTAAAGGGAAAGAAAGGGCAAATTGAAAGTATGTCCCAAAAAAACTTTCCACACAAAGTTATATTACTTAGCATTATGCTTACCTGTTTGAAATACTTGCATAATTAGAAAAGAGAATTCTTGATAAATTTAAATATTTGTTTCAATTGATAAAATGTCACTGAATCATCTTTCCAATGTGCACCACATTAAAAAACATGTTTTTAATCTTATTGACAACCTATGGTATATTATACTTTTGCTAAGTTAGCAAATAGTGTGCTATGAATGCTCTGATTATTTTCCGAAGTTTACGAAATGTTATCTAAACTGGTTTCAAATGACCTACCATAAAATGCCTGCGCCTAAAGTTCATCTCTGTAAATTTAAATTTACAAACTTTATACAATGTTACTATTAACATAAGCTTTCTATGCAATAAGGCAGCACGTAAGTGATATAAAACTTCTAGATGTTTTTTAGCTTTATGTAAGTAAAGGGTTTTCGTTGCTTTAAATATATGCACTGCATTACACCATGTGCTTAACTGTTTCTTCGATGTTTATTTTAAGTGTTTTTATTTTTAGGTTGATGAAAAGTTGATAAAGGTATTTGCTGAGCAGATTTTTCATACTGGATTTGTACATGCTGACCCACACCCAGGAAATGGTAAAAATCTTTTTTATAAATCAATGAGCAGGTAGACTAGACAAACTTTTTTCGTTACTGAAAAACGTGTCAGTTTTTGAAAAAAAATTCTTAGAAGTGAATTATGAAACTCTTTATTGTGATTGTTTTGCAGCTAAAGTTGATACTTTGACTCCAACTTTTTTCACCAATTTTTTTGCACACTTTCTCTTTCTGTTTTTGTTTTACTAGTAAGTCCACAAACATGCTCCCTCATACTTCTTTAATGCTAGAAGAAAACAATAGAGATGCCTTTGTGTAGTTTTTCATAATGCTTCACAAATTATCTGTCTGTTTTTCATAAACTTATTTGTGCGCTTACATTTTCCCAACAAAACTGTTTTTAACATACAATTCATGTAAAATTAAACAAGAAAGCAACTTTATTTTTTCTGAAAATGTAATTATACGTTTTTAAAAATCTCGTGAGATAAATAATGTAATTTTTTTGTTCATATTTAGTGGCTATTAGGACATTGCGTGTGTGTTAGTTAGCATAATTACATCTATCAATTATGGAATTGCAAAGGGAATTACAACAGTTATAAAAATGGTTGTAGCTAATCTATGATTTATTGAATTTTTCTTTCAGCTTAGTATTAGGTTAAAATGATTGCAAGATCTTTTGTTGTCAGTATGTTGTGATTTTCAAATTAAATTGCCGTCGTTGCAAGATTTTTCCTGATATAATGACTGTGAAAGTGTGAATACGTATAACTGAAGTTCATAAGCTTCAATTTCAAGTGTTATTGGAAATGCAAAGGTGCATAAATTTGCAATAATTTTTTTCCACGTAACAGATAACAATTTCTACGTTTCAGTTTTAGTAAGAAAAGGCAATGACGGTAAGGCTCAGTTGGTGCTCCTTGATCATGGACTTTATGACTACTTAAAACCTGAAAACAGAAAGTCATTAAGCAGGTTATGGAAATCCATTGTCCTGAATGATCACAATTTAATGAAGAAGTATGCTGGTGAACTTGGAGTAGAAGGTACTGTGTATTCTTACAACTGTGATTTACAATAGAAGACCCTTCACAGCTCATACATTTACCTGGTTTAGCTAAAACTTTGTCAAGTTTTGTGCCTGACTGCAGGTTATAAATACTGTCATCAATTTCTGGGTTTAATTTCTGGACCAAATTCACACATTGGACGACATGTATAACCTTTAGAAAAATCTATGAATTAACTGTTCGTTTTTAAGTTTTGATTATTCAAATTAATTCTACACAAACTTTAGTAGTTGTACAAATAAAAACGTATCGTACGTATTGCTAACACCATCCTCACAATTAGTCAATTAAAAAACCTAGGTAAAAGCCTAGTAAAATATTAAGATTTTAAATGTACATACTGTTGATTTAAATGTACGTTTGTATTTACATGATCTAAATCCAAAATTTATTGCCTGAAATATCTGCTAATGCATTTCATAAGTAGTACACATGTTTGCTGTTACTGTGGTATGGCTACGTTGATTAGTATGATAAGAAAACATGTTTACAAATTATGACTGGGAGTTTAAGTGTAATATTTTGTTTCTTCTTTTTTATTTTCACATTGTGGTTAACCATTTTCTGGACTTTATATCTTTTCAATGCAAAATATTACTCGCTTGAAGTGCCTCAAACTTCTGTTTGTAATTCATTGGTTTATCAAGTTTTTAGCAAGTAGCATGTTTGGTTTAATGATGATTTCAGAATACTACATGTTCAGCTGCTTACTAGCACACCGTCGTCTTCCCTTTCCGCCGGAGGGCCACAAGTTTCTCCGCAGGAATCGGGAAGAATACAAAATTATGAGTAAAGCAGACAGGCGAAAGTTGCGGGATGTGGCACTAGAAACTTTCATGCAAGTTCTAAAAGATATGCCCTCTCCTTTACTACTTATTCTTAGGTATTCTTCACTGGAAATTAATATAGCTATTCTCTGCACAATTGGCAATATTGTATTTCTATTTAAGGTGGAAAGATTTCTTACTCTTCTTTCCTTAACACTGTCACATTATACCACTAACGGTCTGACCACTTTGTTCGCACTGCAGATAGCCAAGTCCATTTCAGACCAGGTTTGTGTACAATTCTGCACTCGCAGACTATGTGCATGCACAAAGTCTGTGACAAAGTGACCGAGCTTGCTCTGTAAAATGCAGAAAAGATCAGAAACTGTGCGGCCCAATGACCAGTCTGTTCCAGTATCTTTTGCTTTCCGGCAAATCACATCAATTTAAAATGTACGACGTTTAATGTGCCATATGTGCATGAATCTGCCACGTTCATTGTGCATGGCAAAAAAGCATTTTATTTGATTGGCAAGAATGTCGTAAGCACTAGCTTCCAGGACCGGAGACTGGTTTGTGTGTGGAATTCTGTCCAGAGCAAAGCTGTACCGAGTTTACCCGTTAAAGATGACGAAAAACATTGCTAGTGCAAATCAGACATGAGTCCAATACAGTCCTGGATTGCCTGTTTTGAAACTGCATTGCGAGAGTTTTGTATTTTATGAAAACTCATTCGACGGAAGTCTGACCATTTTCAGATTATTTCATATTTTCTGAGATGCTGATGCAAAGACCATTACATCGCAAAACGGTTTACTTGCCAAATAAGCTCACTGAGAAGGATGTGCAATACATGCGTAAGATGGCAAGCCAACATATGGACCAAATTATGGTTAGCTTGAAATCGATGCCTCGATCTATGCTACTTGTATTCAGGTAGCCAAGCATTTTGTTCGAATTCCTGTTTTTTTTTGTTAAAATTTTTGCTAAAACATTTGCTTTAGAGATTTTGCTTATTCTGCCACAGTTTTTTATAGGCCAGTAGCACAAGATGACTGAATGCAGTTTCAAAATGGGTTTGTTACTTTTTTAACTATTTGTTGTGAATCAGTTTGAAAAGAGACTAGATTTGGAGCATTGTTTTGTTAAAAAACATAAAATTATGTCAAGTTTGTTATGATTTCTTGAACACAAGTTAATAACTATAATCACACTTAGTCTCTTTTCTACATGTGCCAAGAAATTTACCTTTTTTATATTTCTCTTCGCATTTGCATGACTAAATCAACCATTTTTTTTAAATTCTTTTCTTTTCGCTTGTTTTGTTTTTAGACTTTGGTGACAGTTTGCTCAGGCTTGTTCTTAGATTTAGATTTATTTCTAAGATGTTCATTCTAAAATTAAAACTAAAAGCCACACAACACCTGTGGATGTTTATTTCACAATTTAAATTATTAAAGTTATTTTCGCTTAGTTGTCAACTTAATGCAGTGCATTAAGCAAGTGACACTGTGTTTGAATACAGCAGTGCAGATGTGACTACAGTCACGTGTTATTACACTTTTTGCATAGTATTTTGTGTTAGTTTATGGTGGTTTTTTAGGAATATCAATACTGTAAGAGCTATCACACGTGAACATGGTAACCCTGTTGATCGATATGTCGTAATGGCAAAAGTGTAAGTAATCTTTTTAAAAGTTTTGCTTTCTATTGGGTGAAGTACATAAAAAATGTTACGTGTTATGTAGCTAGCTAATATAAAACTATTGGTTTTAACAATAGTTTAACATTGCTAAGAATAGCCCTATATCTAAAAATTATTCGAGAAAACTTAGTAACACATATTATAATCTTATGTTGACAGTTTCAGTATTCAAATACATGGAAGAGCCAGCCGCTAAGAATTAACATGTTGTTTATTAGCGCAGATTATCGTTTCAACAACAACTGTCATTTTCGATGCTATAAATCAAGGCAAAACAAATAATTAGTACAATAATGATAATAGTAATAATCGTAGTAATAAAAAATGTGCTAATTATTTGTTTTGACTTGATTTATAGCATCGAAAATGACAGTTGTTGTCGAAACGATTGTCTGCACTAATAAACAACATGTTAGTTTCTACATTGTTGTGCAATAGTGCTAGGCCTAAACTTAACTCTAAAAAATGATGTCAAGTCCATTTTACCTTAATCATTTTTAGCAGTTTTGTCAAAGTGCCTGTAAGCAGCTTATCATTGATAAATTATCAAATGTTTCCCAGTCACAGGAGCAAATACTATAATTACAAGGACAGTAGCTGCCACAGTTATTCCCATCAATTAAGTCCTTGTACTTTTGCTAGTGCAATTTGTTTGCAGAATTAATTTTTACATCAAATTAAAATTTTGAAAAAGTAGGTCAAATCTTTTGGCTGCCAGTTATATTGTATATAAGGTTTTTGTTTGTATTGTTTATACTCAGTATTCTTAGATGCCTTTCGTCAAATGTATCTATGAAAAGCAAAGTGGCAATAAACTATATTACACAAGAGGTTTCCTTATTTTGCACAAATTGCTGTAGGAAAGCAGTATAAGTAATGTGCAGTAGCCCGTATGTTTTTGCGTGTTTTGTCATGTATGGGTCTCCCAGCTCACATCAGTATGTAAACTATGTAAAATGTTTCCAAATTGTAAATTTGTGATGTGGGTTAAACGAAAAAAATAAAAGTTGTAGCAGGTTGTTATTTAGCCTTGGTGTAGTTGTAGCATAATTACTTCAGTATATCTGACCCACTATGTACAGAATTAGCGTCATGTTTCTCTGAAGTCATTGAGAAATTCAAGAAACTAGCCGACTTCATTGTAAATGTTGCACTGCAATGAAAAAGTTCTGTTTTTTATGGATTAGGGGATGTCACAACGTCTGTGATTTATTACTAACAGAAATTGTTAAAATTTTATTATCATAAATACAAAAAAATTACTTTATATATTAGTGGGACTATACTTTTTAAAAATTTTGGCAGTTTATAGAACTTAGTAAAAGAAGGTATTAAGTGTTTTTCATTATTTACTGTATGTGTTCGGTTAGTTCTTTGCTGTACACATACATTATTTTTCTTTACATTTTCACAGGGCTGTGAGAGGAAAATTTGGCAGGAAAAATTTGTCATTTTGCCAGCGATTGTTGACCATTTGGGAAAGTTTGAAGTTTGAGTATAAACTCAGGTATGTGACATAATTTTAGCATGTAATTTTATTTTTAGCACGTGAATGATTACTGCTGACACATAAGTTTAGCATGTGATTTTGGCACGTGAATGATTACTACTGATACATAATTTAAGCATGTGATTTTAGCACGTGGATGATTACTGCTGACACATAAGTTTAGCATGCGATTTTGGCACGTGAATGATTACTGCTGACACATAAGTTTAGCATGTGATTTTGGCACGTGAATGATTACTGCTGAAACATAAGTTTAGCATGTGATTTTGGCACGTGAATGATTACTGCTGACACATAAGTTTAGCCTGTGATTTTGGCACGTGAATGATTGCTGCTGACACATAAGTTTAGCATGTGATTTTGCACGTAAATGATTACTGCTGAAACATAAGTTTAGCATGTGATTTTGGCACTTGAATGATTACTGCTGACACATAAGTTTAGCATGTGATTTTAGCACGTGAATGATTACTTCTGACACATAAGTTTAGCATGTGATTTTGGCACGTGAATGATTACTGCTGACACATAAGTTTAGCATGTGATTTTGGCACGTGAATGATTACTGCTGAAACATAAGTTTAGCATGTGATTTTGGCACGTGAATGATTACTGCTGAAACATAATTTTAGCTTGTGATTTTGGCACGTGAATGATTACTTCTGACACATAATTTAAGCATGTGATTTTAGCACGTGGATGATTACTGCTGACACATAAGTTTAGCTTGTGATTTTGGCACGTGAATGATTACTGCTGACACAAGTTTAGCATGTGATTTTGGCACGTGAATGATTACTGCTGACACATAAGTTTAGCATGTGATTTTGGCACGTGAATGATTACTTCTGACACATAAGTTTAGCATGTGATTTTGGCACGTGAATGATTACTGTTGAAACATAAGTTTAGCATGTGATTTTGGCACGTGAATGATTACTGCTGACACATAAGTTTAGCATGTGATTTTGGCACGTGAATGATTACTGCTGAAACATAAGTTTAGCATGTGATTTTAGCACATAAATGATTACTGCTGAAACATAATTTTAGCTTGTGATTTTGGCACGTGAATGATTACTTCTGACACATAATTTAAGCATGTGATTTTAGCACATGGATGATTACTGCTGACACATAAGTTTAGCATGTGATTTTGGCACGTGAATGATTACTGCTGACACAAGTTTAGCATGTGATTTTGGCACGTGAATGATTACTGCTGACACATAAGTTTAGCATGTGATTTTGGCACGTGAATGATTACTGCTGAAACATAAGTTTATCATGTGATTTTAGCACGTGAATGATTACTTCTGACACATAAGTTTAGCATGTGATTTTGGCACGTGAATGATTACTGCTGACACATAAGTTTAGCATGTGATTTTGGCACGTGAATGATTACTGCTGACACATAAGTTTAGCATGTGATTTTGGCACGTGAATGATTACTGCTGAAACATAAGTTTAGCATGTTATTTTGGCACGTGAATGATTACTGCTGACACATAAGTTTAGCATGTGAATGATTACTTCTGACACATAAGTTTAGCATGTGATTTTGGCACGTGAATGATTACTGCTGACACATAAGTTTAGCATGTGATTTTGGCACGTGAATGATTACTGCTGACACATAAGTTTAGCATGTGATTTTGGCACATGAATGATTACTGCTGAAACATAAGTTTAGCATGTGATTTTGGCACGTGAATGATTACTGCTGACACATAAGTTTAGCATGTGATTTTGGCACGTGAATGATTACTGCTGAAACATAAGTTTAGCATGTGATTTTAGCACGTAAATGATTACTGCTGAAACATAATTTTAGCTTGTGATTTTGGCACGTGAATGATTACTTCTGACACATAATTTAAGCATGTGATTTTGGCACGTGGATGATTACTGTTGACACATAAGTTTAGCATGTGATTTTGGCACGTGAATGATTACTGCTGACACAAGTTTAGCATGTGATTTTGGCACGTGAATGATTACTGCTGAAACATAAGTTTAGCATGTGATTTTGGCACGTGAATGATTACTGCTGACACATAAGTTTAGCATGTGATTTTGGCACGTGAATGATTACTGCTGAAACATAAGTTTAGCATGTGATTTTGGCACGTGAATGATTACTGCTGAAACATAAGTTTAGCATGTGATTTTGGCACGTGAATGATTACTGCTGACACATAAGTTTAGCATGTGATTTTGGCACGTGAATGATTACTGCTGAAACATAAGTTTAGCATGTGATTTTAGCACATAAATGATTACTGCTGAAACATAATTTTAGCTTGTGATTTTGGCACGTGAATGATTACTTCTGACACATAATTTAAGCATGTGATTTTAGCACGTGGATGATTACTGCTGACACATAAGTTTAGCATGTGATTTTGGCACGTGAATGATTACTGCTGACACAAGTTTAGCATGTGATTTTGGCACGTGAATGATTACTGCTGACACATAAGTTTAGCATGTGATTTTGGCACGTGAATGATTACTGCTGAAACATAAGTTTAGCATGTGATTTTGGCACTTGAATGATTACTGCTGACACATAAGTTTAGCATGTGATTTTGGCACGTGAATGATTACTTCTGACACATAAGTTTAGCATGTGATTTTGGCACGTGAATGATTACTGCTGACACATAAGTTTAGCATGTGATTTTGGCACGTGAATGATTACTGCTGAAACATAAGTTTAGCATGTGATTTTGGCACGTGAATGATTACTTCTGACACATAAGTTTAGCATGTGATTTTAGCACGTGGATGATTACTGCTGACACACAATTTTAGCATGTGATTTTAGCACGTGGATGATTATTGCTGACACATAAGTTTAGCATGTGATTTTGGCACGTGAATGATTACTGCTGACACATAAGTTTAGCATGTGATTTTGGCACGTGAGTGATTACTGCTGACACATAATTTTAGCATGTGATTTTAGCACATAAATGATTACTGCTGAAACATGCTTCAGATTAGAAGAGTAGATGATGACTGATCACAACTATGACGAAAACCTGAGAAATACGTATAATTAGACAACCAAATCCTACACACAAATAAAAAATAATCAATATTAAAACATTGCAGGTGGTTAATACATAACTTTTAGTAGCTGAAACATGCAAAAATTCAGTGGCATAGCAATTATACAGCAGGATCCCACTGTACTGCAAGATCCCTTCCATTTTGGAGAGCCCTTTTTGTCTACAGGTGACAAAACAGAGCATTTACTATCTGGCGGTTGTATTATGATAACCAACTCAAAGGTGACTATGCCCTTAAACAACTGTCAGAGCTGTTCTGTTTTTTAAGCTCAGTGGCACAGCACCAGCTGGGGAGGTCGTGTCAAATGGTTGCTGTCCATAAGCATTTAAGTCTGTGCTGCTATCTCAGGTCTGTCTCACTCTGGTAGTAGTAATTATTGAAAGTTAAACCGTACATATGCTGAAATAAATTGTCTAAACAGTTTAGATTAATTTGCCTCTTGACTGTAACTCTTGTGTGCATTAAACTGCTACCAAATTTATTGTTTAATGTTAATACAATAATTGACTGTCATAACTAAACATAGTAAATAACAACTTCTTTGGCTTATTGATCTAACTTCTCTGACTGCCTGTAAACCACAAATTTGCAAATCTAGCAGCTTATTTGAGGCAAGAAAAGGGGCAATGAAAATTCTAAAATCAGTCAATACTTAAACCATCTTTGACGTATGCCCACGTATCTGTTGTCTAACTAGTTAACTTGCTAGGTATTCAGATCTGCTCAGTCAGGGTAAGCTACTAATCTGACTCGAGAAAGTATGTATAAGTTAGCAAAGTACTAGGTTCAAATCCCAACTCAATTCACAATTTTTCTTTAACACAAATTAACCGTTAGTTTTATTAAAGCAATAATCTCAAACACGCTTCTGTGAGTAAATTTTTGGTTTGTGGAGAATCAAATATATTGTTAACAATAATTAACTTTTATAAATCTGAAGTTTTTAGTTACAACCTAAGCTGATGGAACTTCAAAAACCCTTCTTGCTTCAGCTTAAACAAGCAATAGAGAAAAGAAGCCAAAGTTAGACGATATTATTTCACTAATAAGAAAGCTAGGATGATGATGATTTTGGTAATGGTCGGTATGTTACAAGAAAGTTCTGCGACTGCACTTAACATAAACAACATTAACAACTTCTCAACATAAGCAAATCACATTGTCAAAGATTTATGTCAATTTATGCACAAAGTGTATAAAAAAGGCTCCTAAAAAAACTCTTAGCTGTATCAAAATATCATATAGAAAATTTAAGGAGCTTCCGTTGTTCTTGCATATATCTGTTCAGGTAGGCAGAGGGGGAGTGATTTGTGCTCTGCCATCTGGTTAGGATGGGAGGGGATCTCACAGTTGCTGGGGGCCCCACTTAATTTACACCGCTACTAAAAATATTGTATTTGATGTATGTAACTCGAATTGAGAGTTACCACATTTGACTGTACTTACTGACCTAACACCAGTTCCTATTAATTTTGTACTAGGCTAATTTAACAAGTTTTTACAGATTCATACCATTCAAAAGTAGAACATAAATATAACAGAGTCGTTTCACAAGGTTTCTTTATATTAAGTGTAACAGAAGTTACTGCTTAATCATTTAATATAGTATTTTTATATTTTGTAAATTAAAATGCTTGCCAGTACTGGTTTAGTTATTGACTTAGTAGGCATTAGTTGGTTTTATGCTTTTAATTATTCCTGTTGTGTTTACTAACACTTGACCGTGGACTGCACAAACAACTTTGATGTATAATGGCGTACGATGTGCTCTAATGGCGACATTAATTTTTAATCACTTGGCATGCATACAAGTTTTAGCTTAAAATTTGTACACCAAATTTCTCTTCAATTACGAATGTATGCACTCTAAATGCGCCCTATTGAACTCCAAGGTTAATTAGTGTGTTAATGCTAGTAACAGATCATTAATATTTCATCATCAGTGCATACAGAAGTCTTCATCTAGAATTCTAGATTAAGGAAAAGCAAATGAAATTCAGCAGCTGAGTAATGTCTGTTGAGTTAACATATTGTGAGCAGCTGCTAATAAATTATAAATGGCTGGGAGGGTTTCATAATGTGTGTCATAAGCAGTTTTGAAATGAATGTAAAACTTGTTTGCAAGCAGAAGTGCAAACTTTTTTATTTGTTGCAAATTTGTCCATTCATTTGATAGCCTCTCCCAATAATAATTACTTCAAAGGGTAGAAAAGGCTATTTTAAAGTATGTCTTAAAAACGTCCCACGCAAAGTTATATTACTTTGCATCACACTTACCTGTTTGAAAGACTTGCATAATTAGAAAAGAAAGTTCTCAAATTATTTTAAATATTCGCGCCACCTAGTAAAAGGGCATTGCATTGCTATCCCACTGTGCACCACTCACTCACTAAAAAACACATTGTTGGTGTTACGTTATTGGCAATGTTAGTTAGCAAAGAGTGTGCTACGAATGCTCTTATTACTTTTTCAAACTTTACGCAATGTTATCTACATGTATTCCAAATCACTTATTCTGAAAATGGCCGCCTCTAACTGTCTTCGTAGAAGTTTAACTTTACAAGTTTTATGAAGCTGTACTGCTAAAGCAAGCTCTGTGCACAATAAGAATGGGTATAAGTTATATAAAATTTCAAGACAAATAGTGTTTTCTTGTGCTCTAAAACTAAAGGTGAAAATTTTGACATTTATTTATTAATTATTTTACACTGCAAGGTGTTTTCTATTGACCTGATGTCTGATTTAGGAAAACAGCTGTGGAAATATTAAAATACTGGGAAAATCCAAATACAAAGGATGGCATTAGAAATTACTTTTGAGTGATTTGAAAAAAATCCCTTTTTAATTTAGCATTAAATTTGATGGATATGTTGGATTTTCATGTTGACGTTATGTACAAATAAGGTAAATAATAAAAATGTGTCCGGATTATAAAAAGTAGCCATGTAAAATTAAAACCAAATTATAAATATTTTGAGTAGTATTTGACTTAACTACCGTTTCTCTGAGACTCGTTATTAACACCGTTGATACCAGATATGGTTAGCTGTGAAATATAGCTATTTGCTTGAGGCGCACCGAAATAAAATACTGGAAATGGGTAAAAATAAAAAAAGTTAGGAGTGCCCAAAGAACAAATTTTTAAATGAATGGTCAATGTGTGTAAATAAGTAAATTTGCATATGTGGAGTAAACTTGACTTCTACTGCCATTCGTTAACACTTGTCATGAAGCGGTAATAAGCAATATATTTTTGATTAATTAATAGTCTGTATGTTTTTTATAGTATTAAGTACCAAGACTGAAGTGGTGTAACTTGATGTTTATAATTCTTAATAAGTCGATGCTGTCGTATGTTCTAGATTATTATGAATGTGTAATAGTTGTCGAAAAGAATTAAATAAAAAGTCTTATTTTATGATTCAGGTCTGAGAGCTGGCGAGTTTGGATAGTGTTGACGTACCTGCGAATACTAACGTATTTAGGACGTGCACCTGATCTTAGTAAATTAACAACGCAGATGTTATAACATAGGAAACATTTAGGAAATTCTTATATTGTGAGTTGTTAATATCATAATTCTTTATAAAATCATTATAGGCTTTGTTAAACATAGTGATTTTTGTTTCTTTTTTTTTTGTTAGTCATTAGTTAGAAAAAAAACATTATTTCTAGTAATAATTATAATAACAATAATAATAATAACAGCAACAATAACCACCATCACAACAGCAACAACAATAACAACAGCAGCAGCAACAACAACAACAACAGCAGCAGCAACATCAGGAGTTTATTAGCCTCAGATATCAAGCACTGTATAGGTTTGATAAGGGAAAGTAACTCTGAAAGATATTCTGGACCAGCACCATTCAAATGCTTATAGGTTAAAAGGAAAATTTTGAACTTTCAACATTCAAAATTATACATATTTTTTGTGCTCTTGTTCGTGTTACAAATTAAATTATTGCAGAAAAATGTTTCAGAAAAACTAAAACAAATGTCTTATTTAATTGAATGTTCATTTAATTTTGTTTAGAAACCATTTCCTGTTCGTTTTATACAAGGTGCACCCGATAAAGCTAATCCTGTTTATTGCTAGTCACGTTCCATTTCAGTATAAATTTGCACAAAATTTAATTAAGGAGTGCAAAAATCTGGGATTGTGGTGCACATAATACACTATTGGTCAGTGTTGTTAAAAATGTACAAAATTTGACAAACAGTTACATGAATACTTATATTCTATTATTAAATAAGTTATTAGACTTAGTTTTATTACTAATTTTACAGGTGACAGCAAGTTAATAACAATTGAGTTAACAGCAACTTAAAATTTACAAAATTACAGAAGTACTGCTCAGCAATAAAGGACGAATACCATTTTTAAAGTCTGTACATTGATTAACTAGTGTAACAGGACAAAGTTGAATGATAAAGCTTCCTCTGTGCAAGGCTAAGATTATTTCAACTAACTGACTCAGGCTTAGATTAGGCTTCATTTTTTGGTATTTGTTTTCTTCTAACTACATGTATGTGGCTCTTAAAAACTTTAACATGTATGTGGCATTTCAATAAATATCGTATTTCGTATGCATGAAAGAATGGTACACTAAATTAAAGATTTAAGTACAAATTAGATTTTTTTGGCATTCTTGTATATTTACCATTATTATGTACTGAGCTTACTTACTGTGACAGTGTAAGTTTATTGCTAAATCTTATCATTTGTGATAAGAGAATATTTGTTTAACTACCAGAAATCACACTCCTATAGCTAGTGTTACTTTTAGATTTGTTTTGAAGTTAGAAATTAGAAGCTTTTAGCCCTTAGTGTGATTTGTTATTGTGATATACTTTTAAGCATTTAGTGTTAAAGTTTTTATAATATAATTTTTACTGTGTTTATCACTATGACCATGTTTAATATTATTATTGTAGTGTTGGCTATTTGCATTTTTATAAGCTTGTTTTTTCTAGTTAAATAAATTGAACAGAGCTTGCAGTATTTTACTGTAATTTGTTTTTTTAAGTTTTGTGTTCCACTTACAGGTTCAGTCAGCTATTAAGTGTGATTGCTTACTTGCTTTGTTTATGTTCCATACATGTATGTCTTATGGTTTGCGTTGTTGACTAGCCTACCCAAATTTAGTTTGCAATTGTGCCTGAAATTGATAAACAATTTACATTTCGTTAAATGTTTCTTGGTCAACAGACATAACATTAACTTTGTGCTTATTGTTTTCAAACATTTAGAACAATAAAAGTTGGTTCATTTTATTTTCTTTTTTGCACAAATGGAATTACTTTAGTATTGTATTTAATGGACGATTGCTAATTTTACTTGTTAAGTTATCTTGGGTCATATAAAATTATAAATGCACTATCTACCTATGACACAGAAAGCATCTTCGACAGAAATTGTGGTGGCTTGAAAAGTGGTAGTGGTTGAACCAACTCGAAGTTGTTTATAAAATTATTTAAGGCTATAATTATTAATATTTATAGGTATTCACATTATGCAAATTTGTTTAATATTTGCCTCTGGTTGCTGATTTAGAAAATTGGATTGAAAATTGTGTGACAGCCACAAATAAGTTTTTGCAAATTTTATTTCTTTTTTAAATTGTTGAACTGTAATAATTTTTCAGATAGACGATAATAATAATTATTGTTACTACTGTGAAAAAATTGAACAAATTTAATGTTAATGTTTAACTGCATGTTACATTTTCGATAATTTTTAGGTTTTGCTGATAGACATTTTCCACATGGGCCTATTATAACTATGTAAATGTAACAGATTTTACCACGGACCAAGGTTTTACATAATTATAGAGACTTTACAAACAAATTTTTCCGTTTTTATTTTGTTTGAACATCATGTATATTTTTCTTAATTAGTTTATGCTTAAAGTTTATCGAAACCTTTAAGAAAATTGATTGTATAAATTCACAAGTCAGGTTTATAGTTTGCCTAGCGCACAAGTTTAAACGCCGCGCGTGCGCACTTAAAGCTATGTGCTACAAGCATAGCTAAACTCTCTCTACACAGCGTCTTGGTCACTATGGAAACAAAGAACAGTACTGCCGACTGACAAAATCAATTATGCTGCGTTTATATCAATGTTTATTCCATCGTATTTGTAACCATGGCAACAGCTTGCTTCGTTCCTCTGATTGGCGCATGCGAGTGATTCGTCAAGTAATTATCCCTTTCTACCAGCCTGAGGCAGAGGCGTGAACGAATTTTCCCGATTTCCTGCTCATTACAATCCAGTTTCCAGCGGTTTGTAAGGTGAGTGATTTATTTTGCAGTGAATATTTTATATAACTACTTTGGCAATAAATATTTTACGTTTGAAAATCGGTTAACTGGGGAATTGTCACGTCCTAAATTTGGTTATGTGTATGCGTACGTTTACGCACTTTAATAGTAGTTGTCTTCTTAGAACTGTTGATCAATAGACCGCCAGCAATAGTGTTCTAACCTGGAGTTTGCGCATTTATTTGTTTGTACGACTTGTCTTAGAAAATCGTTTTCATAACTGATGTTTAAGGGTGTGAAAGTTTGCAGTTGCTCTTGCTTGTGTTCGTCGAAGCTGTGCACAAATCGTTGACACAGCAATTCAATTCAATTTTAATTTATTTATCTCTTCATAATACTACATAAACATGATTAATAAAAGAATCGCTAGTCAGTTTTGAAGAATGGTTAAAATGAATAGAGAAAGGATAGCGAAAAAACTATGAAGTCACCTAGTCTGCTATCCTTAAAGCAACAGTTGGTTGCATTGGCTTCGGCAGTACGTTATTAAAGAAATGAATTTTTGTGCTGTGAGCACGGCTGGATTACCCTATAAGCTACCATAGGCTACAGCTTAGGCTCCTCAAACTTTGGCGGCATACTTTGCTTTGCTGAATAGTTCACATAACCTGAAATAATATTTAAACTTTATAAAGAAAGCCACAAAGTCTGAAAATCCAATTTTAAAGCAGCTTCTCATTTCAGATACAGGATCCCTGTTTGAGGCCATTTAACTGAGACAAAGGGCACTTGTTTGAGATAAAGGCCCCATTTTAAAGCCCATTATTTGAAATATGGGGCCCCTAGCTATGCAAATGTTATTGAAATATATTTGAAATCACAAGTAAAAATGTTCGAAGTGAGTGTGAGCAAATTAAAAGGTGGTTGCGCGTCAGGGGCACCATAATTTCATTAGCCTAGGGGCCCCAAAGGGTCATAATCCGACCCCAGCTGTGAGACCTGTAATTTTTCCAAATGTCAATGAATGAGCAAACAGTTTTGAGAGTTGACTATGCACCTGAACTCAAACACCTCTTTATACCAGTATTAGGATTCGCGTACCTCGAAATTGCCAAATGTTTACAATGAGAGTGGGAGGGGCGGGACGAGAGAGAAATATGTAGGAATATGTACGAACGAGCAGTACTGTAAAAGTTAAGATGAGCTAGCCGCTCACTGGGTTTTGTTATTGGTCATAATATTTATTTTTCTTTGCACTGAGCCTATTCATTTTAACAGCCTCAACTGCTCCTTTATGATGTGGATATACAAGAACCTGATAAAAGTATTAGAATAGCCACTGTTAATCACCTGAATTGGATACATGCTATTTTAATAAAAACAATATTTTTTGCACTATCGCAGATACCTTTTTCATTAGAGCCACCAAATGACTATTGTGGGCATAGATAATGCAAACCACACCGATCGGGCCTTGGAAGTGTATTTTAATAATGAAGTGCACCAGTGGTTGATTGAAATTACTTCATTAATTAAGTCAATCTAATGTCAATTGGCTTACGTAGTTCGAACTTAAGTGATTTACAACATTTTGAATAATAAATGTTTACTTTTGCTTTCCTTTACCGACTTTAAAAATCCGCGAATACGGTAGTTGAATTTATTTGCAGTCAAACTTGCTAGATGTCTTTTAGAGCATCTCAAGAAACTGAGTAGCTTTTCAACTTGTGCCTGCTTCTTTATTTTTTCTTGTGGTTAATTTAAATCAGTTTGTTACAATGACCAAAGTTGTTTATGTCAGAAGACGGGGAAAAATTGTATGCTGTGATGCGAAAGTTTATTTTTATTCTTTTTTTAACTTGTTAATTTTCTTTCTGCCTACAATGAGAGGAACTCATATTTTCATCATCATTGTTGCATTTGAAGTTACATTGTTTTGAGATGTTAATTTTTCTAATTGGGGTTGCTGAAAACTGCTATTTCTTCAGTTTCAGCGGTTTAAATTTTCATTAGTCGACATGGCTGCTGCTGGAAATGGTCTCCATGGAAATTTCGAGGCTTTTGCCAAATTTGGTGACACAAAATCTACTGGGCAGCAAATAAACACGAAAAATTTCTCCAAGTGGCTGAAAGAAGCAAAAGTGATTGATGGGAAAAAAGTTCAGTCGACAGATGTTGACATCGCCTTCTCAAAAGTCCTCGGCAAAAAGGCAAAGTAAGTTGCATCATCTTTAAAAAAGAAACGGTTGCGGTTTTTATCATTTTTCTCCTGTATTGATGTTGTTAATGTTGTTAAATTTTTTTTGTCTCCAATTTATCAATCCCCAAAAAAATTATATCTATGATAGTGCAAAATTAACACATTACTTATAAGGCTAGTTATTTAATTTTTTAGTGTTAGTGATGATGTTGACAATAACGATGGTGATTGGTGATGGTGATGATGAAAAAATGTTAACTATGATAATGCAAAATTAATTATAAGGGTATTTAATTTCTAATTTTAATATGGGTGATGATGTTGACAATGGTGACGATGATGATGACGATGATGATGATGATGAATGATGATGATGATGGAAGGTGATAACTATGATAGTGCAAAATTAACAGATAATTTATAAGGGTAGCTATTTAATATTTTAATATTGGTGATGATGTTTACAATGATGATCGTGATGATGATGGTGTGATGATGATGATGACGGTGATGACAACGTTGGTGATGTAAACTGGAGTGCCATTACAATCATGTTGGACATTTTGTGACCTAAAGTCACATATTTAGACACTCCAGAATTAATTCGTCAATAATCATGAGTTTCATTTTAGGTTATTTTACTTTTATTTTCTGCACCTGCAGTTGGACAATATAATTTCTGTATTATATAATTTACTTGAACAGTACATGTTACATTGTGTTTGTCCAGTTGTATTTGCCAAGGGATGTATGTTAACTAGAGCTGGCATAGAGAACCTGTATGATTCCAGAGTTCAGGATTAAATTCATCTAGGTAGCCTATACAGCCAAACCTTGGTATAATGCCCCCTCTTATAATGCCAGTCTCACTTAATGCCCAAATTTTGCAACAATACCTATATTTGCATAGAAATATATGTATTAATAGACCTTGTTATATAGCACCAAACTCACTTAACACCAACTTTTTTATAGTCCCAAAGTGGTTGGTATGAAGAGGTTTGACTATACATTAAAAATATTAGTATTTTTAAGTTAAAATAGTTCTTAGACAAACTATAACAGAAGCTTTATATTCTTATAATGTTTCTTTCCTTTTTTGTACTAATTTTTCAGTTGTGTAATTCTTGTTAATGCAAGACTAGTGCCAGTCGGCAAATAATTTGAAAATTATGTTAACAGGATTTTATAGTTTCACCAAACATTAAAAATAAGATGAAAAACTTCATTTTTTCATATGATGATGCTGACAGGGGCTCTAAGATGCTTGATTTTAGCGATTTGGAGGCAGCTTTAGATGAAATTGCAGCCCATGTTGCTAAAACTGAGGCTAAAAAGTCTGGAAAAGCTGAGGACGAAGTGCGCAGAGAGATGGTGGATGGTATGAAGAAGAAGCTGTCAAGTTGCACTCAGCCTGGAACTGCAGGAGCCACGGTAAGCATAAAACTAATATTCTAAAGCTACTTTCACACACATACACATAAGGCTGCAGGTATTCCACTGTACATGTATATAAATTGTTTCTTTAAAAAGTTTATTTGTGTGCTTGCAAACCAGAACTGCCCATAAGTCGGTATAGTTAAAACTATGCTATGAAGAATGCACAATGCAGATCTATGTAGAATACACCAAAAACTGTGTCAAATGTCAATTTTTTGTTTTTTATAAAAAACAAAGTCTAAATATATTGGACTTTTAATTCTAGCATCAAATTATCAGGAATATGTTAAAAAAAAATTGTAACCTCTTGCCCGCTTCCTCTTTGTCTAAAAACTAGTACTGCAATTGTGGAAAACTCTGTATTTTCAAACTCCAATAGTAGCTCGTGATAGCAGTCATTTTGTTTGCAGTTTTTTTATGTTGCGAAGCCCAGATCTTCATCTGAACTAGCCATCTACTGGATCTAAACGTAGCTTCAATGTGTCCTTGCAAAGTCCATAGCAACCACACTTTCGTGCAGTTGCTAAGCATTTTTGTAGAGACACAATAAAAACAATGGCAAACTTTAAAAGCAATTTTTTCAAAATTATGTTTCAGTGCGCAATATGCACCTTTACTTCAACATAGATTATCTCAGCTTAGAAATAACATAGAGCGATAAGACTGGCATCGAAAATGATCCACATGAAATGAAGATTTAGGATATGTGAATAACTAGAAAAGCTTAACTGTGGACTTATGGATGTTTTTGCTATGCAAAGCACATATGTAGACAATATAATCAATGTCACAAGGTCTTTCATAAACATAATTACTTAGCCCTGTGTAAATGTGTGTATTAAATTTTTGTATATTAACAAAATTTTTTATGCAATGTTTATCATATTAACGAAACTATTGAATACTTTTGCCTGTGAATTTGCAGTATTTTCACTGTTGCCTTAACTCTGGAGAACTTTTTAATTAGATATACTGACGAATTATATAAACACAGTTATGATATACTAAGGATCTGGTACTTTGTAGTGCTACTAATGGTTTTAAAATTTCCATCCTGTGATGAAGATAGCACAATTTTAATGACTTACGCATTACAAGTTTATCTACACAAGTGTAGAACTGACTTAGAGTTGTCGGCCTACTGATTTATACAGTCATGTGTGCCAACAATTAGTTAATTAGTCTGAATCAAAATGTTCAATTGAACATCCATTTGATTTAAAAGTTTAGTCTTGCCATAGCATGTGACAAAAAATGCAATATAGCTACACATCCTTTGATAAATGCTGCAGCTGTGATGCTTCTCAATGGAGAAGGAATGTAGGGGCAGGCCCAATATTCCTTTTTTGCTTGTTGCGTTTGTGTTTTGTGCTTGGGCAATGTTTTGTTTTAGCCGCTTTAAGTATGAATGAGCGTGAATTTCTCTCTGCATCTGTAGTCAAGACGCGAACGTAACTCATAATGGATTACAATGTATAATTAACATTTGAGATGATCCTGCTGTTGCTTACTGTACTGGCTGAATGTTCAATGTACAATAATGTTATGTACTGAGAATGGTGGGGAAGCATGCAAAAATGAAAGTTTTTGGAAGACAATTTTTCTGTGGCCAAAAGTTTACCTGGACATAAAATTTGGATAGTGAATTTTAGAAGCTGAGGAGAATCAAGGTAAGGATAACTTTGTTTGTTCTTTTATATTGTTGTTTGTTATTATTTGCTTCATATTTTATTTGTGCAGATTGTTTTATTTAATTTTTTCTTTTTGTTGTGTTTTAGTTGTTAAAGATCTCAGCGGTTTTCCTTAGTGGCACCCGATATTCTGCTAGCTCTGTGTATTTCTTTTCTGAAAGTGCACTGTCTGTACGGCATTAAGTATTACACTGTACCGTACGAATTTTATACTCCTTCTTTCTAATCGGATGTATATTTATTTTTTCTTTTGTTGTTGATACCTTTTTCTTGAACTTTTACTGTTATTTTATTAGAAAATTGTGTTAATAAAATGTAACTGTAATCATTAAGAGATTTATGTATTTTTTCTAACATTTATTGTAGCTGCATGGTGGCTTTGATGGACCAGTCATGACTAATTAATAATAAGATTAGTTTTTGGCTGTAAAAAATTCAATGATAGGCAAGATAATACAAGAAGGTTGGGATTTTGTATTTTTAGTCTAACACCTTCTTGATGTAGCTGTCAAATGTACTGGGTTCTACTTTCTTTGCTTTAGTTTAAAGTTAATGATATTCTTCCAGGTTTTCAAATATAGTTTCTATATCAGCACATTGTTTTAGACATATGTAACAAAATAATACATGATATACATCATTTATGCATACTTGATTCGACTCAGAAAAAGCAGATCTCTAGGCAGTAAAAAATTTAGTTAGTTTTTAGTAGCTGTGCAGGGACAATGATAATGTCAAAAAGGTTTTTCATAACTCGAGTGGAGTATTGAACAATGAGGAAATTAATTGAAATACTGTAGGCATTTGGTAGTCTCTTATGTTTTGTGTTATTTTGATTACAGCAAGCTATGAAAGTTGGAGGTGTCGACAGGTTGACGGATACATCGAAATACACTGGTCAACATAAAGAGAGATTTGATGAAAGCGGTAAGGGCAAAGGCATAGAGGGCCGAGAATATGTGGCAGAAAATGCTGGATATGTCACTGGTTATAAGGAGAAAGATTCCTACGACACAAAGCATTGAATTCAACTTTGTTGCATATCCGAATCGTACAGCCACAGCTTCTGCTGTTAACAAGACGTAATCCAAAATCAACTAAAAATGCCTCGGATAATTAAGAACTTGGTTATTTACACTTTCTGGTTAGGAAAGTTTTTATAATCATTTCTGACGTCTTGCTTGTAACTTGTATTAAAGCACCTTTTTGCAAGAACTATTTTGTTTTTTGACCGAGTGTTTGGGCAAATATATTTTTTTCCTGTTAACTTTAAATCAAGTTTTCAGTTTATTAATATATACCATTTTTTAAGATTTTATTAGTGGTATTATTTTTTTATAAAATTTTAAATAAAATTGTATGAAATTATTATAATGATTGTCTTTGTTATGGTGTGTAATGTGTAATATTTGTGATCAAAATTGCAAAAAATGATTGGGCTGTAGTTTTACTCTGTCTCAGATTTGAGTACAGGTGAAAATTTTCAAGAAGTTGGCCCTTGACTGGCTCAGACATTAGGAACTAGAACTTAGCCAACTCGCGCTCAAGACATATGAGTTCCTCAAGACTTTCTTGGAGACTCCGACATTAACATTGTTGTGTAAGGCAGTTTTATGATCTTATTGCACTGTCTAGTTATGTTTCTGGTGGGTTTTCTTATTCACTAAATTTGTTGGCATAGCTGTGTAAGCTGTCGCACTCTACACAACAAATCAGTTACTACCAGTTTTTATGGATGGAACTTTGCTTTATTATCAACAGTGAATTTGGAAGACTGGATAAAAACCAGGTAAATAGCTACAACTTTTTGCCAAATTTTTGCATATTTATTTTTGAACCATATTGTTACTTATGACAGTATTTTCAAAAATTTACTTTGCCTTATATATTTTCATTGTTTTATGAACTATTTATTTTGTTTTTAGCAGTTGATGATGTATCCAGCTTTTCCCTGGTCCTGAGTTCAACTTCCTTTGTGTGTCTCCATTTTATTAACGTTGTACATTGTATTTTACCTTATTGCCTGCTATTCATTCTTATTACAATAACATTTTATTATTGTTTCTTCACTTTATATGTAACAAATTTTTGCTCTGGTTTTCTTAATCTGTTTTATACGTTATGGTGTATAAACATACGTTAGTAGTTTTTGTTTTCTCTATTCAGTCGATTAAAATATTGTGATAAGCCAAACTGTAAATTTGTTTATAAATGGTTCAACATTATATTTTTCTAAGATCAATATATTGAATAGGCTTATGTATTAATATGGAGTGGTGCAAATATTAAAGATCATTTTGTGCAACATTTAATTTACAGGCAAAAATCTGCCTCTGAATTTAATGTAGTAATTTTAGATACTAATAAGTATTTGGTGTGGCTACATTCACACTCTCACTCGTAATCTGTAATTATATCGTTGTGGTTTACAGCTAATACTCTCTATCTTTAACTTTAAAATTTTCAACCATTTTCATTCCTGGTTTTTGTTTTGCATTGATTTAAACACGTGCTGGTTTTTTTATGTATTACAGTGTTAATGAATTGAAATGTAACTCCCACGTAATTCTCGTTTTATAATGATGAAAAAAGATGAAATTAAAATAGTTCATCACACTTTCTACATTTAAAATAAATAGAAACCTAATCTAATTTAGATTACCAAATTGACATAGTATCTTTTTATACAGGTAGTTTTTTAATGTAATTTTTGTATGTCTAAGTAATATGCATGAGAGTAAACAGACAAAAGTGCTTGCAAAATAGTTGTTCAAAATAATGAACAGAAAGAAGGGTCAGCTTTAGTTCATTGAAAATAACAAGTAAAAAACATTTGGCATTGTATTAGTTAACATTCACACTCAGTGTATACAGTCTCTATTTTTGGCAAAGTACCTTTCTATACAGGTAGTTTTTAATGGAATTTTTGTATATCTAAATAATGTGCATTAGATTAAACAGATAAAAGTGTTCACAAAATTGTTATTAAAAATAATGAGGAGAAAGAAGGATCAGCTTTAATTCACCGAGAATAACAAAAAAAAGACATTTTGGCATTATATTAGTTAAATTCACACTCAATGTAGACAGTTCGTATTTTTTAAATAATTGTGATATTGCTTTTGCAGCAAGCTGTTAAAGTTGGTGCTGTTGACAGGCTGACAGACACGTCACAATACACAGGTTCTCATAAAGAACGATTTGATGAAAATGGGAAAGGCAAAGGAATGTCGGGTCGAGAACATGTAGCAGACTATGCGGGATACGTTACTGGTTATAAGGAGAAGGATACCTACGACACTCAACATTAAATTAGTTTTTTCTCTTTTACAGTGGGCGTGCCATTTCTTATAAATTTTTGTTACTAATAATTCGTTTACAGCTTTTATATTTAGCATAAATTCAGTTAAGGCTGTTGTTTGAAGGAAATAGATTTGTGAAATCTGAGATACAACTTCATTTATCTTCATAATTAAATTTTGATAATTATGTCTGTAAATACAGAACTAATTGTTATGTAAATATCCCCCTTTTTAACATTACGAGAGAAACTGTTAGCTAGGTCCTATATATGTAGTGAAAAAAGTTCTCTTGGCAATTAAATCAAGTTTCTAAAAGTATGTGCAAGTTGATGTCAACATTACTGAAATGTAAACAACACCAACCAGAGCTGCTTCAGCTTTGTTAATTGTACCACTTTATTATGAATTATGAAATAAAACTGAATTGAAATAATTGCATGTGTTAGAGTACTTTCTGCATACTGAAAGATTAGGTAATATAATTAGATTAAAATATAATGTATACAAGGTATCTTTACACATGCATAAGTTTACAAACGTGTCATTTATCCAATCCATAATAATGATATCTATGGACAATTATTGGACATGTGAAGAATCTGCAGTGAGCTTATCATACGAATGGTGAATCCACGGCTAATTGATGATGCAGCATTCACTGACTGTTCAGTGTTAATCAATGTTTCCTTCCTCCTTTCACCTGCCTAAATCTGTGATCCCTCATTATGTGAAGGAATCAGGTATCTTTTTCTTTCACTCACACGCTCTACTCTACTCTACTCTCTCTCTCTCTCTCTCTCTCTCTCTCTCTCTCTCTCTCTCTCTCTCTCTCTCTTTTCTCTCTCTCTCTTTCTCTCCCTGCCTGTATTGTCTCCTTCTAACATTTGCATTTGCCGAATTGCTAATAAAAATTTAATTGGATATTATAAAATAAAATTACTCTGAAACAGTATTAACTGATATTATTGATGTACCAATATAGCACATCATTATTTTTCCAGAAAACAGCTAAATCAGGCGCTGTGAACCGATTGACAGATACGTCAAAGTATACTGGTGCTCACAAAGAACGATTTGATGCTAGCGGCAAAGGTAAAGGAAAAGAAGGTCGCGAGTACATTGACGATAAATCTGGCTATGTGACAGGCTACAAAGAGAAGGACACGTATGAAAAGAAAACTAAAAAGTGACCAACCAACATTTTTGGCTAAGCTTTACAGGGACCAATATACTGTTGCTGTCAAGTGCCACTGAAGTTTTCTTGCAGTTTTGCACTTTGTAAAAATGTTAACAGTGATCAGGTGGTGTTCTTCTTGGAGATACCCTACTCTGGCATTTAGGGTTCAATTTTGCACCTTTCATTGTTTGGACTACTGTTCTTAGATTGTTAATATTCCAAAACTACTGCAGCATAACAAACTATTACTGTCAACTTGAGGTCTTCATCTCAAGCTTTATTTAACTAATACTGAATACACCTCAAGGCTCGGGGGGGTTAAAAAGTGATGCTGATCTAGTCTTATAGCTAATGTTACTTGTGCGAGAAATTGTAGTTCTAGTATTGTAATCCAGCACCCTGCAGTTTAAAATTTAATGCAGTGGTAGTTTAATTAAAATTACTCTTAAACAAATTGTGCAGCAGAGTTGATAGCTGTGATGCTTTTGGAACTAATATTATTTAGATGCATTAATGTTTGTAGTAAAAGTTTCCGTCATAACATTTCTTTATAAAATAATGCTAACTATAAACAGACTGTTTTTTATTAACGTAGGTGGTATCTATTTTTTTATTTTAGAATATTAGAAGCAGTGCTTAGTGGTGTTGACTTTTTCTCCTTGAGGAAACTTCAACTTGCTTTTGCCCTGTTTAATTTTCACAAAGCTTTGTTCTAGCCAGTGCACTACGTTTTTGAGTGTACATCAAACTCCTCATCACTGTATTATCATTGTCTGACTGATGACTTGTCCACACTATGCTCCACTCTAATGTGCTAGTAGACTAGTAGTTGACTGTAGCATGTATAGCTAATTCAAACTGCATTTTCTGATATTTTAGTGCATAATCTTCGACCGCTAGTCACTTAAGTTTATTGTATATTGTTTTGTCTTCATGACTTACTACAGTTTGTAGCAATGTTAATACAATACAGTGAGTACATTACGGAACATGTTAGATACTAAAGCTTTCTTTAGGGCTGTTACAACTCGCAGTTGTTTGACGTGGTCATAAAGTAATGATGAGTAGTGTATTGTTAGTGGCAATTTCAATCACTTAATCAGAGATCTTTTATTTTGCGCTACGCTTTAGAATTAACTATCTTAATAGCGATGTATTGTGTGTGTGAGTTTTTGTTGTGCCAGTTATGGACAAAGTTGTATATTAAATATATAAAGTTTATTTGTATGTCAACAAGTATGTATCTTAGTCTAGACAATAAGTTGAAAATATGATAAATTATACAGTAATAAAACAACTTTTATGTTATGCAAAAAAGTGATTTGACATTCATGACACTGTCAGTTATAAAATAAATGTACAGTATTTTTACTCTTGCACATCACAAGCTCTGTAACAGACTTTTTGTAATTTAATAGTCAATTTATTTTATAGACAAAGGCATGATTATAATACATGAACAGGGAAACACATGACAAAACTGTAAACATGAACAGCTATACCACTTGACTACAATATATAAATTATAGACATCTAGATGTCGAGATGCAAGAAATTATTAAAATGATATAATTAATAATCTTGTACACATGACAAACAAGCCAAGTTTGTGACCCTGTGTTTGATGGATGGCAATTTTTTCCTATGCCGATCACAACTGTCAGCACACCGCCATCATGCACACAGTACCTGACTGGCTGTTTAACATTTAGATCAAATATCAGTAGTTACGCAAATGTGAATATGGTGATTGCCGAAAAATTGTTTGTTTGTATTTATCCTCTTTCTTCATGAAGCACCTAAAACAAGTTCATTGAACTAACAAATGCTCCTCGAAACAAAGGTCTAGAAAACGGCCCACAGCCACGAAATTGGCAATATTACACATTGCACAGTGCCTCTTGTTCACTATGGTTTGTTGACCCTATTCTAAAATGGGTACACCAGTTAGTAGGGTAAAAATAGCCCACTTTTCTATTTGAAGTTCATCTGTGAAATCCCCAAAATAGGGATGAAGTTAAAGAAACTGTGTTCACTGAAGTAAGAGTATAAAGGTATTTCTCTCAATGAAAAACAGTTTTGCAAAGTATAGCATCTTCCCCATAGTATTTTAAGATTTACCTTCACAGTCACTATAAACAATCCACAACATTCTTTTTACATCAATAATAACTACAAAGATTTTTTGAACTTTTGTTTTGAAAAGACATAGAACAGTACCTATAGATATTTCCGAGATGCTCGGTACAAAACGATAAGTTATAAGACGTTAAGTTTACAATGAGTAAAGAACAGCATAACACTTCATTTGTACACAGTTTATAATATACATACATTTGCAGAAACAGTTGTCCTTAAAATTGAGCCTTGCAGTATGTAAAAAATTTGTGATGCCTGCATTATAATATAGCATGTGTCATTGTCATTGCATTTCTATTTTCGCAATCCAGTCTGAAACTGTAAGCATAATGTTCAAATCTATCCACTGTTTCAAAATTTTCTTTAGAGATGTCTCATTTGGCAAAAAGGCACAATTACAATAACCAGATGCAAATATAGAAACCAGTAAGGCATATCTCTATAAACTACTAAAGCTATTCGTGGGTGAACTAAATTTTTTCCAGTTGTTGGAACGGTTTGATAATTTTGCTTTCAGAGATACACCATGACACCAGGAATAAACACAACTTGAAAGTTCACTTAATAGAGTTTTCAAGAGACAGCAAATTATTTAGAGTTAAGGTTACATGTATTTATAGCAACATGACATATCAATAATTATTAATCACAATACGTACGAGATTTTAAATCGCATGACAAGATGTACGAACTGTATGTACTGACCACTACTGTGTTAAGTTCTAAATGATTAGTACACTGTAAATGTTACAATATTTCAATTTACATAGCATTATCTAATGTATAATGAACTTCATCATTTGCGAAATCTGCATTTTCATGAGTGGCATTTATAAAAACAATTTTTACGGATACATCATAAAGCAAAAGTTTTACAACATATAGGCAATAATTACTACATGCAATGAAAATTTCACAAAATTCTTATCGAGTTTTTATCAAAGCAAAAGAACTATATCAATGTTAATGTGACATTTAATCGTCTAATATCATGCATACCATACTGATTATTACAGTAACAAATTCATTTTAAGGTATGAAACAGTTTGATGTTCTTAACAAAAGTCCTTAGTCACACATTTTAATTTATTATTACAATTAAAATTCAAACTCGAGGGAAACTTCCATTTACATAAATGTTTTACCTTTTTAAAACAATCTAGTGCCAATTTAATATTTGACTTAAATTTATAATATTGGATCTACCACGTTAATGAACTGCAACAATGCAGAAGCTGTAGCAAAGTACATGAAGGTACTTGGGTGCTACCCATGAAATGTTGACCTACTGACACAGTATGTAATATAAACTGTAACCTCACAAATGAAGCAATTGCATGTACAGAGTGTTTTTAGACCGACGTTCAGCAATCAATACCTTTTATTTACAAATGATTAATATAAACCTCTTAATGACTGCAGGCAACAGTTCACAATTTTTAAATACAAATTGGTGATGTTGATAATTTTACAGTGAACAGATGTTTAAATAAAGAGACAAAGAGCCAACACTTGACAACTATATAATAAATACCTTAACAGATATGCTTATATCATTATTTATATACAAGTAGCTGAACACCTATAAGCAAAAAGGAAATTTGTATTTGCCTCTCTTAATATAAAACAACAAAACATTTACGGATGAAGAAAAGAAAATATACAGACCCAGGTAATTGTCTGAAATAGATAATTATAGTAAAACAAGGTTGCACACATACAAAAATATCAATTGGACATAACAATGTTGAAACTTTGTGGAAAACTTATAAAAATATGTTTAGATGCAAACCGAGTAGTCCTAGCATTGTCATTGTACGGGATTGATATTACATTATGTGTTTGTTGCTAGTTGATTGTAACTGTGGCTACCAGGCATCAGTGTAACGTACATCGCATTCTTGCAAGGCAGGCAGTTTTTCCTGAAAATGGAACATTGTGTGATTTAGAACTAGCATTTTAAAATCATTAAAAATGCTGAGAAATATTCATGTTCAATAAATTCAGTAGAAAGCTTGACTACTTCACTGGAACATTTCGAATTTTTGTTGCTCACATTATCATATAAAAACTACCAACAGCATCTTTCAAGTGAAATGGCTGCTAAACTGCAGTTTCCTCTAGTAAATTCTTTGCATTATATCTAATCAATCCTGATCAATGTTAATATCAAAGATAACAACTTATGTATTAATATTTTTACATTAAGAAGTGGGCATAAGAGGTAGAATGCAGCTTTACTATTTTACCACCAGGTAGTGTTATTCTACCATTAGACTTTGCAGTCACGAAAGCCTAATCTTCGTGAGCAATTTTCCGTTATTAGGAATCCGTTTAAATGGGAAAAAGGAGAAGTTTCCAACATCATGTTGTAGGTTGTAGTAACCCGAGGTCTTTAGTTACTATACTGTACTGTCAATACTTTTTTATCTTTTATTCATTATAACAACCGCCTGCTAAAAAATCACAACAGCAGCACAACCAGACGTTTTCTTACAGCATTCAATAAACCTAAACAGGACGTGTTCACTTAAAACGACAATTTCAGAGAATTTTTATGCTAGCGGTAAAAAATGGTCTTGTGGTTATTATATTGAATCTATTACCCATTATTTGCTTGAATGCCCTCTACATGCTGTAAGTAGAGAGCAACTCGTACACAAGTTATCCAATTTGTACTTAAATAATCTTAATTATAAAAAAGCAGTATCTTTGATAAACTGCATTTACTAGAATACTGAAATTTTACAAACAGTACAGACAGAAAGGCACACGAACCCTACAACTCCTATATTCTGTATGTTTTATATCTATTAAAAAAATTACAGAACTGCAGATCATACCTTGAGACCTTCAAATGTGAGAGCAGATAAATTTGTGCTGTTGAGATTCAGTTTTCGCAGATTCTTCATAGCTGAAAATATCAATGAATTTCTTAATAGTTTGTAAATCAGCAGTTTATTATTTCTAAGCCATGAGGTTTTTCCCATCTTGCTGTTCAAATAGAGTTCACATACAAAATAAAAGTGACAATTTGAGATTTTTTATTCATAATCAAATTTACTGATTAACATGTTGAATGTTTCACATTGAACTTTTGAAAAGCTGTCATTTCTTGATTAATATGCGTTCACATTGGACAGAAAGAGAGATTCAATATGTTTTACCAACTGGGAGGAAAAATAAGTCATTTATTTTTGCGAGCCTATTCAAAACAATTTTTACTGTTAAACAGTTACCTGTCAGAGAAATCAGTCCTTTATCAGTGACTGGCGTTTCACACAAGTTCAAAACTTGCAACTTATGCAAATGCTCCGATATTAACTGCAACCCGGCATCTCCAAACTGTAAAACAAATTATCTAATGTTAAATGATCAACGAGAAAGAGTGAGGAAGAGTTGTACTCAAAATATGGACTACTATAAGGAAAAATCGTCTTACATGTTATCCATATAACCAGGTAAGAAATCAACTTGTAGCTCATCTCTTAATGACCAACAAATTAATGCTATGCATGCAAAATCCCATATTATTTTAGCTTTCAGATTTTGTATAGACCATTAATGTATAGACTCTCAACATGTTCAATAATTTTGCCAGTACCGGAGACAGCTAAGTAGTTCTTATGAAGGACATGTACGTGGATTGAAATTCAGTGTATCTACACATTAAAGATCATTTACAGTAACGGAGAAAATGCTAAATTAGTTGTTAACAGTAAACAAGTATGTGTACTGTTAACTGAGAAGTATCAGTTTCAATATCGCATCAGCAAAACTAAAGACAGATGCCACAGACCATAAGAACATAGATAATGTTCTTGGCTTTCAGACATCTTAAGTAGCTTCATTAGAGCATTGATAGTTGTTTTTTTCTTCTTTAAGTAAGCAATCATTAGAGTTTAGCCTCGCTGATGTCTCTCTACTAGCTATAATACACTGTAACTTATTAAGCTAAGTTTTTACTAAAAACAAGATCAAGTAGCTCCGGTTCACCCCTAGACTCTCACAAGGTGAAGTGAAAGCGAAGCTTCTGTTATCTCTCTATATTAAGAAACAATCACGCTAAGTGCAGGCAAGTACGACGCAGGAAATTAAAAGTATAAAAATAACTACTATTATGAAGTCTTGTAATCGGTCTGATACTCTTACAATCCGTGTTTGTATTTGTTACTGGAGTGGTTCACAATTACAATTAAGGTAATGACAACATTAGGTACTTGTACAATAACAAAGCTGTTTTAGAAGCAGCATGTTATTGGCAATTGCACCAAGTCTTACAAGCCTCTCCACAGCTAATTCAAATACAGTATGCCATGGGTGTGGTACCCAATTGATTATACGAGTGGATTTATCTACAGGTAAAAGTGTTTATCTAATTTGCAAATATGTACAGCTGCACAGCTTTGTACGTACCCACTGTGAATGCTAAAGAAAATTATATTTATAACAACTGATCAAAAACGGAGTTGCAAAATTGAAGAGTAAACCGAAAACTTTAGGTTCAGCCACATACAGCCTTTTCACACGAAAGTTCAGATGCCGTGATACGCCTACATTTAATGAAAATGATGCAAAGCAGCATTATTTAATTCAAACTTCAGATAAAAATGTAGCATTTGGTAATAAGTGCTGCAGACAGTTGGGGACTAACACAATTTAAAGGAAAGATGAAGCCTTGGGGGAATTTAGGCTCATTTCAATGTTTAACAAAAATGTTAGATGAATTTAGTAATTAAACTGCAACATGCGCCTCATGTAATTAGTAAAATCATTTTAAAGTTCAGATCATTTCATGTTTGGGCATTCCCATGTTTACATCTTTCATTGGCTGCAGAAAAGCAGAATACTGTCAATTTCCATCAAAAGCAGTATTGCATAAAGACCAGGTAAGCAGCAGAAGTTTGAATCAGTTTAACTAGGGCACGCTTAAGGAAAGTCACAATATGCTTAAGGAAAGCCACAATATGCTTACAATTACAAGTGAACAGCAGCTATCAATATGCTAGAAAATTTCTATACAGCACCAGTTTAAATTAACTTCATGCTTTTTTGCAAGTTTCTTTGTCATATTTTTCTAAGTTTAGGTGAAAATGGTGTAATAAACCCAAAGTGCTAAGTGACTTGTCCGTTCCTTTAAAAATAGACTTTTATCATCTAGCTAATAAAATTATTTTTTTAAGATAGTACAGTTATCACATACCTGTGTGCACCAAAGATTTAAATATCGAAGGGATGGTAGTTTGATTAATTGTTCTGCACAAGCACTTGTCACTTGCGTAAATGCTAGGCTCAAGCATTCTAAATTACCAAATGATCCACAGCTCAACAACTTGGCTAAATCCGCATCCTAAACAACAATGACTAAAGTTACCCTGACATCAAAAGCATACGTTACATCATCACTCATCGGCAACAAAAATTCTCTTGAAGGTTGTGGCTGTTTGTGAATTTTAAAATTTTACAGCTTAGTATCTTTTAATTGCAGTTGTCATACAAAGTGGAACGAAATCTCAAAAAATTGCTTTACAACTATAAGACAAACCAGATATTCAATTTGTTTTGCCAAAAACTGCTCAGCAATTCTCACATATGTTATATGCGAGACTCAGATACTAGTGTATCTCAGACTATACTATATGTTACAAATAGCACTGAATCTATTTCAGCATGCAACTAGCTATAAAAATCAGAAAAAATCAGAAAGAACAACAAATAAGGGTTCTGATTGTTGGGATGTCAAGAGTTTAATTTTCCTGATGTAATTCAAAGATATTCTACAAAAAAGTATTGCAATCATTTCATTTACTGTAAACTATTATTTTAATTCCTGATTACTTTACAAATGATTTTGCATGAAAATATAATCTAAGTTTGCTGCAACCATGTAGTTGCAGCATGTGCGTGAGCATGACATCAAAAAGGACGTAGTTGCAGCATGTGCGTGAGCATAACGTTAAAAGGGACGTAGTTGCAGCACGTGTGTGAGCATAACGTTAAAATGGACGTAGTTGCAGCATGTGTGTGAGCATAACGTTGAAATGGATGTTGTTGCAGCATGTGCGTAAGCATAACATTAAAAGGGACGTAGTTGCAGCATGCGTGTGAGCATAACGTTAAAACGTACATAGTTGCAGCATGTGCATGAGCATAACGTTAAAACGTACGTAGTTGCTGCATGTGTGAGCATAATGCTAAAACGTACATAGTTGCAGCATGTGCGTGAGCATAACATTAAAACATACGTAGTTGCAGCATGTGCGTGAGCATAACATCAAAAGGGACGTAGTTGCAGCACGTGTGTGAGCATAACGTTAAAATGGACGTAGTTGCAGCATGTGCGTAAGCATAACGTTAAAATGGACGTAGTTGCAGCATGTGCGTGAGCATAACATTAAAAGGGACGTAGTTGCAGCATGTGTGTGAACATAACATTAAAAGGGAGGTAGTTGCAGCATGTGCGTGAGCATAAAGTTAAAACGTACATAGTTGCAACATGTGCATGAGCATAACGTTAAAACGTACGTAGTTGCTGCACGTGTGAGCATAAAGTTAAAACGTACTTCGCTGTTTGCTATTATTCACATTCAGTAAATTAGTATAGCCTGTTATATAAAGTAGTAAGGTTTGTGGTAGAGCACAGCCAAACAATAAATGTAAATATATGAAAACTAAATACAGCTAAAATGATAATGAAGAATGCAAATCTGCATTTGCATTTATTCCATTTCCATCTCGTATGTTAAATATCTAAAAAAATGACACTTTCAGTACTTGTGAATAATAAAAACACGAAGATCAAGATACTTACAGTGGATTTCGAAGGCAACGTCAACTTCTTTGGTCCGCCTTTTTGTTGCTATAAAAAACAAACGAAACTTTTAACCACAAATGTTGAGCAATTATCATGTTGGTAAAAAATGTGAAAATTATTAGACGTTAGCACTAAATTGTCCATAAAAATATGCGACTGAAAGGAAATAGTGTTGATAAATCGTAAGTAGCAAGCAGTAGTACTAAAAGGAAGCAAAAATGGTAGCATTTTTGAAAGAAAAATTTAAGGGATTGTACGGGAATCCTAGGGCAAGAAAATTATTTTTTTACAGATTGTGCAAAAACTAACAATAAAACTATAACAAATGTACCTCACAAATACAAATCCAGGTAAAAAAGTCACAAAAAAAAGAAATAATCCTAACCCCAACCTTAACTCCTAACAACAACCTTAGTCAAAATTAAATGATTTTTTTTCTTACTCAAACTTGTGACTTTTTTCCATGAATTTTTTCCTGTGACTTTATTACCGATCACCACAAGGTACTGTGTTAAATAACAATTCTTGACTAAAAAATCTTAATGCTTCGTCAATCAGCTAAAAAATAAACAATACATACCAGCTCTCGAAGAGCAATTTGTCGTTCACAGAGCGCCGAGTAGCTCTTTTTACCAGTTGGCGTACTTTGCAGTGTTGTCACCATTTGTAGTTTAACATCACTGTTCTCTACTACTTCTAATTCTAGCATGGCACACAAGGTCTGCAATAATTGTTATTATAAACAAAATTACATTTCCCTTACAAGGTTCTCTAAATAGCCATAAAACAGAATTTTAGAGGGACTTGCAAAAATTACTTAGAGCTGGGTCATAAAATGGGCAACATACAGTATCAAATAAACACATTCTCAACTTAGTTCAAACAATAACATGTGCAAGCACTCTTTCTGAAGTGTTGATACAGTGTCACCATGGCAGCAAGTTGCCATATTGCTATTCACTTACAATGCAGTACTCTACTTTTGTTTGAAAACAAACCCAAAAGATGCTTACTTTATTTCATGTAAAAAAAACTGAAAGCAGTATGGTTGCCACTGGGACAAAGCAACAGCTAAACAAGAGATTTGCTTGTTCATAGAAAACTCATTGTTTAAACTAATAAGGAAACTGTCACAAATTTGAAACTAACTTTTTGCAGAACAATGAATTGCTGCACAAAAGACAGCACCAAGTAAGAAAACTAATCAAAACTTGAAATGGAACTTTTAGAATTTTTTGACTCCAGTATATATTTTGCACAAAGCACAACAAAAACTAATTAGAAAAAAGACACATTTAATTAAAATTTAAAATTAAGTTTATTTCATCTCCTTTGCTTAGACAAATATACTATAAATTACAAATCAAATTTGTCAGTGATCCTTTTCCTACTTTTATCACATAAAGATACCTTTATTATCGTTAGAATTTGAAGAGATAGCTGCAAATCTTATATATATATTATCACAAAACACACACCTCTATAGCAGCCGGGTTTTCACGTAAAGCTAACAACATGCAAGCTCCAAGCATTTTGCTCATTCCTTGTAGAAACTTTTTCCTCCTACAGCAGCAATTCATGAATTTGTCAAGCTAAAACAAGACAAAAATTGTCAATGTACCGGGCAGCGTGCTTGCTTTCCGCCTAGGAGGTCGTGGGTTCAACTCCCAGTCAAGTCATATTAAAGACTTAAAAAACTGTACCGCTAGTTCTTCGACCAAGCACGCAACATGAGGGTAATAATAATCGGGACCACCTTGAAAATAGAGTTAATTGAGTTACTTAAGGTGTTATCCTTGGACTGTGTCCTAAACTAAATTATTATTATTATTTCTATTATAATGCTTTGTGGTAGTGGCTCGATGGAAGAATGTCTCAAAAATTACCCGAAATATATGAAGTGTCAAGATTCTAACTAGCTTTGTTCACTTAAAGTCAATTTGCCCATTCAATTTATTTACTACTCTAATAGCACAACTGCAGATGCTGAACATTATGTTCATACTTTTTTCCATCACTTTAACCACATACACACACGATGTGCACATACTGGAACCCTTATCATTATCAGTAACACTACTGACATAACAAGGAAAACCATTAACTATCCCTTTACCAGCATTATGAGCATTGTTCACATACTGATCATACAATATCATTTTTCATATAATAAATTGCTAAAGATCTATTATAATAATCCCTTTCACAGTTTTGCTGTGCACACGCCACGTGACATGTGAGTAAAGCAAAGCCGTCTGCCGCATCAGTTCAATACAGTTGTTTTATGCAGCCTTTATTTAATTATGCATTATTATGTGCATAGAGTGATCCTGCATGCTGCATACTGCATACTAGCATAATCTTGCTTGGGAACAAGAAAAAATGAAACTAGGTAAGGTTCTAGCTAATTGTTAAAACTGTTACTGTTACAATAGCATGGGCTGCGAGGCATTGTCAACTGCACACAAATGTGTTGTCTGGTCCACTTAACCTTTGACCTTTTCATGATCAGCATGAATCGCTGGAACTGTGGAAACGCTTATTAAGTTTATCTCCTTACTAAACTGCATGACTCATGTGATGTCATTCTTCGCATCATTAATTTGAAAATTCGAGAAAACTTGCACAATCTTTACTTTTTGCATTATAATGATGAGGTCAACAACCCACACATAAAATGCAATTTGTGCTGCCATTCAAATCTTAATCACAAATCTTTCTTAAGCCAACCTTCAAATACGACACAATTATGCACAAAAATGCGAGAAGAGTAAAATACAATTTGAATTTAGCTGGTTAAATTGAATGCTTTACTGGTTATTTCAGCTGTCTCTAGAATCCAAACTAATGAAACACAAGGCCATGAAATGTTACTAGACTTAATCTTATACTCAGCATCAAAGACTAGCATCACATAAAATTGTTCACACTGTAACTGCAGCTAAGTTAACAACGAATATTAACGACATTTTGCTAAATAATAAATGGAAAACTTAGCATTAGGTCTAGACTATAAAGTCGGTGTTGAACAAATTATAAAACTGGTTATAATTTTCACCTACAAGTTCTAACACTCTTTGGTAAAAAAAATCAAAAACTTGTATTCATAGAGCACTGAATCCAAACAATCCAAAAAATATAGAAGATTTGAACTTGCTGCCTTCATACCTAATTACTAGGGGAAAACTGTGAAAATACTGACAATACTTTAATTTTTGAACTATTGCAATTGAAATTATGCAAACAAATAATCAGCTATGACGTTTGGTACTTTGTGTAATAAAATATTTTTCGAAATTCGTACATTTGAAACTTGTGTTTTCTACTGACTTTGTCACTATTACTACACTTGAAAATTGAAAATTAAAACCACTACTTTAGCAAAATGAAATCAACCCAAATTGAGAAGACAAAAACACATCATCTTGCTGTGAATATTACAACTACAAGTTAATTTAATATAAATATAACAGTTAGCTGTCTAAAATCACACTCGTATTTGTCAGTTCTTTATCCATCATTAGTAATAGTAGTAGTTATTTTAATACCTCCTTTAGGTACAACAGAAAATAATAAACTTATTGACAATTGCTATAATTAATTATTTAATTGATGCAAAGACTTAATCTCATTACTACAGAATATGATAACATGAAAGAATGCTCACCATGGCAGTGAATGTCTCGCCTTCGTCATTTGAACATAAACCACCAGGACAGAACAGTTGAAACCAGCCCTCTTTGTTCTCCCTAATTCCCAAGAGCGAGAGATGCACCTCGCAGCGTGAATCGTTTGCTAGCTCTTTCATTACTTCTTTCAGGTGCAGAAGATGCTTCTCGTGTGTCAGGGCTTCGTCGGGGAATGGTATTGGTTGCAGAAGGCTTCCTAGCCCAGGTCTCCAGTCTTCAAATTCAGCGCTAAAACAAAAAGCAAAACATAACAATAATCACTAACTCAGTGGTTCCCAAGCTTTTGTTGGCGACAACCCCTTTCCAGAACCCTGCATCATATCGCGACCCCACGAAGAATATAATCACATGTTATACTATTAAACATCATTATCGTTTGCATTTTTTAACTTACTAATCAACAAATTATTGAACAATGAGTGATTGTTTCATTAATTAATCAATGTGAAGGTTGCACCTGTTTCTCCGTGATCAGTATTGCAACAGCAAAGGGTATCCAAGATAAAATGAATAGCAACATGCTTTTGGGTGGTGTACACTGTACAGAAGCGTACAACATCGAACAACGTGCAGTTACAATTTTCCGGAAAATCAAGCACTGATATACTACATTAAGAGCGGGGAAACCCAGTTTCACTTTCCAGAACAAAATGATGTAATGAGAGACTGAGGAAACAAGACCTACTTACATACTTTTCGTGAAAACAGCATTTTTTAAAATAATTTTTGGACTACCCCGCGACCCCATGAAAAGTGCTTGGCGACCCTAATCGGGGTCGCGACCCCAAAGTTGGGAACCCATGCAATAGCTTAGCTGATTTATATTATAAGCTGCACCTCTTTATCTAAAAAACTATAAAAAGTTACTAAAAATGATAATCCGTTACATAATGTACCACTTACTGAAAAATTATAACTGAAATATAACATTAGGTTATATTTCTAGGTAATATACACCTAGGTAAAGATTTACATCTTAGGTAAAAGTATACATCTTATATACAGCTAGGTAAAAACAAGGTAAAGATAATGTCAATTAATTATCTACATACATGGTACAAAAGGTAGCCGAGAAGCATTCAATTTTTTCTTCGTTATCCTGTAATATTCGGTTTAGCGCATTCTTGTCACCAACAACACTGAAATGAGGAGAAAACAGAAAGTATGTTAATACGAAATGTCAGTAATAAAATGAAGACACATTAATGTGCCTAATCCACATACAGCATAATAAAACTGCAAAGTTAAAAACCATGCAATTTAACAAATATATGACCAATGACTGGAAAAATTTAAACTAAATTAATTTCGAAGATTTCAAATTGCAATATAATGAATATGTAAGGCTTATCTTTTTCTCGCCCTGCTAAAGCAGTTGTATCCTTGACTAACTTTAATAAATTTAATACAACTAAGCATAATAAGCAGACTGATCAATAACAAAGTCTAACCTATGTTAATACACAGCCATAAGTTATCATAACTAGTACTGTTCATATCATACGTAATATCATACAATACCAAAAGGTAAATCAAATTAGTTACATCACATTGTATTCTGTACTTGTTACTTAGTTTGCCTACCTTTGCCTCTCTTCGAATGCAGAATAAATAGCTGCTAAGCATACAGAAACAAGATTCGGTAAAACTCTTGGATGCGGACATTGACTCGCTGGTCCGTGCATGCTATACAAAAATAAATAAAACTCTACTATCTCCCCTACATGAAAATAAAATTTCAACCAGTTTTAGTTAAAACAACATGTTCGCATAAGATGCATAATAAGTGTACATTCGAACATAAGAGTGCTTCGTTAAAGAGAAGTTTATAAAGTAAAAAAATTTTTTTTAAGTTTTTTCTTGTAAGAGTACTGTGAATATTTCGTTCAGGCTGAAAATTCCAATTCTTTTAATTATATTGCGACAAAACGTTTTTTTTAATTTAAAGTGTTCTTGTCGAAATTAGTGATGTGAACAGCTACCATTATCCTATTTGTGGTAAATTTCAATTACAAAAATAGTTCACAGTGCATCTTTCTCAATGGAAGAGTAGCCACAGCAGTATTAAGTACAAGATTATGAGCAAGTTAATATAAAAAGATTTCCTAATTTGCTTTAACTTGCATGACTACGATGGAGTTTTGCACTCATGACATACTGTATAATAATCAAAATGCATTCAGCAATGATGTCAAGGGAAACCATAGCATCGGTACAAAAACAAGTTATTAAGAAAATGTCAAAGCAAAAAAGTTCATGAGCTTGTTTTTCTAATTAGTGTCTCAATAAATTAACACACACTTCAGCAAGAATCTGACTGCCAATCACTAAGCAGCTTTTCAAAAAATATTCACGAGCTGTAAGCTCCCACTAAAGCTTTTCACTAAGTGGGAAAACCCCAGCAATGGAAAACATGGACTTATTGACAGTCAACAGCTAATGACGTCATGGACAGGCTTGCGTCAAACTGCAAACTGTAGTATAAATGTACATTTGCATGGCTCTTGAAATGACTAATTAACGCTGATGATAAATAGGGTTTTGTTACTAGTTTCACCAAAAGATTCAAATACTGCAAAATCTAAACATTTTTAACTGAAATTTATGCAACAACAACAACAAAAAAACCCCGAATAATGTCTAAACTAAAGTAATGACAACAGACATCTTCCAAACAACCACCTTGACACAGTCAGAGAATGAATAAAAGAAAATTTTCTTCTCGGACAGCAGATACTACAGTTCTAACACTTGTAAGGCATCCTCTAAAAGCAATGTTCTTAGGGTTAAAACCATTATGGCATTATGGAAAGGTCATAAAAAAGATTTTAAGGGTAAAATGCCAAATGATGAAACACTAGAAACCTGAAGAAACCTTAGAAATAATGATGCTTTAATGCATAAATGTCATTCATGAGTGTGAGGTCATCCCTCGGCTACGTAATGAAATGTGCAAACATAAAAAAACCTAGCTTACCCTAACTAGGAGCAAAAGTCATGCTCTAAATTTTTTCACATTTAGCTGACCTAAAAGAAGATAATTCAAGCCACTTGCGGGTGCAAGGAAATGTGAGTTTTTAAAATCATTCAAGATAAAACTAGTTTTAAATTTCATGTTAAGAAATAAAATGAATTCCAAAGGCAAATTAACTTAGTTATTGCAAAAACCAAGCCTTCTGGGAAGTCAGGCTTATTTCAATATTCGCAAAAAATATTAAAAAATTTAGTAATAAAAGTGCAATAGTGCCTCGTGTGATTAGTAAAATAAATCTAAAGCTGTAATCATTTCACAATTAGGCGCTCCTATTTTGAATGCAATTTTTCCACCATTCAGTCATTTGTCGACTGAAGACAAGCAGCCATACTGTCTATTTGAGTCAAAGGTGTAAGACGTTTTTACAAAAAGTTCACAAAGCCACCAGTTATGTCACAATTTTAAAGTGAATGGCGGCTATCTCTGCGCCAGAAAATTTCTATACAGTGGCAGGATAAATTAACTTTATATTTTATAAACAGTTTTTAGCAAATTTCTTTGTCATATTTTTCCAAGTTTAGGTGATAGCAGTAGAATAAATCAAACATGCTAGGTGACTTGTCCTTTTCTTCAGTACTTCTTCTAAGCAAATTTAATGGTTACATGATTATTCTTTCTTTTTGAAATAAAACCAAGACCACTGAACTTATATTTTAAATGATTTACATGACAGCTTCCTAAAGTCTGTGTTTACGTTATTCCATAATACATATTCCAATATACATGGATAACGTAATGACCTTTGACCTAATTTGGGTTAAATTTTGTAGACAAGGCAGACCTGATAAGGCAGCTCTAGTGCAGTATAAATGTACATTTCAAAATTTTGTGTAATAATCATGAAACACTGGAGGAAAAGTATTACAGTTTCTGCAACTTTGCGACTTCGAGTTTACATATATCTTCAAATTTTAAAATATCTACCAAATACTAATCCTGGGTTACATGGTCCCTGCGAAGGGCATTGGAACTGAGAGATCATTCAATATTTAAACCACAAATGTCAGTAATTATATTCTGTGCTACATGATCATCTTGAAAGCAAAGTAGGCGAGTCTTAGTATACAGCACCGAACATAGAAACAGAGCTTTCTGTTAATTCTTCGGAAATTCATGTGAGCTTGCAAAGAAAAGCTAATGCACAAAAGCCCAGGGGTGCTAAGCATCAGGTGCAGATGATTCGACATAAACTCAGCGCAAGTAATTATTCTCCGCTGATCATGCCACAGAGCAATAAAGTGCAACTGAAATAATGACCACAAAAATCCAAACTTGCCGATTTAATGATATTAATGGAAAAAAATTGCTGATTATACTTCACGAAACGAGCTGATTATAATAATCATAATTTCTCCTAGCAGCAAATGTATACAATTACCTGTTAATTGAAATAAGGTATGGGAACCAGAACAGCTAAATATGGAATTGTTTTGGTAGGTCATGCTGAACTTTATAATTGAGAGTGCAAGCTTGGCAACATGGGAATGCTTCACGAAATGGAAAAAAAAGCAAAAACCTCACGCTAGATTCTCAAGTCATGCTGACCTACATCTGCTTGCTGCATGAGCTACATCAGAGACAGACCGACTCTTTAAACACAGAAACATTTCATACGGGTGCCAGAAATAATTTCAGAAAACTTCTAGTAGACCAAGTAATTTACAAATGAGCAACTATTAAAAAAATAGAACACTTGTGCCTTGGATTAAGCTAAGTTGTGTTCAAAAAACTAAGATACACAAAGACAGGATGATAGAAAGATTACCAATAAGTAATGAAAAAACAGCCATCACTATTCAGTTTCAATGTCCATAGCAAATTTAGTTTTGTTCATTATAGCATAGAATCAGTTCAAAATATAACCTTCTAAGAATAAACAGACAGCAGTGAACTATTTGTATGCAAGTAATGTAGAAAAACAAGCTTCTATAGTTACAAAATACTGTAATAAACATATACACAGGGTGATACATAACCTTTTCCCAGGGGGTACATAAACAACAAGTAATAATATAAAACAATTTATTACATCAAAGCATTGCTGAAAAAGTTGCAAATCTATCACGCCCTCGAAATTTAGGGAGACAGTCTCTCGAGTCTGGCACAGATTGGGATCTTGAAAAATACAATCGGAACAGTGACTTAATGACAATGGGATTAATTTTTTCGATTGAACTGAATGGCATAAAATTCAATGGACCTCAAACCATCAAACACACTGCAGCCATCCCGAAGGACAAAGTGGTCACTTAGATGAACTAATAATATGTACAAAAGACAGAAGCTCATGAGACATCTGCAAGATGTATTGGAGAACCTTGAGTTCTGCAGGCTACTCAGGGTTCTCACAGAATTTTAAAATAAATTTCCCTGACTTTTTCCTGACCAAATATTGATTTTCCATGACCAAGCTAAGTAGAAATTGCATTACCAGTATATACATTCAAATATTTTTGTGTATAGACATTCATACATATACTGATATAGAATGTGTCGGCCAATCGTTATTTTCGGAACAGAAATTGAAACTGGGAGCTTGACATAGCACAATTTTATTTGAACATGAATCGCTGAAAAATATATTTGGAAAAATATCGGTTTACGGTGTTTGTTTTTGCAACCCTTTGCAATTTTGCTGACTTTTTACCAAATTATCTTTTTCCCTGACTTTTCATGACTTTCCAGGATAGCCTGTCTTTTCAAGGATTTTCCCTGACCATGGGAACACTGCCACTGCTCCGGTCATGCCCCTCAAGACTATTGGATGTACAAGACACCCAAACCTTCCACAGTAAATTTTGGGGGTATGATACATTTACAATGGTTTCAGCAATAGTTTGACATAACAAATCATTCTGTACTATTACTCGTTGTTCAAATCAAAGATCAAGTTTGCTCGAGATCAAATTTATTCTCTTAGTCTACTCACTGACACACAGGTTAATTTACTACTATACTTACTTTTTTACGAAATTCTGAACCACTTTTTGTCCCTCGTTTTGTGAGTTCAAAGCTAGAATGTAGTCTTGCACAAACATCCGCATCCGTGGATATTTTCCAAAATCCTAGTAGAAAAAATCATTTCTGAAGTATATAAGAAACACTCAGTAAAGTGACTGCTCGAAAGTCAGTTGTGAAAATAATTAATCCTTTAATAAAAGAACAATCAAGGTTTCTACTGTTGGTACTAAAGCCACAAAGTCAACTCTGCTAGCAATTCTAAGCACTACCTAAAATGCCTTTATCTTTCAAAAACATCAAATAAGATGCAACAGAATTTTCATTGTGTACTGGGCATTTTAAATAAACTAAACAAGGCTTGAAACACGTTCTGTTAAAAACGTATAAACAAAATGATAGGAAAAAAACAAAACAAACCATGGTAATGAACCAAGCAAAACAAACACAAACAACTACTAAAGCAGCACTAAAACCTACTGGATTGAGGAGGAAATGATTTTACATGGTGAATCTAAGTTGAAATAAATGTGAATCTCAACTGTGTTAATATCACTTGTAGACAAAATTTCCATCGGACCATTATTACAACAAAAAAATGTTTTTGCTTTTTTATTATAATATTTAGCAACTTTGAACTACATCATGACGTAGTGAAAAATACAAATTCTAATTTATCTATGTATACTCGTATAAAACACATTCATCAAAAACCTACATAAAGTGACCTAGAACACCTTTCTTTTGTGTTCTCCTACATGTCAGTGAAAATGATTAGTTGCACACCTAAATGAAAGTTCTACAGGGAAACGGGTAATTTCAGTCATTTGTTGAAATTCTGCAGCGGATGAAGAGCATTCAATTTCAGTCCATTTGCGACACATTGAAATGGGTGAAGTGACTGACATTATCTGCACAGACAGCCCTTAGTGAATCTCTAAAATGAGGGGCTGAGAAAGGGAAGTGCTGGAAATGTCATTACAGACCCGCTGACAACCAAGCTGGGAAAACTGTAATGTTTTTCAATTGAATTAGAATGCATGCATGGAGCCGTCATCACTGTACATATGAAAGCTGGCTTCTATAATAATAACTTACAACGACATAAGGTAAGTTTACATACAAATTTTTCCGCCTGTATATTATACCCAATTAACAGATTTCCATTACAGGCATTAAAATTTGTTTTGCTACAAATAAGAAATAATGTATAACAGTTATTAAAACTGTGATGGAAAAGTTTCTGCAAACATGAAACTCATCCTCACATCATTCTTGACGACACTGTTACCCTGCTCAACAAATTAACAAATCTGTGGAAAACAGAAATGAAGATGCCACAAATTTTGAAAACTCAACGATTTTAACATTGATGATCATGTTCACTTGCATAGTTTATAGAACATGCAAGAATTCAACGCATCCGAATAAAGGTTCAAATATGGAGGTCAAAAGTATTCCCACAGTTTTTAAGGTCAGTGCTCCTTTACCACAGTTTGGTTTTCCTCCTCTCTAACCACCTAATCAAAACAGGCAATGAGCAATAAAAGCTGGAGATGTTTACCATGTTGTGCTTGAGAATCCGCTGTACGACAGGCGTAAACATTTCTATCACAAGATTGGATCGTGGACTGTCTTTACAGTGCTAGAAATAAAAAATAATGAAGATAATTCACAGCTTGAACAATTTCACAAAACAATAAAAAAATATGAATTGCAAGAGTGCTAATAGTCAAGTGCAAGCATTTGACCAAGAGTTGATCAAAATCAGTGACAAGCATTTCAAGTATCACAAAGTACAACAGAAAATTCCAAACTTACAAAACCTGCATTTTATGTGAATTCTTAGACATCACACTATATATACTATAATCTAAAGAACTAAAATAAACGATTAAACAAAAACAATACTTTGGTAATTTTTTGGGGGGCAGAATCTTAAGTTTCACAATTTTCAATTTCAAGAAATATCACTCACTTTGCTAAAGAAATCACATATTTCTGGTGATGGATGATTATTCTCTAACAGTGGCGCCAGAGCAACTATGATGTTTTCATGGGCAACTTTACACATAGAATGACTATTCTGCAAAGCAAAAGATCAGTAATTAATGAGAAGCTATAAAATACGTAATATAACTGAATAGTGATGGGGTCACTAAATGTAAACAACGGACACTTTAATGACGTTTCTGTACAAAAAAGAATTTGTGGTGATTTACTGCAAATATCTGGACCAAACTGCTAGATGCACACAAAGACGTGAGCATGGCATAATAGTATAATCACTGAAGCTCTCTGATATGCACAATATAGCTTATTATTTTATCGAAGAGATGACACACAATGCCACCTTCTAAATTAATGACCGGACACAAGCAATTGACTCTGATTAGCAACTATTCAAAAATGGTGCCTCTGTAGCAACCACGATTTAATCCATAATCCTGTGATGTCGACAGATCTGGATTTAGCGTGAAAGACAAAAATCAACATAAACTAGAATGGTACTCAACAGAAGTCATGGGTCACAATGCACAAAAATTTACTTTAACATTTCCTGACTTGACCTTTGACCTCTTTGAACCAAGTCTGATGATTATACATTCATCTGTTTTGATTTTATTGTGCAGACAGACAAACAGACACACTAAGTGTGCTACTCATGCATTGCTTACCATTGGTCTGGATAATGAACCTTGTTTAAATAAGGTACAAAGCAGTTTATTGCAGATTTTGTGTTTTTAAAACTCTAATTAAACAAAGCACACAAGATACAAATTTTATTTGGCAATGTAATCTGCTCTATATTCTATCACACAAAAAGACTCAAGTTTCAAAATACTATATGTGGAACTTAAAGAAAAAATTAGTGAATTAGCAATTTTGAAATATTATTTTCAAATGTTCGTTAAAACACTATTCACATAACTTTGCTTGCTTTTTTTACTTGCGATCTACTTTTTAAGTTAGACGAAACGATAATTCACACGTCCAATACTTCTCTTCAAGCAGTATTGTCACAAGACTTACGACGTATCGAGTTAATTTGCAATATTAGCATGTACACATGTATGACGTATCAAGGGTTGAGACCACATGCCTGGGAATTCTACTGGGATTGTAATATTGATTCTACGCACTCAGGTAAAAAGTCATAAATTTCATCACGATTTTGCATTTCGTCGCGGCAAAAACCTTCGTGCAAAAGCGGGTGACGGGAGAATTTATTGCATAATGTGTCACACACCTTGTTGTTTTCGACTCAGCGAGGAACGTCGCGGGCAGGCTGCTGTAATCTTGTACAGTCAGAGCACGATGCTGCGGCTGCCAAGACAAATCAATAATATTTTCTGCAGTTCAAAAGTTACTGCAAGATACAGCATCACCCATTCAGCAGGGGGGAACGAGGGAAACCGAATTAGGGTAAGATCAGCGGTGACCGGTAATAAAATCACAGAAAAAAACAACACAATTTTGGCTAGGAAAGAAAGTCGAGTAATCAAACAAGAATATTCAAGTAAGTCACAAGCATTTAAGTACCACAAACAATTAAAGTAGTAAAACAGAAAATATTTTAAATCAGTTATTAACTGGCAATAAATGACTTGAACGCATTGACAACACTAAATATGTATGATGGCATTGCGTGTATGAGAAAAAAAATCACGTTTTGTTCAATATTAGGCTTATGGTTCGGGTTAGGGCTATGATTATGGTAGGGTTAAATCTATGTAAGCCATATGTACGGCGCATACTAGAGTATTCAAGGGTAGTTTGGTCACCCTCGTTATGATCACACCAAGAGACTACAGAAGTCCAAGCAGGGTGCCTGCGTTTATGTTATGCAGCTGACTTACGTACAAAGATATGTACTCTCCAACAGCGAAGAGAAACAGCCGATCAACATGAGGTGCATATTACTATATAAGTATGTGAATGGAGATAATCGTATGAGAGTCTTTTCAAAGCTGCAACTTTACAATCAACTCGTAATCACGCCAAGAAAGTATTCAAATCCTACGCAAGAACTAACTGTAAGAGGACGTTCTTTTCTCATCGTGTACTGGACAGGTAGAATAGTTTACCAGAGAGTGTTGTCAGTGCACCTAACCTAAACCAAGATTGAGGGCTTCAGGATAGCTATGCTTTAGGAAGCCAATATTTTTCTAAGAAAATTTATGAAAGGGTTATTTGTTTTTCCTGTGACTCTTTACCTGGATTCAGATCAGCAGAGATGGAGATGCATATACTACCTAAGCAAGTTTCTGTACACATCCCCGAGTAAAGAAGAACAGCTATTCAAATCTACAATGATAAGAAATGTGCTACCAACCAGAGGAGTAAAATTTCAAAGTCTGACTCAGTCAGAAGATCCGCAAATAACAAAAGAGTTGCTGGAATATGTTCAAATAGCAATGGAAGCAAGAAGGAGAATAGGTGTCTAGCCAGAAATTAAGCCAAATGATAATAGTTATAAATGGTTTATAAGCATCAAAGTTGATTTGCGTCTCGCAGGGTGACATTCATTTGAACCCATCTAACTAGATAGAGTGGACACTGCGAAACAACAGATATCAACGCCCGTTCCTCAGTCCGATATTTGCTGATCCACAAAAATGACTGCATTTTCCACGTAGAACACATTTTTTTATTTTGTATCCTCGATTACGGAAAACCCATTTTGCCCCGGAGGGAGACATTTCATTTTAAGCGTTTGACAATTGTGTGAGAACATCAATTACTCAACAAAATGAATCACAATATTTGTCACACAGCAGCAGCAAAGATACATATTTCACCTCATATAACCTGTGATGCTTTATGTATCTCCTTGACTCTTTCCTTTCAACATATTAATTATTCAATAAAATTACTGTCAGTTAACTGATACGATGTGTGCTACACATGCATTTTGTACTTTCGTCCATATTTTTGTCGCATTATTACCTAGGGTCACCATATTAGCTTGACTATTTTTGTATTTCACCTATGTCTTTGACCTAGGAACTATGTTACTGCAATTCTCTGCATGGCTAATCATGCAATTCTCTGCATGGCTAATCATGATCACTGTGATCCGAAGTCATTTTATTACTTCATCAGCATCATCATCATCATCATCACCACCACCACCATCATCGTTATTATTATTATTATTATAAATTTTTATCAAACTGACAGTATATCAAAACTGTCCAACTGTAGTGCACTATTCAAAATGGACCTTTCAGTGAAAAGCAACTTAAACTTTATGATAATTTAAAATTTCAAATCCCGAAATGCTTTCTAACCCACTTCAATGATTGTGACAACATCAACAGCACCGGGCATCATCATCATCATCAACAATAAATCTATTGTTTCATCGCCACTGCTAATGCAGTACAAAAACTCAAAAATAATTCAACTCGAAGCAGTATCTTTTCAACATGTACAATGGCGATAGAGCGCTAAAAAAATTTTTAGTGAAACCAGCTCAAACTAATTTTTCTAAAGTTAGACAGGAAGCAGGATAGCAATTCACAGACAAGCTTTTAACTTGAAAGCAGATGATCTTATTACTCAAGTCCCAAGTAATAACAGATATTAACACGACATTTAAATGATCAAAACCTGAAACCTGGCAAGGCACCCAAATTTCATCTTTATTTTCCTACTCACCTTTCCTCTCTGCTCTTACAATAATTAGTACCAGTTTAAATTTTCATAGAAAACATCATCTTTAAATGTCAAACGTTTAATGTTGCCAAGCTGCATGTCTGCTAATCTCTGCCTACCCTTGATGAGATTGCGAAATCATTGAGCATCCAGCGAGATGACTGCGAAACAAACCAAGATGAGAAAATTTGCTGTTGCCGCTCAAAATGTCAGGCAAATCGTTAAATTTATTGACAAAACCTACTGCAGCACCAAGGTGTTTTTAAATCATGAATGCTTAGTTATAATAATGGCCAAAGAAAATTTTCAGTGACGTCTGAAGAACCGGTAGAAAATTGTAAAATTACCAATGTTAATCTAATATCATTACGTAATATCATGGATCAAGAGCATGTTATAGGATCAGCCAATGGAAGCTGTAGAGCTACTGTGTCTGAGTCTCCTGATGCAAATGACTGTATACCAGGATCCTACCATTAACTACTATCCATTATCCTTCATACTTACCTTTACTAAAACTCGTGTAGATTAAACTTTTTTGCTTGAAACGATTATTTTTAAAAAATTATACTAATTATTCTAAAATTATTCTACAAAATTCATTATTTACCATATCATCTACTCATCCAGCCATGTTTTTTGGCTCTAAACTGACTTTTTACAGAGTTCTATGCCGTTTACAGATAAATAATAAAGTTATGAAAAAAATTGAAGGTTTCTAACATTTACAGAGTTAGTCAGTGGCTACATAATGAGTTCTGAGATAATAAATACGCACACAAAAATGTTTGTTTAGGACAACCCAACTGAAAAGTTCAAACTGTGAATCAGACTACCTTTATCTGGTACTTTAAAACATTCAGTCTTGGATGGAACTAGGGTCCCAACTGCCGAGCGCTGATGCTGTGATATGGACTTCAAAAGCCAATTCAAAGCCATTCACTTCAGCTATCACACGAAGCACTTCTTAAGCGAATGTGATACAGTCAAAAATTTAGAATAAGCATAACAAACCTGTTGAAGAAGATCTGAAACAAGTTCCAATGGCACTTGATATACATCTTCATCTTGAAGTGGTGTGGTCATTGATAAGTCAATCATATTCTGAAAAATCAATCAAAATAAGTGTAATCGAATATCACAACATGCGCTAATGCAGCATTGCTACTGTTGCTAAAGGTAAAAGTGTTTTAATAAAAAATTGGAGTAATAGTACATAAGTATGTTTGATTTACAGTGGCCCCAAATACTTAATGCAATTTCTTATTTTCTCAGCAAAACTTTCATAAATCTCACAAATTTAATATACTGCACTGCAATTACAGATTATAAACAGACACTAAAATACTGTTCACCTCCAAATGAATATCAAAACTCAATTTAGTTGTCAAATTAAAATGGCAAAAAACTAAAACCTGACTTTTTATGAACACAAAGACATTTTGACTAAGTTTTTTCATATTGCAATGATAAACAAAACATCGTGTGTCAAACAAGCCTAAAACCTCTGAATAATTGCAAAACATAATATTTGGTTTGCATAAGTCCTGTTTTCTGTTTTTTGACAAACTGACAAATATAGTTAATTAGGCTAAATTATAAGCTAACTTAAGCACAACAGATTGAGATTTGTTACTGAAAATTTACTAAAAGAAATACAATGCATTGCAGATAAACAACAGGGAGTTTAAAGACATTTGAAAATTTCTGATTTCAGACTTAACAGTTGCTATACTTTAATTAATTCTTAATCTGCAAACCTGGAACTTACTAATCAATCTTCTCTGAAATAGAGGACAAAGGCTAATGCTTATGTGAAAGTAATGACCAACACAGAGATCCATTAGCTTATTAATTTAATATTTACCTCAGACAAACAGTTGTCATCACCAGGACACACAGTAATTACTTAGCTCTATAGGAAATGGGTGCCACAACACATATGTATTTTATCTGTTGTTCGTTTACTGTTCAATAAATGGACCTGTATATTCATGACCAGACCAGACCATGTCCAGGTCTATATGATTAAACAGATCAATGTTGCACTTTTGTATTTCTGAGCATGTGTCAACAACACATTTTCCTTCTAAGGGTAAATATGACAATGTTATTACACATATCTCTAAACACAATCACAAAGCCAAGCTTTGTAACTTAATATAAAAGGTCATCATCATAGTTTCTCAAATGCTAGCACAGCACTTGGTATCAGAGGAACCGTAACCAAACATGTACTATCTGTAACTTGTACTTAACTTTTGCATTGATAAGTTATGATGATATGTTATCATAATACGGACTGATAACAACTATAGCATGTATAATTTCTTATAAAAATGTATCATGGGTATATATAAATGTTAATAATAAGTAGTAAGAGGATATTAAACACAGACACTGAAAAATCAAGATGAGAGGTAACACAGAATAAGAGAGATATATGGACTATCAGCAGGTAAGAGACATGTGGACTATTAGCAGGTAACAGACATGTGAACTACTGCCAGGTAAGAGACACATGGACTGTTAGCAGGTAGGGGAAATATTGACTATTAGCAGATAAGAGGCATGTGGACTATCAGCAGATGACTTGTTAATGACATAAAACAAATTAATATGTTATTGAATTAAAAATGTAAAATTTATCCAAAAAAAAACCCAAAATTGATAGATACCAAATGCAGTAATTCATTACCTTGATTTCCTTTATTAAAACTTCTGGTCTTCTGGTATTTCTTAATAGCCGCTGGTACTTTAATACCTGTTTCTAAAAGTTACACATAAAAGAGAGTTAGCAAATATCAATAACCAATGCAACAAGTGCTTCTCTCATACAAAGACAAAAGACGGATCTAGTTAGATTGTTTCAGTCACTGCTATGTAGAATTCAGAAACAAGTAAAGCATTTAATGGTCTTTAACTGACTAATTTACATAAGGTAATGGCATTAAGATACATAATTATTAAGTTGTATATTAAACTAGAAGAACAGGTACAGTAATTTTACCAGAAAAAGATCATATTTTTGCAAAAATATAGTGCAAATAGAAATATACAGAAAAATGTATACATCACAACACTTACTATTTATAGACAGTAATTAGGCTCACTAAACGGAAATAAATTTAACGCTAAAAGATACTAACCATATGTAACAAAAGTCAAAACAATGAAAATCTATTTTTGATTTTTTGCACACACACTTCATTATCTGTACCATTCTTACATAGGCATTTACATCGTGTTATGAGTATTATACAAAAATGCATGTAAGCGTTTTTTTGTTTGCAAAGTTCAAAATACGTAGGTCAGAGGAGTTACGTAGTTCAATACAAAAATTCCCAAGAGATGTATTACCATGACCTTATGTAGATCACTCAAGGACCCATTAAAGACAGTTTAAATTCACATCATTTCAGAGAAACAGAATACATTATGTGCTGAATAATTTATTGGTTATAATGATATCCTGGTCTGTCATTAAAATTACAAATTCGAAAAGGCAAAAGTGTGCAAAATTCGAATTCTGCCACGCAACTCAAGATTAAACTGACGAGGTGGAACCTACAGTTTGTGTAACTACTAAGCTGGCTCAATATACACCCAGTCTGAAGAGTATTTACAGTGTAATACGGTTTATTTACATGATATGAAAGATGAAGTCTTTGCAGGCACGGCAGATCCAGTAACTCTAAGTTAGAGGCATTGTATAACTCAAAATCTAAGTAGCTGGGAGGAAGATACAGTTCAGTCAAAGAACTCGGCATAAACCAGAACTTGGAGCTGTAACTTAATGTTTTTGAGATACAAGTAAAAGTTTATCTACCTTACAGGCTCAGAAGTTCGACTCTCAGTTTGATTATCCTAAACTTAGTTAACAAGACCCCAAAAGTATTTTTTGTTTATATATGTGTAGTAAGTATTGTTAAAAAAAATTTGCTACCATTCCTTACAACGAATCTTGGACAACAAAAATAAGACAATCACAACACAATTACAAAATATTAAAAAATAATTTTGACACTTCTTTTATCAGATCACCATACATTAAAAATTTAAAAACAGTACAAAGTATCAAAAGCAAGACAGCAATACAGTACAGATAAATTGGACGAAACCACGTTTTCGAGAAAACAATCTACTCTGCTGATAATTAAACAAGCTATTAGGGCACAAAGCTTTTCTTATAGCATTCTGTTGATATTCTAGGTAAAGTATACTTCGTTTTCTGTCTGGGGTGGCAAATTGTTTACAATTTCAGGTGGTAAAGGACGATTCAGTTTGCGCTGCTGATGTGGATATTTGACAGTGAATAACCGAGAAGCACAAGAATTGAGGGAGGCAAAAATGAGACTCGAATGTGAAGGCGAGTTAGTCTCATGAGGTGTACCGGCAAAGAACAGCCTTGTAGGGGTTACAAATTGACCTCAGGTGCTGAGCTGAGAAATGAACAAATTTTATGCTTGGGTACATTTGCGTCATACCCTAATAAAATACCTGAAATAAGAATGTGAAAAACGCTAATTCGAAATGCACTATGTTGCAAAATCTGATGTACATGCAGAAGACTGCAAAATGCCTACAGCAGAATTATACATTCAGAGTTGTATATAAATCGAACAACTTTGAGATTTGTGGGCTGGGTGCGGTCCAACTGTGAACGGGTCAAGTACAAGTCAATAAAAAGAACTCTTATAGTGTAGTTATCATTTAAAAACAGTGACCCAAGTGAAAGCTACAAACGAAAAAATTTCAAAATAACAGCCATGAAAAGGAAGTAAAAGTTTTAGGCAAAAGATGGTATCTGTTATCAGAAAACCTGGAAATCAGTTATTTCCACAGATCATTTTATAGACGTAGTAAAACGATTTTAACGATTCTTAAGATGTGTTCATTCAGAATGGCAGTCAATTTTGAAATAAACAAATTGATTAACATAAAAAGAAAAATGCATCATAAAATGCTCGCATAAAAGTATAAACACACGCGATACACAAAAGAAGCATCCACAAATCTATAAACACATAATAAATACAATCGTAATATGTATTTACATAGTAAACATGTAATGTATAAATACATAACAATGTAACAAAATGCTTTTAATGCATGTAAACGAGGCATTCCAGAAAGATGTATTTCACAATCACATTTTAACATTCTTTTTAATTTCTAAACGATTTTTGGTTTTCTTGAGAAAAAATTGAAAGTACAGTCATGTAATTTAGGCATTAATGTCTTTGCATCAGCGCAAATGATAAAAACAGAGTACTACATCGAAAGCACTCGTACTTCAAAACGATTGAAAATACTATATTACAGCCGTCACACATTAAATAAAACACAATGACAATAATTTTTGAAATACGTGCACTTATTAAACGTAAAACGTGTAAGTGTATTCACATTGTTATGTATTTAAATAAAACTCAATGTTGACAATTTTTGTAATACGTGCACTTATTAAAAGTAGAACGTGTAAGTGTATTCATATTATTATGTATTTTGTTCACATTAACCTTTGACAGTTCAACAAAACAATTAAACCAATTATGTCAAATGACAACATACCTTCCACAATATGGAATGGAGCCATTGATCTCTGAGATATGAATTACTGGCCTGAAAAAAAACAGCAACAGTAACACTCGATTTCGTTATCAAAAAGACTGAAATATGACGATAATAAAATTTGAAAATTGCTATTCTCTTAATGGAAAATCTTCTGCCCTGCACAGTGCATCCATTATCAATGCCGAGTGTAATTTCGAAAGACGCTTTGATAAAAAACAACATTTTTACACCATGAAACAAAAAGTCCTGTCAGTCTCCTTTGCTGTAATAATAATTATGGTTTTCTGGGAACATTTTCTATTTGCAGGTACGTCTAAATTACACTGTACGTTATCAACAAGATACACGTTGTTGCACATTGAAGCAATCTCTTGTTATATAATTAAAAAATTTAAAAGTATGTATTTTAGTTGAGCAAGTGAGTACTGTCCACTAGGATTTAACAGGTTGGATAGTACAAACACACAAGACATAAATATTTTTTACAAAACACTAGCCTAAAGAGGGTCATCAACTTACAATAATTTCTTATTCTATTACAAGTTAAACTGGAAGCCTTGGAATGATTTATACAATGCGTGGCTCTAGATGACATATATAAATATATATGTATCACGGCAAAGTGTTTGCAATACTTGCAGCCTCAGTTACAAAAAAATGCTTTTGAAATAACACCTAATGTATCCCGCAGACAATGTTGTACAGGCATGAAAATAATTCCATTCATGAAAAGACTATAAATTTAAGGCGGTAACTATTCATTATTTGGAATGCTCTCATATAAAGACGCTTCCGTTTCACCTGCGTGGCAATCGCATATATACAGTAGTGAATCCAGAATGCATGCATGCATGACAAAGATAAGACTACACGCCATTGTAAAGACATTTACAAAGCCTCTACAGCCAACAGACTTTCCACAGATTTACAATTAAGCAACGTTTGCATTCCTTTCAACGCTGTCAAAAGCATAGACGGTTTTTACTTGCTTTAATGAATCTATAGAGAGAGGTTTGCGCAGCAGCAGTAGCTGTAGGAAGCCCGCATTATGAAAAATGTCAGAGTTCGGCAGAACATCTCGGCTTTCTTAAGCTGTCAAGAACTGAGACGTTCGCTACATTCAAATGTCAACGTATACCCTGGTGATTTTAATGCAATACATCAATACTAACTTATAAAATTATGATAAACAGGTCTTCTTAAGTGGCCAGGCTTCATTGTACAACTGTACATTGTCTATTAAGATGTTTTATGGACCACTAAACTATCGTAAATGATAAAGTTTGTTATCCAAATTTGAGCTACTATTTTTACATACAGGTTTTTAAAATCTAGGACATGCACTATTTAATTACTATGTGTACGTGTTCACTTGGTCCTGGCTTATACTTCAAAAGATGCTGCCGCAAATATCACAAAAAATGGTGTGATTGTGCCAAAGATGGCCGGTAATAAAGTCACGGGAAAAAAGTCAAAATTAATTTTGGCTAGGGTTAGGGTCATTTCTTTTCCCCGTGCCTTTTTTCCTGTAACTTTTTTATCTGTGACTGTATTACCTGGATTCATTCCACGTACCACAATGAACATAATAATGGCACTCATTTTACTGCCAGGCTTTTAGGGACGAGTCTTACTTAACAAAGACAGGCTACATATAATTACAATTTTACAATTATTTAAGCCCACGAATAGATATAAGAAAAAAGTGTAAGCATAGATCCAAAAAAATCTCCTAAGAAGAAAATAATGATTCAAGACAAAATAAAGCAACCATGTTTATGCCTTAATGGGTGTTGCCCAACTACTGGAAAATGTTGCATATTGCTTTTAAAAAAGAACCTTGAGAGTGCTTAGAACTTGGAATGATCGTGAGTGATCATTGGGCCAAGTAAACCTTTAGTTTACACACTCAGTGTTATATGAGTAAGCAGTATGCTTGACAAAAAGTAAATGAACCCAAGTCCGCTTTATATTAAGCTTTTAGTTCATGTCAACAAGTGTAGTGGTTTGAACAGCGTTATGCATTCAAAAGTTAGACTTTAATCTATCATCCAATGACTCTCAAGCAACATTCCAATTGCTTTTTCAAAGTCACGCCAATCGAGGTTTTCCAATCGAAGATGTAGTTTTTAATTAACATAATGTCACATAATTTGACACAGTTTCCGAGAAGACATCATTACGAGATTGGGAACATATTATGAACTCTTCCCTAAGCATTGCTCCTGTTATAATGTCATCCGTTTGAATGCAAGTCGAGTAATTAAGCCATGACGGTGACAGTCATCGGAAACTAGGTAAGCAATACAACTAACTCGTCTGATTTCAAAGCAAGCAAAATTTGAATACTACCACTAATCAATATCCGCTAATGCAAGGCAGGATTAAGCTGTGGATAGAATGACTCAAGTGTCACAGCTTGTTGTTAAAGGCTTACTGAATTAACCTAAATCTGCCAAGGAATAATATACATGCACATATATAGCCATTACCAGATGGCAAACGGTCTGCAATAATTATAAACATATATGAGTGAAACAACTTTTTTAATTACTATGAGGTATTTTACTATTCTTCGCCCGGCTTTTGTTTATTATTTCGTCACATCCATAAATTAATAAATGCATTTTTATCAATTTCCAATTGCTGTAGCTGCCTAAATAATAAAGTTTTGATTGTACAATCAGACTGATAGGTTTCATAAGCTTCCTATATAATACTTCTCTCATTCTTCTTTTAAAAACGGGTAGCGCTCATTACAGACCAAGAACATTTGATTGATAATTAGAGACTCCGTCCACAAATCCCTTCAGTAATCAAAATCTGCACAACAGGTTGGCATATTTTTTATTCCTAGCCCCATTTTTATATGCTAGAATTGTCTGTTGCCCAATGCACCAATCTCGATAGTCTTCAAGATTCCTATCGAGATCCTACAAGGCGTTACAGACACTACAGAATCTTGCATGCACACATGTTGGAACAATCGCTTATTGCTTATTGCAATGAGTTTCAATGTCTGAGAGGATTTTTTACAGGTCGGTTGAATTTGTTAGAAGTACCGTTAATTTCAGTGGCTTTGTTTTACTTTGCGTACCAAAAACCTCTCACATTACTGCTGACATTGTTAGAAGAAATATTTTATTTCATTCAATTTGTTAATTGAAGCAAAGGCCATTCGCACATTTCAAGTTTGCTAATGTTGAATTTGTTAACTTCCCACAGCTTCAGTCCTCAGTACACTCTTGTACAGTAGGTATCACACTCAGTATACGGAAGGGTTTTTCGATCTGCTGCCTTGCATTCCTGCGGGTTTCAGGGACGCAGCGCAGCAGCAGCAGCAGCTACAGCACGTTTTAGTGCACTGAATGTACGGTAAACAAGGTCTTTTACAGCTGAGCTTACAGCTTCAGCGAAACCACTGAAAGCAGTAATTGATTATATTACCGCTGACAATTGACAGGGCTTCAGCAGAGTGAGAAAAATGCTATGTATGTTCTATTATCGCTTCCCTAGTTATTCACGCGCATAAAAATTAGGTAACGCGTTCTAGGCCTCGCCCAATGTGTTGCCGTAGATGCCTTCCGTTGATGAGAAACCACCAAAAATATGGCTAAACAGAATACAGGGCTTCAAGAGCACAGATGGTGTAATAACTCCGAGAAATTTACTAAAATAATTATTGTTTGTGACAAGGAAAATGGCAGCGACACGTATGGAAAATTACGGATGCGTATCACCTGCTAAAAAAATTAAAAATAAGAGACAGACAACATAAGAGCGGACATTTGCTGGTCAGCCTCTTACAACAAAAACACTATGGTTATATGGCATACAGTAAACAAGGTTACAGTAAGGGGAGTGTACCTGGCGGGTGGTGCTTTTTAGATTTTACCATGTACAACTCAAAATAATGTATTTCCATTCGATTGATACGAGGTTCCCCGTTTTTTCAATATAATTCTTGTGCAGTGTGACAATGACGCGCCGTTGTACCAGTGTTTGTGTCAATAATATTGACAGTAATATTGCGCAAGATGAAAATGTGACCTTCGATACCGCCTACAGACGCTCAATAATTTGTCAATATTCAGGACGGACAATATTAATGTCAACGTTAATATTATTGTTATGCATCTGTACTGTCGAAACTAATTTAAGCTCCTTTTTAGTATCGAAACCTGAAGGAATTATTGTAGAATAAAGTTCATTTACTGTGATATGTATATAGTATAATGGCATACGCAGGTGTCAATAACATTTCAACTTCTCTTTCTTCTGTACAAAAAATATGATGAAATAGTTAGAAATTTGTCATGCCAGTAGGTGCAGAGAAAACCACAGAACTTCTCTCCAGAAGGGCACTGTTTTCCTACTGAAAATTGGTGTTGCATATTTATGAAATAAAATAAGAATAAAATAAATTTTTGGCAGAAAAATACACAAGTTTTTACAATTTCTTTTGTATTTAGAAATTTATTTTAAATAAACAGACGACGTACGGACATACGGAACAGCTACCTGTTGTTATGATAGAGTAAACCAATACATGCTGTGTAGACGTAATGTATCAATCATACGTTGGCAGCAATACAACAATTGTTGTTACATTATAGATTGTACAGCTGTTAGCATTTAACTACAGTTCTAGCAAGAAAGATATGCGGTAAAGGATTTCGACTATTTCCGTTAAGCAAACCATTAAATTCTCTGATTTATTTTACCCAAACTCGTAAACAGGACGCAAAAGTTGACACACACAGATATTTCTCACGCAGAAAAAGTGCAAAATGCGGTTCGGCTGTTTGCGTGCTGTGTTGACATAACATAGTTCATAGCCGTCACGACTGGGCCCATGAGGCATTCCTCTAAACGAGCCGAAGCTTTATTGGAAGTCCGAATCATGTACTCTAGTTTTCATATCAGCCAATAAACACACGCACTGCACGATGAAGCGATCTCAGCTTGTACTTTCATGACATTAACAGCGCGGCTCAAAGTGAAATGGAATTTAGGGACGAGTGATGTATGTCATGATGTCCGCCGCTGTATTAATATTGTGCGGCATGTGCACACAAAATAAAAAATTTCTCCCCACTCATAACTTAACAAAATCTACAGGCTGTAACCAATAACTTATGGTCAGGTATGTACATAATATTGGTTGCTATGGAAACGGAAAGGGCACGACAAGGTACTGTGTTGCGCCTATAACCAACGCACTTGATCAATTATTATTGCTATTTCTCTCTTTGTGTTCTCTTAAGGAGAAATTCAGCAACGAGATAACTGAAAATGACCACGTTAACACATCTAACATGTGCGACAACTCACAATTCACGTATCTCACGAGTCACTAATCAATTAAATACGTCAAAAAGCCCCAAACAAACTAAATTGACAGCTGGCATCATTGGCACGTCTAATACAGTAAGCATTGTAATGATAATCGTTTTTTTCCTAATGATTTTATCAATTATAGCAGCACTGAAACAGGTGGGGCTTGAAAGCAGAGGGCTATTCCACATAAGCCACTTAACTGTGGTACTACTAATACTGTCCAAAATATTAGTCCACTGAAAGAAAGTATTGGTTTGCTTGTCTGCAGAGAAAAAAGTGACCTTTATACAAATGAAAGCATAAACATTAATAGGTGCCATATGTCGGTATTTGTCCTTGAATTATTACTTGTGTCAAGCTCTGTTACAGAGAAGTTACTCGGATATTGACTATTGAGTATTGATCACTTGTTTACCTAAACATTCCTTTATTATCAATGTATAGATCACGTTGGTTATTCAGTAAACAGAATTATCCCCACTTGCCGCGACAGTTCATGACCACATAGCACAACGAGGACTTCGGGAATGTGCCGAGATTGAGGCATTGAAGATAAATATATAGCCTACAATCTGGAGTAGGCTATATGTTTAAACAATAACTTTATAGGATGTAGCCAAATATAATAATTACACAGATAAAAGGGATATTGTCTTAAACTTAATCTTAGTAGAATCAATCACACTATCACATATGTCAAGAGAACAATGGAACATTTGAAATTTAGAGTTTAAAATGTTGTTTACCTGTAGTAAAAGTGAACCATCTGGTATCGTAATCCTAAGGCAAAACTTTTGTCCCGCATCCCAACGGGAGATCACGTGAATTTCCTCAATTGCCGTGTACGCAATAGGCTCTTCCATGAAACCCGTGGGCTGAAATCAGCAGAATCGTTAAATAGTTAGGCAGGTGGAGAATTAAAATTATGAATTTGTAACAGCATTCACTTCTGTCTTTAAACATTGATCAATAAACACATAACGTAGGTGAACGGTATGTAGTTCTACATGGCATAATAAATAGTGAATTTACTAATTCCATTTCATGTAACAAGCGTTTAAGTGATTGTACCAAATTAATTATTTAGTTAAGATTAGTTAAAATTATTAAACAGATAAGTTTATTTGCTTGTTTTAGGAAAACGTACAGCCATTCAAGGCAACAGGCACAGCAGCACAAATTAGTAAACTATACAAAATATGTGTCAAGAAGATTCAAGATTCAAGGCGTCAGTCAGATATAATATTTACTGACTCAAACTCCCAAACTGACCAGATCTCGAGTTTGGCTCCAAAACAAAATTTATTAGTCCCAGGCCTGCATTTTCCAGAAATTACAATTAGTCCTATAATTTTCAATAAATTATGACTAGGTCTACCATGGTACACACAAAAAATTCGGGTCTATTGGCCTCACCGTTGTGGACTGTATTTCACTTTCAGCCAACACAAGATGATGACTTTCCCAGCGACGAAGCCACTTGGAACTCATGATTTTGCTTATAACCGTTCGAGTGTGATTTAGTCTACACACTTGTATATCTCCATCATTTATAAGTTTATATCTTGGTCCCGAACAACTGAAAGGCCGAGAAGGAGAATCAGTAGCAGACGTGTCTGGTCTGCTTATACTCGCACCCTCAGTGCCACATGCATCAGATCTCACAGGTGTAGATGGAGCAGATGTCTCATTTGTTAACAAAGTTATTCCAATGCTCTTTTCACTCAAACCTGCAAGTGAATTGGGCACACTGTTAATGTCATTTTTCCGATGCTGCGGTGTGTTAGGACCCGACGAACAGCTTGCCATGTCACGCGGCTGAATGGTTTCACCTTCGTTCGCAGAAACAGAACTGCAGTGGCTGTGACCGGAGTCACTTAAACGCCAACATAGCCAACACTGAGCAGCCAGGACTAAGTGTGCGGAAAACTATTCCTGAAAGCCATTACTATATCTTCCAAAATGTTTCCTAAAAAATGAAAATTCTTAATAAAACACAGTGATGTCTTACCAAAAAGCTTTAAATCTGCAGTATTTTATTATGATACATAACAGGATAGTGTAATATGTTTCTGAACGACATTGTAGTGATTGTACCTGCTCAATATATATATATATATATATATGGTATCACAAGTGTCTATTAATTTCCATCTCTAGTATAATGGTACTACAACAAAGTGGAATGAGATTGGCAGCTTTGAACTAATGACGCGACATGCAACTTATCCCAGAGCTGCATTGATTGCAAAAAAAGTCATTGCTGTTTTTCTGTTAAGTAACCCAGAAATGCCAGAGAACAGTAGTAACAAATAGTACTTCAAAGTTCACAAAATTGTGTAAATGATTTTGAAATAATTAATATCATGATCATGCTTTTGAGCTACACTTTTCAGCAATTTTCGGAGCACAACTAAACAACCAAGTATTTACAGTAAAACTATTAAACTTGTGACATGTTTGAATCAAATCACTTGATCAGGTCTCAAGTCAAACCCTAAAGTAAAGGGTTCAACTCTCAAGTCAAGTCCAAGTCTTCCAATTTTGTGACTCGCCAGTCCACCACGTGAATCCTAACTCAACAAGCAACGCTTACTTTAAGATTTATGATCATCCAGTCTTAAAATAATTTGCTTTTTATCTTTCCTGATGGCCAAGGCTGTCCTAAACGCTTCTAGCCGGATCACTTATCAAAGTACAACACTGCCTAAATCGTTTATGCTGCGAAGGAAGCATCACTAAGACCTAAATTACTATAGTAATTTTAGTATTAGTAACTACCTAACTTTTCTACATTATAATAATGAAGCTTAATATTTTCAGTCAATTAAAACAACCCAACAAAACGCGTTAATACAAAAAACATTTCATAAGACCAGCTCACCAAGCACAAATGAAACGACAATAATGCCTTTTACACGTATCTCCCGATGCACTTCACGGTGAAAAACAACTGGGAGCAGAAAACAATCGAAACTAAAGACGTTCAGACGATTCGCGGATAGGAGAGAATCTCAGACGATCTGACGGGCTGACATATGACGTAATAGCAGTCTGCGCCACCTTTTGTCAAATTTATAAAGAATATCTATTATTTTTATCTGATATACAGAAATCTTTGAATTTACTCCAAGTGTAACCAAAAGCACCTTGGATACCAGTAATTAATAAAGACATACAACAACTGAGACAAAACTTAACAATAGCATTTTACGTGGACACAATTCTAAATTATATGTACATTATTCTCGCACTAATGTCAGAGCCCACTCAATTTCGCATATCATTGGGAGAGGCTGTCAGAAACCGTCTTACGGTTAGGTATGTTATAGCGTCGCAAGCAAGTTTAACATTACCGGAGCTGAAAACTTCAGCTACAGACAGGAAGCAGTGGTGTGCTCTAATAAAGGAAAGAGGTTCTTGTCTACAATAGATGTTTCGAGCCTGACCCTGAGAAATGTATTTTAGTAGACAAAATCTGACAAACCAAAATGCAAAGTGTCATTCTGCCATGACTATACATGAATTATAATTTTTGTAGGATTTTGACGAAAAAAATTGTTTAATTTTTAAACTTATGATGAACTTTGCTATTGTGTAGTACACTTTAGTGAGGTGCTAACTAAGTAATTAAAAACTTATGATTAAAACTTTGACTCAAGACTGTTAAATTGTAATATTTGACAGAAGTCAGCAGATAGTAATGCAAAAATGTGTGAAAGAGCGCTTGAGAGGGGCTGAAAGTAGAGACATTAATATAATGTTATCAATTTGTTGTGAATATCAATCGATTGATCATGAATGAGAATACTCTTAGTTCTATGTTAGCATCTGTCGTTAAACAATTAATAACTAGCATATTTCTGAAAATGTGGTAAATCAAATGGATAACTGATATTTACAATGAAAAAATGCACAGAAGCATTTATTTTCAAATTTTTTGATCAGTTTTGGTTTAAAATGTCAGGATCAGTTATGGGTATGGTAATTAATAGCAATAATTATAAAAAATTTCTATTAAAGGAAAACCAGGCCCCACCTCAAACTGTAGCTCAAAGCAATCTACCCGAAGGGAACATATTAGTTTTTTCAATAATGACTTGTGCGAAAAGTTATTACAACATAATGGTAATTTTGTGCTCGTGTAGCTAGTTCCTCACTGTTAAACGTTTTTTATATTTCGCTAGCTTTCACGGGTGTTCAGTTGTGACGTACATATAGTACAGAAGTTTGAGAGCTCATTCGTGAGCACAGTGGTAAACTTGAAAACTGAATTTCAAACTTAAAATTTGCCGAGTTTTTGCATATCACGCTGAATGTTGTACAGTACCACTGTAATTAGATTTTCGTTTTCGCAAACACATGCAACACATCCGTGAAATGATTGTGCTTTTGACATTTACGTACAGTTGTGATGTCATATCACTAATTGGGCATGCATGCCATTAATTAAGTTTTTGATCTATTATTTTCTACCAGAAATCATATCACTATTTTGGCATGCATGCCATTAGGTAAGTTTTTGATCTATTATTTTTTACCAAAAACACTTTGGCATTATTATAGGTCTTAAAATGTACACTTTTACTGCATTTCAAAATGGGATAGTATATGAAAAATCATATCATGTTTTCCCTTAACAATGCGTTTAGTTAGTCTATAAGAATTATTGATATTGTAGTTCACAGAAAATCGTTCTTAAATGTTAGGCTCATTCCTATGGGGGGGGCAGGTGGTCGGTCATGTCACATATTGTTGTCACATGTTGTTGCCGCTGTCGTGCTGTTCTTTTTGATCATTTATTTAGTGTTTTCTAGTGGCATGGAAATGAGATGTCATGAAATAGGATGTTAATCCAACTTGTTTCCATTACTATAACATTTGTCTTGTATAACTTAAAGGAGTTTCCAGTGGTTTATAAAATCATGCACACGTGGTGACTAGATGGCATTTTGTTCATTTTCTGTCCTGCTCCTTATTCGTATTATTTAATTACATTGTCTTATAGTATCAATATTTTTGTTGAAAGTAATTCTAGATAGTGTGTAATGTGTATACCTATATGAATTTTCTTGATTTACTACATTATTTTGCTGAGACATAATTATATCTGGTGTGACTTTGCCCTACATTTTTGCAGAAAATAAGAACACGTCTCCGTTTCTAATGTTTTTCTGGAACTAGCACCCTACCCTACATACAAATTATTATGTACTTACAAACCCTTAGCGTCCAGCCAGTCTGCAAGCCACATGACAGTGCACACCAAACTACGAGTTTGTGATCGCCGAAGAAGAAAAATGAGGTTCGAGAAAGTTTAAAGATTTCTGCTTTTATAATCTTGTTGTGCTGACAAGCCAGTATGTTTTTTTTGCTAGATTACCGCTGTTTACTTGTGTTGAGGGCAGACTTTTTCATTTTAGAATTCTACAGGCCCAAAGACTACAATAGGAGTAATGGGCACATAATAATGATGATGTAAACGAATGCAAAATTGATGAGTTTTTTTTATTAAACTAACAACGGTGATGAAGCCTAGGCTATAACATTAACAAGAATGCAAAGCATTGCTTAACAGTCGCGTTTACTTGATCAGACGGAAACGAACGTTTTTAACTCAGTATGACTTGCTTCCTCACCATACCATGACAAGTGCCGCTAGGCGGCACTTCCACTTGAGAGACCACTTTATAGAGATAACATTAATTATATGTAAAACCCGAGAGAGAAAACGTGTGATAAAACAATTAACAAGAGAAAACGTGTGATAAAACAATTAACAGAGGTTTAACAAGAGAGACAACTATAGTCTTATAGTCTCCGCCCTGTCAATCTATGGTAATGATCATTGGCCATGTTTAGCTTTAGTTCAAGCATGCTGTTAAGTAGGTAACTAAGATATCAACAGAGGAAAGTGTTGGCTGCACCGGCTTTCTCAAAGTATGAATATTAACATCAAATGTAAGCTCAGGTCCAAAGGATTTTCAACATTTCATCTTCAAACCTTTTGCTTAATTAATAGGACATAAGAACTTTATTTCACACGTAATCATAATCACTGTTACAGACTCTGAAAGTAAATTGTCAATTAGAGATTGATGCTTTTCAAAGATGCTTATAATACAGACTACATGCTCATTACTGCAGATCAAATAAAAAATAACCAAGGATTTGTATGATATTATGTGGGAGATTGCATGACAATTGACATCCACCATATATGTGTAACAATATAATATACTCTTGTTTTGCTAACTATTATTTGCCATTGTAGTAATGTGTTTTGCACAGTGTAACTAATCTTTGGATCTAGTTCATTTTCGAATACCAAAAGAAAGATTCAGCAAAGAAGTTAAATTATGAAATAAAGGATCCATAGCTTTTGGTTGTATCCCACTCAGAATCTGTTCTGCACCATTAACAACAGGCCACGTACTCGTATATCAAGATAAAAGTAAAAATCACATAATTAGCTCACTTTTAAGCAAACCAGCTGCATCATACAGCTCTACTGCTGGTCTGCCCACAAATCATGGAGTTAAGGAAAAATACCTCAACTTTCACAACATATTAATCTGTGCAAGTGAGGCTTGTCATTACCTTGATTTAATTTAATTTATGGTTAATTTATCTGGAAAACTAACATATCGCAGACTGGTAATATCATTTTTATGAAAAGAAGTCACTTTATAATAAAGACTAAGAAGTGTTTTAAAAACTCTGTTGTTTGTTTTCAAAGAGTTTTCGTTGAAATTTTTATCAGCTGCTCTCAAGTGAAGTATTCATTGGTGATAGTGTTCATTTAACTGTCTCATAATACCCTCATTTATTGCAGAACGTAATGCAAGTCTGTAAATATTTATTGGTCAGTTGAAATGACCAGTGAAATCAACAAGTTTTTATCAGCGGCTGAAGTTGGTGACTTAGCCATGGTGCAAGACTTATTAGATGGTGGTTTAGGAGTGGATGCCTTTGACGAGGATGGAGTAACTGCACTACAGGTTGCAGCTGCTAATGGGCAAGAGGATGTTGTTCGGTTGCTTTTGATGCGTGGAGCAGCACTTGAGAAGTCAAACGTGCATGGTTGGTCAGCGCTGATGCAGTCTGCTCGACATGGACACACTGTAATTATGGGTTTACTGCTTCAACATAAAGCAGATCCAGACAGAAGGAGTTTGCTTGGTGGCAATGCACTACTGATGGCAGCTCGGGGTGGACATACAGCTGCTGTTCGCTTGTTACTTGACGCAGGAGCAGAAACTGACCCTTGTGGTACTTTAGGTGATTTTACTCCCCTGATTCCCGCTGTCGCATACGGCTATGATTCTGTTACTAAGCTGCTATTGGATCGGGGTTTTGATGCTAACTACAGAATGCTATCAACTGGCACGAGCAGTCTGATGTTTTCTGCTACAAATGGTCACATGACCACCTGTCAGCTCCTGGTTGATCGTGGATGTGATTTGAATGCTGTAGACATATGTGAAAGAACTTCACTAGACTTAGCTGTTATGTCTAACAAAAGAGAAGTGCAGGGATACCTTGAAAGAAAAACAACTTATCAGAAACGTAAAGCAGGTAATGAAATTTGAATCATTTTTGTTTGTTTTGCTGTCTAGCTTTTCAATAAGCTTCATACCTTATTAATCACTGAATGTCACAATGACATCACACTTCTGTCACTTGTTTATTATATATGCTTACACTTTTTTAATTTGTTTATAAAGTACTAATGCGCTACAGACCTGTGATACTGGTAGTGAAGCTGAGAAAGCGTAATGTCCTTTATACAGTGATACCTCGAGATACGAAATTAATTCGTTCCGGAGGGGCTTTCGTATCTTAGAATTTGCGTATTATGAGACATGATTTACCATATAAATAGCGTCATTCATTCCAGCCCCCCGAAAACAGTTGTACAAAGTCTAAATGTTGTACCCACCCGAAAGAAATATGTTCATTAATGACTGATCGTCTAAGGGTTTTGCTCATACTCCCCTGCAATAGCATTTAAACGTATGCCACTTTCATATTTTTCGGACCCATGGTTATTGAATGCGTTCACATGAGATAAGAGCACAACAAAGCTTTCACGTGATGCTACGAAATGCATTCTGGAAGCACCGCTGTTGGGCGGCACTTTCGATTTTTAAATGGGACTGAAATTTCATCGAAGCCAGATTCGTATTTTGAATTTTTCGTATAATAGGATTTTCATAAGTCGAGGTTCCACTGTAGTCTCAAAGATTATAATGTTTATTCAGTTGCTTTCACCCTAACGGGTCTCATCAGCTAAAAATAACAGATAAAATGTTAAAACGGTATGTACCAATTTAAAAACATTAAAAACAAATGTAGCTAAACCTCATTGGTTTGAAATATAATAAGTTAGAGAAATAGTATAAACGACTGCATAAGAAGAAAACACAGAACTGTACAATTGGTTTTTGCCAGAATAAAAATGCAAAATAATTTTGCAAACCTCACTCTCAGATTACCAACACTTTCTATTCAGATATGTTAATTTACTCATTTGGCAAAAACCAATTGTATAGGTCTGTGTTTTTCTTTTTATGCAGTCATCTATACTCTCTCTAACTAATTATATTTCAAACCAATGAGGTTTAGCTACGATTTTGTTTTTATTGTTTTTACATTGGTTCATACTGTTTTAACATTTCGTCTGTTACTTTCAGCTGATGAGGTCCACTAGGGCAAAAGCTACTAGATATTATAATCTTTGAGGCTATAGAGGGCATTATACTTTTCTCTGTTAATGATGACAAGTCTCAGGAGAGCTCTCTCATATTTAAAGTCCTATGGTAGCTATAGGATGAAGGTGCATGAATTACTTCTACAAACATAGCACAACTACTGACTGTATGAGGTGTATATTAGCAGCAATCATTATAGAAGTTCTGTATTTGTGCTAGCTCAGTAGTTAGCAGGATATTAAATAATTTTTACGGAACTATAGTTGACCGTTGATTAATAGTCTATTTGGTTTTATCATTTTTTGTGAATAATGCAGAGCCAATTGATCGTAAGCCTAATATTATGGAAGCAAGTAAGATTGGAAATACAGCACTAGTCATGCAACTCGTTAACGCCGATCCTGCTTTAGTAAATTTGACTGACAGAGATGGCGCCACAGCACTCATGTATGCAGCTATGATGGGAAAATTGGACACTTGTGAATTTTTGGTAACATAATATCATTATTTTCTTGATCATAAGTAAATGATGTGACTGCATTCATGTTTCTAGGCAGTAACACTTTTTTTAAAAGGAGACACTTCGCATACATACTTGTGTTGACTACCTTATTATGTTACTCTATTTCTGTATAATTGCTTTGTGCATGTTGTTATGCATGTATGGTCTCCTATTCAAACGCATTTCAGTGTCTAATGTGAATAAAAATATATTTTGATACATTTAATCTATCATGTTGTTTTAAACTTCTATGGACTAACTCAGCAAAGTTTTAAACCCAATGTAAAATACGAATTTATAGTGCTATTTTTCTAATTAAACAGATACAAAGAGGTGCTGACATTAACAAACAAGATTTAGTGAGTGGATGGACTGCACTGATGCAAGCAGTATATCATGGGTAGGTTTTTGTAATCATTTTTTTCATTAAAAAATCTTTATGTTTCCATGTAATTCTTATTAAAATCTCCTTTAATTAATATTTTATTGTATTTAAAGTGTCTGGAGATGTCTCTTAAAAAGATTTTGTTATAATAAATATTTGTGTACTTCAATAATGTCATAGGATTTTATTGCTTGTAGAAGAAAAGCTGTAATGAAATACCTATTGAATGCAGGAGCTGAGGTTACAGTTCAAGCCAAAAATGGCTGTACAGCTTTTGATTTAGCTTCTCTGATAGGTGAGTAACCCAAACTTCTAGTTACTAGTTGTAGTCAAAGTTCTGATATCATTCTGTTAGTAATGAAACAGTGTTGTGCAATAGGAAGTATCTGAGTTAACAAACTGCTATTCAGACTTTCTTTGCTACAGGAAAATACATTATGTTATCTGTATTTGAAACATTGAGAAAAGCTGTAGCTTCTCATGTGTTAGCTTGAAAAATTGCTTAGTTGGGCAGATGAAATATGTTAAATGTGTTTCCTTACCAGTTATCTAAACATTCAGTTTCTATGTGATCATAAACTCGATTTATTGAAATTTAGATGATATAGACACAGATGTAGTACGCTTACTAGCGGCAGCTATGGTTAAAGTCAGCAAGGCGCCCAAAATAGCAAACACACCTGCACAGGCTTGGGTGGGTGGGATGAGCACAAGTACACCTGTACTGACGTCTGTTGGGTAATTATACCAATCTATTATTTATAATGCTGAGCACTCAATGCTGGAAACATTTTGGATTTTTAAACTTTGGTTGCTAAGACTATTGCAATTTACCTACTTTTATGTATATACTTTATGATTTGTTATTTAGATTTTTAAAAAGATAAAAGAAAAATAAGGAAAAATTTCATGTATAAAAATTTACAACAATTCTGTTACTATAACAATGTTGAAATATGCGTGCAAAATTGCCAGAGAAGTTTATAAACTAGGTATGTTCTCCTGATGGTTGTTTTTTAATGTATGTAACATTATAGGGTTGATGCAACTGATAGTAAAGGAGGACTAAAACTTTGGTGGAACAGAATGTCCAACAGGTTTCGACAGTTAAAGTTAGGTAGAACATTTCGTCTTTCCACCAATCAGCTCGCTCCATTGCCAATGGAAACAGCGAATCAAGAGACGAGTTTTAAGAAACCCTCACCTGACATTGAAAATTTTGATACGTCACAAGTAGATACCATTGATACCCTGCTTCTTGAGAACACACAAAACTCTCTGTTTTCTTTGGTATGTACATAGTATTTACGTACATGTAACATCAGTCGCAACATCTTTTTGATGCATTCATTTTTCAAGAGTTTTTTAGTGCAGAAAGAATACAGTTATTTGCTTTGTAATCAAGAAATGGAATATAAAATGTGAAGCATGTGAAATTGTATGCAAACAAATTTGTTAAAGTATTAAATAATAAAAGGATTACGTTTATTTTCCTAGGCAAATATTGGTCCTCATTCTAATACTAACTCAGAAACATTGAAGCCAGTTATACCACCGTTTTTGCCACCTCCTACATTTGAACTGAGTGAATCACATCGAGCAAAGATGCCAATGGGTTCACGGAAGAAGCTTGCTTCAATCAGTAGTACAGTAACAATGGTGAGATGATTTTTCGTATTACAGTACTATAGTTTATTAATGCTGTTACTGTATGTGTATTTAATTTTGTTGGTATATAGTTTAGTACAAAAACTCATTATGAGGTACATGCATTCAGATTTAATGTAGTACAAAAGTGTATGCCTTAATATTTAGAGTGTTGCAATTTTATTTACTGTAGGATTTATTTTAGTGCAACAGAAAGTCATATGTGATCAGTATCATGTAATTTACAGTAACTTACAACAAGAACTGAATAGGACCGAGAGGGTATAGTTCAATGAGTGAGCTCAGTCAATATTTTTAACAGAATATAAAACACCCAAACTTAATAGGACCAAGGGGTATAGTTCAATGATAGTGTGTTTGCTTCTCACCTGGGAGTTGCAAGTTCAATTCCTGACCAAGTCATACTAAAGACTTAAAAAATGGTACTGCTGGTTTTTTGACCAAACATGTGGCTTTGCTCAAGTGTCATGCACGTACTAATAATCAGTACCACCTTGGAAATAAATATTCCTAAACATACTTATTATTATTATTTGTCAGAAATCTTTGTTCACACATGCGAATGGGATTTTTATTTCAGTCTCCAAACAGGAAAAGAAAGGTCGTAAAGCCGTATAAGTTCTTGTCGACTACGTCTATTAGTCCATCAAATTCGGCTAGATTTAGTGCAGGCATTAGTAGTCCAAGTTCTTCTGGTGGGGCGAGTAGCATACCTTTGTATTATCGCCGCAGGATGCCAAACAGCTATAGCATGGATAATTTTCAATCTGGTAATTGCTATTAGCAAACCTTTTTTCTCTAATAATTAGAAAACGATGTGTATTCTTAACTGAGATATAGTTGTTGTCATTTAATGCTACTGGTCAAATACTCGTGGCAGATGTCTTATCAATATAGCACACAATGTAGTTCTGTTATTATGTTAGAAATATTTGTGGCAAGTAATATCTCTGTAGAAAACTTTGTAGATATGAATGTCTGTATAACAGCTGCATTTTAATATGGACGCAGTTAGACAAGAACTTACAGATTTAGTGCAGTGCATAACTTGCATTGAATAAAACTTGCTTGTCTTATTTTTTCTCATCTCATTTCTTTTCACTGTGATTCACTTATCAATAAGAAGTTGCATTTGGTAGAGAACTCCTTTTTTACTATTTATGTTAATTTTTCAGTTTGTCAATTTATAAGGAGATAATGTAGCTGTTCAATATTTCTGCAAGAACTATTAATCCAAATTGTATTTTTACCTATAGCAGCAATAGACCTTTTTTGGCCAATCAAGCCTGGGAATTAACTTGTTTCACTTCCACACCCACAGTATCTGAATCTTATATTTTTTGCTGCCTAGGTATTGAATCAACTTTACAGATACCCGAAGGTTCGGTCTTAAATAATAGTTCCCAATATGGTCTTTCTAGTCCTGCGCGTTATGGACGAACACAGAGGTTAGTAGTAATGTAACACATTTGTATGACTGTAAAGTTAACGTGCGTTAAACTGTCTGTATGACACTACTGCAAAAGCATGCTGTTTCCATATCATGATATAAATTTAACAACTTGTTTTTGGTATCTGGAAAAAATTTCTGAAATATCCTTTGTTGAGTTGTACTTCACATATCTTGTAGTAGATTGCCCTTCATCTTTTACACACTGAAAGTTTTAAACTGTGAGCAAATAAGGAATTCACCAAGTTGCAAACACTGTATAACTTTCAGCATATGCAAATGATGTGTACAGTACTATCATATATATCAGTGCGTAACAAAACCACTAGCCAACATTTGCTTAACCAATTGGGTGAAATAAAGATAATATTTTTATGTACTGTGCAGAAAGTGCTTGTTGGCAGTATTCTACAGTTTGTTTAACTTTAAGTTTTGTTGCTAAGCATGGTATATTCAAAAATTGGTATACTGTATTATTGTGTAGTTATAAAATTTATTTGCATACATTTGCTCCATTAACTTATTTTATCTTATATGAACTGTTTCTCATTTTTAAGGTCCCCAATGTTTCGTAATAACGTGGTTTCTCCAATTAGCTATGCTTGTGCAAGCACTACACTGACACCACGTAAATCATCTACATTGTCTTCAACTTCAAGAAGTAGTACTCTTACGCCAGACCCATCATCTGCCATGGTATGTTTCCTTTTCTAGTTTAACTAAGCATTATGTCTAGAACTGATGTGCAAAAAAATGAAGTCATAATGACTGACAAAGACGAACCATGAATTTTATTTACATTTACTTTGATTGATGTTATATATAAAAGTTCTTTTGGCATTTCAAAGTGTATTTTTTTCATGTTCCAAAAAAAATATTACATATGTGTACCTAAAACACCCTGAAGACAGCATATTTTTTGTTTGAAATGGGTTGTACATCAGCTTAATTAAGGTGCTTTAACAACACCCAGCTTACATATACATACACACACACACACACACACACACACACACACACACACACACACACACACACACACACACACACACACACACACACACACACATATGCAGAATTGTCATTTTTATGACCATTAAAAAGCTTTGTGTTTTTGTAATATAAATGTTAGCAATTTAGTCTAATAAAATAACAACAACAAATCAATATACCAAGGCATTATAAATACTGTTAAAGCACATTTATTACTAAAGCATGACCCACTTTTCCTATTTGTATAACAATATGCTGCTGTAGTTTTGTTTTCTCATTGTGTTTTTTATTTACAAGTGTGTACTGCAGCTGGTTTTATTCTTGTAATTTGTTGCTAATTTTCAGATAAATGACATTTCAAAGTCGAGTTCAGAAACTTTATCTAATGAATCTCCTAACAGTGCAAAGAAGCTGGCCGGTCACTCTTCCAGCAGCGGTAATGTTTAAAATAACATAAATTGCTGAATATTTGAACTTAAACGTATAAAGTATGTTCCTTCTGTGAATATCATTGATTTTGTTTTAGAAGAATCTACTTTTGCATTTATTTACACCGTCGTAGGCCGATCCAGGGGAGTCCAACGGGTGCCCCCCTCTATTTTTGCCACGACAAATTTATTTTGTTTCAGAATAAATCCATAATGTTCATTTGTGAAGTGTAAAGAAGGCATATTTTCTATGCACGCCCTTGTAGTCTACTGTTCTATGCACGCCTTTGCAGTCTACTGTTCTGTGCACGCTCTTGCAGCCTACTGTTCTGTGCACGCCTTTGCAGTCTACTGTTCTGTGCACGCTCTTGCAGCCTACTGTTCTGTGCACGCCTTTGCAGTCTACTGTTCTGTGCACGCTCTTGCAGTCTACTGTTCTGTGCACGCTCTTGCAGCCTACTGTTCTATGCACGCTCTTGCAGCCTACTGTTCTGTGCACGCTCTTGCAGCCTACTGTTCTGTACACGCCTTTGCAGTCTACTGTTCTATGCACGCCTTTGCAGTCTACTGTTCTGTGCACGCTCTTGCAGCCTACTGTTCTGTGCACGCCTTTGCAGTCTACTGTTCTATGCACGCCTTTGCAGTCTACTGTTCTGTGCACGCTCTTGCAGCCTACTGTTCTGTGCACGCCTTTGCAGTCTACTGTTCTGTGCACGCTCTTGCAGCCTACTGTTCTGTACACGCCTTTGCAGTCTACTGTTCTATGCACACCTTTGCAGTCTACTGTTCTGTGCACGCCTTTGCAGTCTACTGTTCTATGCACCCCTTTGCAGTCTACTGTTCTATGCACGCCTTTGCAGTCTACTGTTCTGTGCACGCCCTTGTAGTCTACTGTTCTGTACACGCCTTTGCAGTCTACTGTTCTATGCACGCCTTTGCAGTCTACTGTTCTATGCACGCCTTTGCAGTCTACTGTTCTATGCACGCCTTTGCAGTCTACTGTTCTGTGCACGCTCTTGCAGCCTACTGTTCTGTGCACGCCTTTGCAATCTACTGTTCTGTGCACGCTCTTGCAGCCTACTGTTCTGTGCACGCCTTTGCAGTCTACTGTTCTGTGCACGCTCTTGCAGCCTACTGTTCTGTGCACGCCTTTGCAGTCTACTGTTCTATGCACGCCTTTGCAGTCTACTGTTCTATGCACGCCTTTGCAGTCTACTGTTCTGTGCACGCTCTTGCAGCCTACTGTTGTAATGCTTATGGGTTACAATGACGCAAATACACGAAAATATTCGAGGCTAATGCAGTTTAAGAATCCATTGACTGAGTAGATTGAGTAAAAGGCTCAGCAATTTTTTTTGCATAAGTTCATCATGTTCTTTGTTTCTGTATGTAATCGGGTATGTACGGCTATTTTCTTGTCAAATCCAGAAAGGTTCTCAACCAAAAAGTAAGAAAATTAAAAGTCGCGCGCTTACCAAAGTCGCAGTTTCAAAATCAGGCCCTGTGATCATTAGCTAGAAATCCGACCTTACCAGCAAACTTCTCGAAATTGAAGGAATGACTGGTGTTATGACCCTGCTTATTTTGGACTCAGATTGCAGGAAACCTGTGATTGATGCATAGCAACTAAACTTTTGATTAACCTTGGCAAAAGCACATGACAAACAAAATTAATTAAGTCAAACAACAAAGGCTGTTGATAAGCCTATATGTGTCTATATATATATATATATATATATATATATATGTATGAAGAGCAGCTCTATTTTTTAATAGCTTCCCAGACTTTTGATGGTAATCTGACCTGTTTGTGTATGAGTTTATTTTTAAATCACCATTTAATTAAATACATAGATTTTTTTCCTGAAATAGTCCATGTGAATAAATTTCAGGATCAGCAGTTTAGCACATTTTGAGGCACAGCTGTGAATAGCTTATATGTTTAGGCCCGTACATGCATAGTCTGTCCCGGGCCATGTGTTACGACAAGTAGAGTAAGACATTCTCCTGGAGACAGGCACTGCAAGTAAATGTTTAAAAATCCTCACCATTAGACAGAGTAGGAAAAAAGGATTGATAATCATACCTTGCTGGAGGATAGCCAAGTATCGCATCAACTCATCCAACTACAGTCTTCGGTATACCGTAGTAGAAAATTAAAGATAATTCTATCACAGGCCTATCGATATTTGTATCTGACTGAGTATGAATTTAAAATATTTCAGATGAATTGAGTCAAGTGTTAAAAAAGTTGTCACTTGCAAAGTACCGACCTATTTTTGAAGAACAAGAGGTAAATTGTGCATTTCATTATTCTTCATATAAATTAAGTGTGGTTATATTGTTTTATGTGATTCACTATTAAAATTGCAATAATAAAGGTGATGTACATTGGTAACTGTTATGAAGTCACACTGAAGCTGTTTCTTAATTAAACTTAATGGAAATGTTTAAATATTGTATAGCTTGCGAAACTGGCATTCCACATTCTTTGTGATTTTTATCACTGTTTCATTACTAAAAAATAATTCGTTGTTGTCAAAACTTTTTCGCTTGAAATTTTTATGACTTGTTGCATACTTTCTGTTGCCCAAGTTGCTGCTACTGCATATAGTAAGTAATAGTATAGTATCTAATAAAATAAACAGTTTAGGTAACAGTTACTTATTTTTTGCGAAGGAGCTGTGAGGACATTTGATTACGACTTCTGTTTACAGGTTGACATGGAAGCATTTTTGACGTTAACTGATGATGACCTTAAAGAAATTGGCATTTCTCAAGCAGATCCAAGGCGAAAAATACTGTCTGCCATATCAGAACTACAAAGTGGCAAGGTAATAGTATTCCATACTACGCAATAATAAACTACAAATTAGGTGAATGACTCCAAGATCCTTTAAACTAGCTTTTGTTACCGAATATTTAAACGATTTGCTAAGTCCCAGATGCCTGTTGTTAGCAGATTGAACATAAACACTAAAGTGAATTTATTTCATAAAATTTACATTATCCCATAAGGCAAGATGTGGGAAAAATGTTCTAAATGTTTATTGATGTGATCTATCTTAGGGCAAGGAACGACAAATGCTACATGAAACAGTGAAAAATTTTCAATCTGGCGATGCCCCCTCAAAAGGTTTGAAACACGTTCTATAATTTTATTAAATTATCCAATGTGACAAGCTAATCATGATGATTGTTTATTTGTACATGTTTAACACTGCAGAAATAATGATGTGTAGATACATGCATTTGTACAAAACCAAAAATCATTTAAAAAATTTTGTAATTCTATAAATGCTGCATCAGTAACAGCGATCACCAGCAGCAAGTAATCATATCATGAACAGACAATCATTAAACACAAAGAAAAAGGCTTTTCACAAAGTTCACCTGTTTTAATTTCTCTATAGGCGAACGGACATCAAACATTACAGCAAAAACTGATATTCAACGTAGTAAGAAGTCTTGCACAAGCTAGCACTATCGAGTTCAACGCGTGCCTTAGTAATTTGATTCTCCGTCACAAGCACAAGATGCAATAAATCTAGTCAAATCATTATTGACTGTAAATAAATCTGTTGTAAAAAATGAAGTCTGTTTAGTTTGTATAATTATGTCATATTTTATTAATAGTTTAATGAAATTTGCTCATAAGTATCATATGTATGATACAGTCTTGTTAATATGAATCTATTATTCTACTTCCTTGTTGTTGTAGCCGTTAATACTCATTTGGCCTTCCTTGGCCCATGTGTCAAGATTACAAGATTTTCATTGTTGTTCCCTGCATTTATAATAACCCAACAAAAACGTAGATTTGTTCAGCTTCAAAACAGTTAAAGAGACTTCGTTAAGCAACCAAGACTGAATAAAACATTTGAACACTTTTCTCCAAACTTATACTCCTTTGTTTACCTGATTGGGACCGTGCAATGGTTCAAGCAAGTCATGGTATTCACTGATAAGTGTAATGGGTCTGTTTCCTGTGGATAAGGTACAGGTCTTTCTGCAGTCAGCATTTTCATGCTTAGATACCCAAATTTTTGAAAATTAGTGCAAGCAGCAGGATAAAATGATTTTTGCAGCAGCTTGGATATCCTAGGAAACATACTCAGAAAGAGAAGTAAACTGAATTGCCCAGATGTTTTAACTAAAAGAGGGACAGTGAAAAAGAAATGGTGTAATTTGGTTTAGCGATTTCCTGACAAAAAATGCAGACCAGCTATGTAAAACTCAACACCATTGTTCTCCTGATAAAAATGCAGAACTCAGCACAATTGTTCTCGCATCATCAGTTCTTTCCTACATAAATATAGACACTACATAAAATGTTTGCACATTAAAAATAATTAATGGATTAATAGTATATTTGTCAGATGTTAATTGTGAAAACAGGTTTATGCCATTGGATGTGATGGGCGTTGCTTACTATTCTAATAACTATAGAAATTTGTTTCACTTTTGTTTTATTGTACCAGTAAAAGCAATATTGCTATGAAATCACTAATTGTGTAGTAAGCTGGATAACAGCATAATTTTGCAGCTAGGCTTGTAGTTCACTAAAGTATGAATCACACACGTTCATACTGTATTAATGGTTTGCTGTCTGCAATTTTTTTTTTACTTAATTAGATTGAATAAAATTGGATTTAATGCTTGTTTATTTTCGTGTTACATGATTTAACATTTAGCATTATGGAGCTTTTTTACAGCATACCATTCTTAATGCAAAGAACAGTGATCTCCAAAGTTATCTTCATAAAAAGTGCAATAAATTTGCCGTTATTTTCATACTGTATATGTATCTACATTTAAACAGATGAGTATTTAGTAGCTATTTACAGAGGTTTTTACGGTTGGCCAGTTTGCAGAACAACTTAATTTACACGATTACACCAAAAGCTCTGCATATTTTGGTAAAAAATCAACTTCCTACAATGTATATGGATGATCCAGAGGTTAAAGGCTGTTAAACACGTCAACACTGTACAGACTCGGAAAAATTCTCGAGTGTTATGCAGCCATTAGCGCGTTGTTGTACAGCGCTGTAAATGCAACAAAAATCTTCTTATAATACATAATTATTATTGTTTCTTGTTAGAGAAACTAACTAGATAATTCTAATTAGAGCACCTAATGTTTCCATTTGGAAACTGTCTACTCTTTTTCCTACACCCCCTGTAATTCATCTCCTGATTTTTTCGGACTTGCACTGCTCTCGAATTATGTTATATACGTAATTAATTTTTGCTGTTACCCTGTAAAATGTGTATTTTAAGGAGGTAAATAAAAATTGTCTGTCTATGTCTTGATGTTTTTGTAATGATGTGTACTGTCTGTGTTTTTGTTTTTATTGCTGTATGTTGGCACAGCAAATTCATATTTTAACTGACACCATAGATCAAGCCATGTCTTCAAATGGTAATTTTACCAGGCCACCTGGGGATGCATGTTATCCTGAATAGACTAGTAGTTTAAGCTCTTAGCAAAATTAAAGCAAAGTACCCTCTAGAGTTTCACTTGTATGGTAATAATTGCCAGCCGTTGTTAAGTCTGTCATAGGGAACAAAGTTAAGTACGAGAGTATCTTAAAAACTAAAGATAGTACTGAAAAGTAAGAAAAGGCCTCTTTGATTTTAGTACACATTTACCGTGAAAGTTTCGACCAAAAATTCTGCAACCTGCTAGCTACAAAAGCATTAGTTGTATACAATTGCTTTTGGTATACAACGCTGATAATTTTAAAATTTGCACCCTGTGCATAAGTATTTCCAGAAAACTCCTGAAATCCAGAAAGCCTACTGGGGAAGCTTACAGTGCTCCCCTGAACTCCTTAGCAACCTTTTCAGGTAACACCCAAACATTAGTCCATCTCTGGATATTTATAAACTCAATACGTACTATTTGTGTTGTACAAAAGAGATAGAAGACACAGAAGCTGAAATGTACAAGTCTCCTAAAATTAAACATTTTTCAAGGTTTAAATAAAATTTAGTTCTGAGTAAGTCAGATATTTCGTAACTAAGACTTCATAAAACTTTGCACATCTTTACAGCATTTATTTGACAACTGCCCACAAAGTGGCAATACTTTATAGTAAACAGAAAGTAGAAAGTACCATTAATTAGGCATTTCAATAGCAAAAAATGACTGATGCTTGTGCATACGTAACACAATCATGAAAAAGTTACTCAACAATAAGTGAATGAAGTTTCTTTTGCCTTTGCTGGTACGAAACTATATCATCATCTGTAAAACTTATCGTTTTTGGCGGAATCAAAGCACCGGCTACATAACGTCCTTCACTATTTAGGAAATTAAAAGTTGCACAGGCTATGTCTGTAGGCAGAACTTCAAGACTAATGCTTTTAGATCTAACATACTGGAGCACCTTTGGAGCAACCTGCTCTCCAGCATCTCCCACACCCAAAACTAGAATATCAATTTTGGGTTCCAGTAGGCAAAACAGCGAAAATGCATCTTCATTCAAAGACTTTGCATTCAAAACGTTCCAACAAAGCACTGAACGTGGAAAGACAGCCATCGATCCGAATACACGAATGCCGTTATTTAATCGAAAACCCGTGGAGCTGAAGGAGTCTACCATAATTCCGTATTCAACTTCCTTGTTTAACACAGTGACAGACATCCGATGGTACGGATCGTTATCTCCAACATCCAAAAAATTATCTTCAATGTGTGTTTTGCGTAACTGCGTCAAACTTGGGAGGTGTCGAAACGGGATCCGTTTCAGTATTGATACGGGTACTCGCATCAACGTCGTCATAACTTATCCAAGCTGAAAATACAGAGCTTCAACAATATACTGAAAATTAAATCAAAATAACTGGGATGAAATAATTGCAATTATAAGCAACTGACATGTTACAGTTTTAAAGAAGCATTAAGTTTTAATTTTGACTAGATACGTTTCCTGAACAGGTACTGTGAGTTGTCTTTTTTTGTTATTTAACGTAAGCTTTACATTTCTCATGATTTATGGATGAATTTTGTGAAACTGCAAACTAACGATAAAATAAATAAACATTTGAATTGTTCCTTAGTGATGGCGACAGTAGCGAGTCCCTGAGTTTAAACATTTTTTCATTATCTTTCTTTGTTTAATTTCATCATCAATTTGCACATAATGAAATGACTAATTTCCTGACAATTCTGCTGCACTTACATTACTAAAAGAGACACGGGCACAAAAAGTCTACACAACATTTCTAGTCAGTACTGTTGAACTGTCAATCAACTAGTAACGTTCAAACATGGAATATAATATGGTATAATCAATGCTATGTATCTTTGAACTACTGAATCTAGAGTATTCATTATTTCCAGCATACAACGTCTGGAGACAGCAGATGCACACATTATCTAAATTTTAAATATATTTATCACTGACTGTTATTTTTAAAAGAAAATCAGTACCTCATTTCCTCAAAATGATCTATCGACTAAAGTATAAAAGGCAAGATGCTGTTTTTCAAGAATGAATTACAGTGAAAAATCAGCACCTCACATATATAATTTAGTTAATTTTTTTATTGTTGCCTGCTCTAAACTGTTACTATACCAAGAGTGCCTGCTTTTAAGAAATGTATTGTACAAAAATAGGCACTGCATCTGTTCAACCAAACAGATTCCACTTGTAATATCATGTCAGAAACAAATTGAAATTGTAGCTTAAAATTAAACAAGTTTTTGTGTTTCATTGTCTCAGTCACAAAGAACGCCGGCATACTGTATGTCAATTTTGGCATCGTAACCGTGAAAAAACTTGTTGAAAGGCTTTGGCTGTGGGTCAATTTTTGACACCTGTGAAAAACAGCAACATCGCTAACTCGCCTGCAATTGAAGCAAGCTGCTAGTTAAGTTTCTAAGCTACCATTTAATTATCACAAACATTTGGTAAAATTTATTACAGGTATTTCGTATATTTGAGACATAAGTGAAAATGAGACATGGTTTGAAAAATCGATGTTTTCTTTTAAGTATAAAATAAAAAGCATACCGAATCAGAAGTTGAAACTGAGCAAAACGTTCGGTAGTATTTAATAAGCTTGCTTTGGTTGTTGAGTTGGCAGTTGATGAAAACGTTTCTTTATAGTAATTCTGTGTCGTGAGAATTTATCATCAGGTGAAAATCGAGCTGAAATGCAGAAGAATTCGCATAACGTACACCTTATTAAATGTACATGTACTGAATTTTGCCATAAAATGTTGCATGCACATTACAGAACAAATTACAGCAATACACAAGAATTTTCCTTCACTTAGTGCCCTATATAACCTAACTGAGAATTTCCGCAACATATTGCATTAATAGCTAAGATGCAAATCGCATGACTGTGCAAAAGTACAGAAAGTTTCAGTTTTTATTAAACAGCATAAAAAGGGTAGAATTGCTTAAAATGCCTATAAACACTTAATAAATTGCAATGTAGTGGTTGTGGGTACTTTATAACAAAAGCTGAACATGTGCATAAAAAAGGTTCAGCATTGCATCTGTGACACAGAGTCACTTAAAATCTCAATCGATAAAAAACCGAGATACACTATGCTTTACCTGGATGAGCGCTTTGAGTTGGCCTTCCTTGTGGGTCTGTCTTCTGAATAAGAAAAATACAAAAATAGTTAGGTATTAACAAGTTAGCATAACAGTTGGGGATGGGAGTTGACCGAGTAATCAAATATTTAGCCCGGGGCAGGGATGAATTTAATGGACTCGCAAATCACAACCCACTTTGCTACCCATTTTCTTGTATTTGTAAATCATCATTCGTTCCGGCTAGTAGTAAGTGTAATTCAAGAAATACACAATGCAGTTATTGTTCTAATTTTACCTACTTAAAAAGTGCAAACAAGCGCAATGAGGTGCATTAATATATACATGTATGTCTATGCAAATATAAACATTTTGTTTTGCTAAAAATTTGGTTGTTAAGTGAAGTTGGCTTGGGGATGTTATAACGATGTCTGACTGTATATATGATGGTGCATCCTTTGCTGTAACATGGGTTATTTGTTTCAGTTGTAAACAATTTTATTAGTTCCAACTTGTAACCAACTGCCACTTTCAATAGATTTTTAACTAAGTCTAGTGTCCGTAAAATGTCATGACAACTGCAGTATGATTGCAGTTTGAATGCTGCATAATTGCTGTTTGAAGAATTTACAATGGTTTTCTCTTCGTTACAATGCAACTGAGTGAAAACCTAAAACCACAAATATTATTCTAAATGCTACGCAAACTTTCTAATGTAAATCCAGCCTTGTAATTATTATACTAGCTACACCAAACTCAAACTTCACCTAGCTAACTTGTCGACTTTTCGTCGTTTTCACGTTTTCATTGTCTTACAAGTAAACATTCATGAATTTCCAGCTAAGTAAGTGGACAATAATTATAAATACTGAGTAAGTAAGTAACTTGTAAATAGACTACAAAAAATTCCAATATTGAAAAACTTACATCAAGCGTGTAAACTCTATCACCGTTTTCGTTCAAATAAAACATAAGAAACATGATGTTTCATATACGAATTTATTCTAAAGTCTAAATTCTAGGCCAAGAGCTCTCAAATTTTCCCGAAAATGCTCAATTTCATATCATTTTGGGCCTCAGTAGGTGCTGCCATCTGCACTTCTTGCCTAAAATTTAAGAAAATTATAAAAAAAAACAATTGTAGAACGTTGGTGTCCTTCAAAAACTTTAAAAAAATAATTGTAGTTTGAAAATTTATACAAAATTTTTTGTTTAAGTTTGTCTAAGTGAAGAATGCGAAATTTTTTGTGATAAAATTTATCATTTAAGTTGTGCATATTCAATAAGGATTCCTCACACAAGTTTTTCAGTGAGCCCGGTTAGCTCAGTCGGTAGAGCATCAGACTTTTAATCTGAGGGTCAAGGGTTCAAGTCCCTTATCGGGCGATCGCAACTTTTTTCTCGCTAACATCAAATTTTTTGTCAATCAATATCAATACTATAACAAAATTCCTGTTCACCACAATTTTTTAAGTACTAACCGCAAAAGGATCTGTGCAAATTTAATCGCAATAGAAAATGTTGACCCATTTAGATCGATATTAGTTTCTGAATTATAGTGTGATCGATTTTAAAACTTCATGTGCCGCTGAGGCTTATCACAGGCCAAGTTATGTAACTACTTTCTTAAACCGTATAATTTTATTATTAATTATTTTCAATTTTCATAAAAAAGTTTAGTTAAACTGTTTTTGATATAACGCTAGAGACTAACCTGTTTCGAAATCAGATTTGCTTGAATGTTTATCGTCGAATGTCACCATTTTATGCGATTAAAGCCTCAACGAAATTTATGGCAGTTGAATTCGCCCAGATATTCCGCTCTAAGCTGTCGAGTTGTACGGACGTTAAATGTCATTAAATGATGGTCTAGTAGTTATAGTGTGTGCTTGCAGAAAAGAAATCTGTCAACGTAGTTATGACATAGATGATGGCTGCTTGCTAACTATGGTAATTACCTGTTGACGATGATACTTACCTCTTGCTGATGAGGACGTCATCAGGAGTCGTCAAAGTTTAGTGATGTCGTTCACGTAATCGGATGCACGAAGAAGTAGAGTGGCAAACAGTTCTATGGTGCACCATTTCTCGACAAAGCCTACTGGTGAGGAGTAAGAGAGATGAAGTTGGATGGAGACAGTGATAGTGTTAGGACTAATGAAAAAACGTTACGTTATTCTTTTTTAACTTGGCCGGCTTTATCACTGTTATTAATATTTACCATGCAATGTATTTGTTCATTTATTCATTATTTATTAGGCACAAGAAATAAATACGTGAGTAAACAGTAAAATTTTATAGCCATAATCAATAGGAAGGTTGCGCCTACCACTGTGTACCATGGGTGACAGCAAGGAACTAAATCCTCAAACAGGTCACTGCCTGTTATCCATCCAGTAGTAGACACATAGAGCTAAAAAAATTGCCTAGTAAGAAATTACATAAGATAATCAAGACGAATTATTTAAAATACAAAAATCTACAAAATACTTACAATTTACTTAAATCTACAAATAGGATTGAACGCTAAAATAAATAAAGTATATACGAGGCCAGAGAATTAAAATACGTGCTCTTGGATGGTAAAATGGTGGAAGACAGCCTGTTTAAAAAAGATGTTGACGTCATAAAAATTGCACCAGCAGGTAATTCGTTCCACAAGCGTGGAAATCTGTTGTTAATGGAGGCACGCAGGCAGGTGGTTCTATTTCTGTTTAAAAGCAATCGACCATGCATACGGCTTGATCTTGAAAATGTTCATTGACTATCAAATTGCTGACGGAAGAAACCGTGCATTGCCTTTTATCCAAATACAAGAGAGGATTGGTTCCTTCTGCGTTTGCGACTCATCATTTTGAGAGTTCGGAGGCGATTATTGTAGTCAGGCATGGGTCTACTATCTAGGAAGTACATATACAGTGCTGCCTTTCGTTGCACAGATTCTAGTTTATGAATGCCAGTGTGGGGGGACCAAACAATGGCCCTGTACTCCAGAATTAGTCGGACCAATGAGTAATACAATAGTCTGAAGTTTTCGGAATTGGAACCCCGACATGTTCTAAAAACGAATCCAAGCAGACGTCTTGCATGACTGCATACTTTGGATATGTGGGAGTTCTAGGTAAGGTTGTTTGACAGATATACCCCAAGATGTTTATGAGTCTACACTTCCTTAATGACCTCACCATCGATAGTATAGTTAATGACATCAGGACGAGAGGCTCTAGTAATAATCATCAGCTCGGTTTTTGAGGCATTAAGAGCTAGTTTGTTTGCTCTGCACCAGTCATTAACATTGAGATGATCGCCTGTAAACAATGTTCATCCTCAGAGCTCCTAATAACTTTATATAGAACTGTGTCCTCAGCATATTGTATAGATGGCTTTCACGAGAAATAACTTCTGACAGGTTGTTAGTATACAAAACAAACAAAAGTGGACCAAGAAGAGACCCTTGGGGAACACCGGAGTTAACTGGTACCAGTTAGATTTACAGCCTTGATAAACAACTCGCTGTTGTCTGTTATACAGAAAGCTCGAAATCCATTTATGAACGTTACCGCAAATGCCAACAGATATTAATGTATCAAGCAATTTTTTGCGCGAGATCGTGACGAACGCCATGGAGAAATCCAGAAAGATGGTGTCGACACGAGGTGGACTGGAAACATCTAGGGACCTACACCAGTGATCGTACAACAAAGAAAGTTAAACTTCACAGCTTGATCCTTTAAGGAAGCCAAAATGAGTAGCACTAATAATTCCAGCTGCATTTAAATAGTCGGTGATACCATTTACAACTAGCTTTTCCAATAGCTTACCTATTGCCTTACTGATAGAGAATGGCCAATAGCTTTCAAATAAACTAGTCTTTCCCACTACCTTTATATATTGGGGTGACATTACCTTCTTTCCAGGGAAGGAGTCCAAGTGATAGCGATTCATTAAACAGCCTACAAAGGGGTATAGCTAGGTTAGGTGCGCTCTCTTTGAGGATTCTATTTGGGAAGCCGTCGGGACCAGCTGATTTAGAAATATTTTATACTATTAAGGTGGAATTAACTTGCTCAGGGGTAACAGCAATGTTAGATATATGATCATTTAAGTGGGGATGAGCGAGTAGGCAACCAGCTGAGCACAAACTATTACAATCATCGTCAGAATCATTAGTAAAGGATTCTACAAAAAAATCATTAGCGTGTTTTGATATTGACCCAGGGTCAGTGATGACTGTGCTGTTATCAAGTTTGAAAGATTTCTGGAGACTACTTTTACGTCTTTGGCTGATAAATTGCCAGAACGCTTTAGGGTCAGTCTGTGACTTATGCGCTAGTACATTTAAATGCTGTGCAGCTGACTTGTTGATCTTCTCTTTAAGTGAGCGACTAAAGCATGTCATCCGGATCGTTAGTGACAGATGCACGTCTGAAAAGTTGACGGTTTTTTGTGCATAATTTGGAGAGATCGCTAGAAACCCAGGGATGATGCTTTGACTTATCACAGACAGTCTTAGAAGGCACTGCCTCACTCAAACAAGCATTCAACAAATCAATTCACCGATCATAAATCAGGTCAAGTTTGTGTTATCCACATAACAAATATCCCACGGTGTATGATGTAATAAATGATTCAAGTGAGAGAAGTCAGGATTTTTGTAAATATAAATTAGTTTAGAAATTGACCTTCTCTGCTTACTGCCAAAATTTAAAGTACATTCTATGGCATAAAGATCACAGGTTATGCTTATATTGTCTACACCGTTCAAACTAGAGACAGCAGTAATGTCACTAACACAAAAAAGGTTCAGTGTACTAGATCTTGTTCCTGCGTGCAGTACTGACGTGCTGGATAAGTGGACTCAGTCACTAGCTGGGTGAGAATCAAGGCATTTAAGTAATCAATGATATTTTCGTCTACTGCGTCACTTGGAATGTACAGATATGAAGTCCAATAGCGTATGTATTGAAGTCGCCCATTAGTACTCTATGTTTGTAATCACTCTTACACATTTGAACCTTCTCGAGTGATTGTTCCAGCTTTGACAAATAGGCTAATTGAGATTGCAGATCCCTACAGGGTGGCCTGTAAAATACACCAACAAGCAATTTTCCGATTTTAGTAGAGCACTCTAGCCATAGAGAGAGAGAAAATTAAACATGTTAGCAAAAATCTGCGTGTGGCAAAGTTGGTAAAACTCCTCTTATCGAGCGTACATACGAGCAAAAAATCTATATCATGCATACAAGTTGTTTGAACTTGTTGCACACGGATTTTGCATCGTGTATGATGAGTTTAATAACAAAAAAGAGCGTACGCTTTTCACCTAACTGATGTGCAGGAACTCTCACTAACACTACTCTTTATCAAAACCACTAGGTTGCAGCACCTGCATATACAAGCGCCTTCTAGAAGCCCTCTGTGCAGCAGGAAAATGAGCGAGGAAGCCCGGCACTCGCGACATCGTCAGAACAGGATTACCGCTGCTAAACAGACACAGATCGCTGGTGCATTTAGTCGTATGGACGAGTCTTCGTGTGCATGACGCTCACCACAAGATGGGGATTATTCAAACAAAAACAAATTTACGTGAAGCTGCATTCTCGATGTTTAGCAAAGAAGAACAGGAGAATATAAATAAACTGTTCAAGTCTATAGCGGGATCACCAACTGCTTTGTCATTTACTCGAGAACAATTAGAGGTAGGCGCATTAAAGAATTTTAAAATACTGAGGGGTAACATCTGTACATTCGTCATAATACGCATTCGCTGCAAGCTTTTTATGTACATGTGTAAGTAGTTCTTAAGTTTTTTATGTCAATTTTTTTTATTACAATTGCACCATAAAATGAATGCATAAAATACATGTAAATGTAAAATTTGGTTTGTATGCACAAGGTGCATAAAGCTATTTACAGTACTAACTACTTACATTTACGTTAGTTACATGACAATTACATTAATAATAATTAATTGTTTCTGAGTTTCTCAGAAACCTGATATTTCAAATATAATTCCAATTGTTAATTTAAAAACAGGATATGTTATATGAGATTAGCTTTCGTCTCCTCGTAATACTGTACGCCATAATACTGACCTGATTCCCAACCCAGTGACCTCGCCTCACACACAGCCACTGTGACAGGCTGGCGCAGTTTTTCTAAACATCACAGCTTAAATACTACAGCACATACTTTGCACAACTGCCATCGAGTGTCACAGTTTCACCCGTTTCCCGCTATCAGGCCTAACAACATATTGCGAAAATTCATTTAACTATCGTCACTCAATTTGTAATTTGGCATGCTTTCAAATGACATATAACAAGGCACACTTTCTGCATTCCCAGTCATAGGTCACATTTCTGACTCTCAAGCCCACTCCAACACCCCCTGCCAAATTCTAATTTTTACTTTAATTATCACGGTTTAATTTGTCTCTGAACAAGCCTTCAAATAATATACTGAGTAGTTGCTCACTTTTTTTTACCAAAGGTCACATTTTGCAGGCCCCGCACACACATTTTTCTCCCTCCTTCCATAGCTTCATCCACTTAACAAAGTGACTTACTTTGGTTCCGTGTACAAGAGCTCCTTCAACTCCACTCCCTCTGTCTCTCACCTGAGTTTCCGCAACCTGTTATTAGAACCCTAGGAAAAGTTAGCTTCGTTCTTTTTGAGAAAATTGACCTTGGACAATGCATTGTAGTTTCCAACTCATTAAAACGAAACGAAGGCTGCAAGAAAAATAACGGAGAAACTAATCCAAATTAAAGTTACCAATAAGAAATTAAAGTAAACATGTGTTAGCGACGAAGACCAGCCTAGGAAGTAATTAGATTATGCCTGAGCTATTATGTGTCATAACGAATTACATTGGTTGACTCGCAAGAAATTTTTGCGCAAGAAATGCGGTAAATCAAGCAAATTGAAAGAAAAGAGAAGAAGAGTGAAGGAGAGTGGGCGGGGAAAGAGAGAGAGAGAGAGGGGAGAGTGAGAGGGGGGAGGGAGGGAGGGGAAGAGACAGAGAAAGAGAGAGGGGGAGAGAGAGAGAGAAAGAGAGAGGGGGCATTGGCAGAACCGAGGGGATTCTTCGGATAATTCATTCTGAAATCATATGTAGTGCACTATGGGAGCAAATTAAGAATCGGCAAACAGATCGAATGTGACACTGATGTCTTCACTGCTTGTACTAATTTACTCCACGCTGAGCGTTTGGGGATACAAAATAAAATGTGGGTGGCTTACTAATGAGCTGCTTGTTCTGTATGGCTTCGTGACGTTTGTGTGCTTTTCACGCGCGAGGATTCAAGTAATCGTTGACATTTACGTGACCCCAAGATAAAGTAAAGAAAAATCTGTCTTCGGGTCACTTCAGGATTTACGTACAGTGTCAAAGATTCGCAGAACTGCTGCAGATACTCTCAGATAGGTTGCCGTATTTTATCTTCATCTGAGTTCTGGAACGGTACACAAAGCCAAAAATACAAAAGAAATATTGACTTCAAGTCCATAATTATGAAGCTGCACCAGACACGGTCAGATGCGAGAAGAAATTTCAATGATGAACTTTAAGACATTTCAACATTCGCCGTATTGTCAAATTCAGAGCTTAGACCAACTCAGCCCCTTTTTGTACAACCTGATTCAATAAGAGCTTTAAATATGCTTACGTGACTACCTTATTTTCATCTATTTAATTCTGCAGTCTGCCATGTTGGTCTCACAAAAACGGCTATCGAATTATTTATGTATTTCCATTTGGTATCTGGTTAATTTACGCAGCTGTAATGGCTTTGTGGTGTAACACGGTTCACCTGCATGCAACTTTGATAGATGTGGAAATCACCTAGCAGCGCGTGCAATTGCGCATAGGCATAATACGCACAACAAATATGCCATTTATATTACACTAGCTGAATACAAGTCATTCCTTGCGAGAATTATTCATTTAGAAGCATGCTAAGAAAACGAGGCCAAAAGGACAATGATAGTAAAAAGCAAGATGTTTCAAGAAGGTAAAAATTCCACGGCGACGGCAATAATACGGCAACGCAGGAAAAAAACAAGGGTAGCAACTGCAACAATAAAAGCACTGGCCTAGTTAAAAGCTGTTTGAACAATTAAAATTTACGCCCCTTGTACACGTAAAAGGTGCATCTCTTTGTGTCTCGCCGTCCTTTTGTAAAGACTGTATGCAAATCGCATATAATTTTAACATGTTTCACTATTAAATGTAAATAAAAAAACTAAGGAACGGTAAAAAAGCTGCAGTAGCAGCGCAACTCCATGGCTTTACCGACAGATTTGTACAAAGTCTTAATTTCGCCCTGGCCACATGCTATTCCGCTCACCCAACTTCTATATGGCTGCTCAGTTTTAAAAGTTCGTATTGTCTTTGATGAGAGCAGCCGTTTCATACGAACGGCCTTATTAAATAAGTCATGAGATTGGAAGTAGTACCAGAATGATAATGCACTGGAATGACAAAATGACAATAGTATGTTCGTTTATGTCTAGGCATCTATATAGCCGCTCAGTATTTATTGAGTTTCCCAAGCATTTGCAGTTACACTACTTGTTTTGCACACATTTCATCATTTGCATTTATTGTGATTAAAGGGAAAATCGGACCCCATCTTTAACTGTAGGTCAAAACAATCTACTCTACAAAATATTGAAAAGAAAAACACTATTTTCTGAAAAATCATTTACGCGAAAGAATTATTACCACACAAACGCAGTTTCGCGCTCGCGCGACTAGTGTTGCATGCATTTCGCCTTTCGATAGTTAGACGGGCACTAGCATTTCACAAACGCGTTGCACAAAAAGCAGGTGCTGTACCTCTCAGTTTGTGGCGCACTGCACACGTTCGACATCTCATGCGTGAGCATAGCGGTAAATTTTAAATATGGATGTTTAACTTAAAACTTGTCGGGTTTTAGTACAACATACTGAATATCTTAGCACTGTACTTCAATTTTCGCTTTCGCAAACATGTTTTATGGAATATGGAAAACATGGAATATTTTTGCTGTTGAAAATTGTGTTAGTTTGCGACGGCATCAATAGCTGGGCTCGCCCGCCGTTAATTAAGATTTTAATCTATTATTTATTTATCAGAAAAGCTTTTGCAGCATTATTGTTGTTAAAATGTATACTTTTTAACGTACTTGAAAATGGGTTAGTATATGAAAAATCATCCTGTCTTCCTTTAAGACAATTGAAAGAGTAAAAAATCGAAAACGACGAAAAATGGCATTTTGGTACCTTTCCACAGGACTGAAATTTACTTCATTTTTCTGTAAATGAAACCAACATCCGGTTCAATGGTTTTCTCTAATTATCTCTTCCGTAAAAAGCATTTACTTAGAGTATGCGGCACTTTTCAACAGGAGGTTTGCGAAAACATGGCATCAAATATTGGGAAGTTATCTCAAATTTTTCGGCTTTTCAACACAAATGCCGCATTATTCACAAAAGTGGCAGTGACATCCAAAGAACGAAGACAAAGAAGAGAATGAAAACATAGGAAGAAAGAGAGGAGGAAGTAGCAGACGAGAAAGCAAAAAATGCCGAAAGATGTAACATGTAACAAAAATATAAACTGATGATTGTACAATACAAACTGCGTTGCACAAAAATGAAATTTGTGTTGATCTCATCATTCATTCTATCTATTCATTCGTTTGCTTATCTTTTCATTTGCTCGTTACTTTATTCATTCTTCCAAGATCCGTATATGCGTTTCAAGGATCTGTGACAACAAACATATTTTTGCAATATATTCTAGGCTCTCTCTTTACAGCTACTATATAGGTGCAGTTACTACATCTCTGCACTCGCATGTCATTATTATTACTACTATAAGGTGGCACATTTACGCTATCTTGGGGGTTGTATAGGTTTCCACACCGTTCTAATATTTACCTGCGAAAAGCTCATCCATTATTTATCTGACAATTGATATTAACCACATTCAATCGGCGTGATCGCTATGAACGTTGCTGCACAGAATGTGTTCAATAATGCCAGACTCTGTGGTAATTTATAACTTTAATGCCAATGAGCTTGTCACTAAACCGATGCGCTGTATTATTTATTGCGCTATATGTGCTCATGCGGCTTATAATATGTGGTCTGTGTGGAACTACATGGTGCGTATATAGGGAGCTTCCAAAAATGCAAAACTTTTTGTAGTAACAGTTCTATGGGAAATGGGTTCTATAGGTGCCAAAAATCTTTGGAACCATCACTTCAGAGTACCATAGTTTCCGCGAATCAACTTTACCTGTACAAGATTCACTTGTACTTTTGTTATTTGTTGTACGTTAAAAGGAAAACAGGATGATTTTTCATATCCTACCCCATTTTGAAAACCGGTAAAAAGTACACATTTTTATACCTATAATAATGCAAAAAGTATTTCTGATAATTAAATAATAGTCTAAAAATTTAGATTTTGAGTTTACCGCCGTGCTCGCGCATGAACTCTCCAACGTATTCGCTAAAACACAACTGAACCACATCTGAACCGAGAGGTACAGCGCCTGTTTCTTGAGCAACGTGTTCGTGACATGCGTAGTTGGTGCTCATCTAACTAGCGAATGGCGAAACTGATGTAAGAGTGAAGAACTAGCCATGCGAACGTGAAATTAGCATTCTGTGGTAATAATTCTTTCACGTAAGTCATTCTCGAGAAAGCAGTATGTTCCTTTTCAATATTTTATGGGGTAAATTGCTTTGAGCTATAAATTAAGATTGGGACTGACTTTCCTTTAACGTTGAAAGAAGTTACGTGTTTTAGCAGTCATTTAATTTAGTTCCTACTGATTCCCGTTAATTTAAATCCTATTTCATTCGCTACCTACAGTTGTGGTTTCCTTAATAAATTTACTATTATTTTTGAAGAGACTGAACATAGATTCAAGTTTAGAGGACTTAAGAAGCCTGCAAGCTAACGCTTTCGCATGCACTCGTTGTGGTAAAAATTACTTTGACATTTTTTAACCTTGAGATTTTGACCTTTGATCTTTTAAAAGCAATAGGTTTCTAGGTCTTGCGCTGATAGCACTGTGCCAAGATTGGGGATGTTGCGACTTTATCTCTTTTTCTATTTTGTCAAACTCAGACAGACTCTCACATAGATGCAACTAAACGTCCTATCCATCTACCATCTACCGTTGGCGTGGGTAATTAAAAATTGTCTTATTGCACTTTATCAACTTCCTTTTAATAGCATAGACTGCCAAATTCCTTACTGACACACATTCCAAGCTTACTGCTTGTTGTAACGAAAATCAGCCAAATTATGCAAAGAACCGGTGGCGACACATGAAAACACTGTTCTTACACCAAGTCAAAAAATTCGTCTCGATATTTTGTACTACCATTATTGCGCACAGAGGATGTGTAAGCAGTAACAATGCAGTCTTATGCAGAAAATTTGAAAATTTAAACTCCCGCGATCACCGTTAGGTGCAGTCATTTTGAAACAAGTTTAGATTACTTTGCGTAAAGTATGGAAAAAATAACCAGTGCTTTTGTAGCTTTAAAAGTAACCACATTTCACAAACTAAGCAAAGGTATAAATTTGTTTGTATTGTCAATAAGATTAATAATATGTTTTTTGGTGAACCAATAACGTTTCTAGTGCACACTGGGATAGTATGCCGTTTTGCCAGGTGGCGCGAACATTTTAAATTATTAAGAATTTTCTTTTTCAGTTACATAAGTCTTTCAAACAGATAAGCGTAATGCAAAGCAATACAGGATGTTCGGAAAGTCACTGTGCACTTATATATTTATTAACAGATATGTTTCACTATAGAATACAGAAGGTAAATTTTGAATGACAATTATAAATAATGTTGAACGTGACCTCCGTTAGCATCAATGCCGGCCTGCATCCTTCTTATTTTGTTTCCAAACACTGCTATGTTAAAACCATATTGGGATCAAAAGCTGAAAAAAAAACATGATTAGAAAAGTGCACAGTGACTTTCCGAACACCCTGTATATGTAACTTCATATGGAAAGATTTTGAGACGAAATTCTCCTTTTTCTTTTTTCTTTTTTCTTTCTTTATTATTTATTTATTTTTATTTTATTCTTTAATTCAGTTCGTAGACATAGTCTTAAGCCACAGAAATACAATAATTACTAAAAAAACTAATTATCAAAACATAAATTACAATTTTCAGAAAAAAAATAAGATGGGAAATTACTTGAAATATTTACAAAACTGACATACATTAAAACACATCAAAATTACATTCCAATGGGCAAAAATTTTGGAGCATGTAAAAACGTCACTATTGTAAATTACATGTTTAGTAACGCCATTACAAGAGTTTATTTATTAGTCTTTGAGGCTGAGAGGTGCAAAGTGTTAGGTGTCGGACCAAAGTGTTAAGGTCTCGCACGAATCGCAGCGTTCAGCTTCTGCCACTGCGATAAATTTCTCGCTCGCAGGAAAATTTCTGGGAAAGTTAACAAGGAAAACAAGAATGCGAACGCACTGAATTATATCTTATAAGAATGCATTACACCAAGACTTGATTTCACGAAATGCTGAAATTGGAAATTTGCGCTGAATAAATTTTCCGAATGATATACACATCTGGTTTGCAAATATTGCCTTCAGAGTCAATTTCAAGCAATCATTCGATTTTCCAAAACGATAATTCAGTATTAGAATAAGCTTATATGTGAAAACCACAAAAAACTCTATTAATGCATGAAAGTCAACCAAGAGTGAGCGTGCGCATCAAAGAAAAAGAAAGAAGAAAGAAAACGAAAATACGTTCCATTATCAACTGCAGACGAGCTTTTTTGGTGGAGGTTCCCTTTTGTAGACGTCAACTGTTGTGCATGTCTCTTTTAGGGGATGGCTGTATAAAGGTGAATGTTGTACTGTAGCGAAGAATCTAAATTAAAGAAATAAATTTATTTAAATTAAATTAAAATTTCATACTGAATTAAATTAAATTCAAATTAGTTGACGAAAAGACGCTGAATGAAAAAATACCTTCAATTCTACAACGTGCATTAATTACAATGTTTTCTTATTGTAACTACTTTTAAGAAAATAAACAAAAATCTATACGGTCTAGGCATGCTATCTGTTTATAATGAAGAAACTAGTCTGCATTTACTACAAAGTCGCAGTGGACAACTCCTAAATTGAAATGCCTGGTTAGAAGAAAACCATTGAATTGTTTCTTTTAACTGAGAGCAAAATTAACTTGCCACCTTTTGTGTGAAAGTGACACTGTAGCCGTTCTTTCCATCGTAATACTACGCTACTTACCATACATAGTATTTCTCTCTCTCTCTCTCTCTCTCTCTCTCTCTCTCTCTCTCTCTCTCTCTCTCTCTCTCTCTCTCTCTCTCTCTCTCTCTCTCTCTCTCTCATCTCTCTCTCTCTCTCTCTCTCTCTCTCTCTCTCTCTCTCTCTCTCTCTCTCTCTCTCTCTCTCTCTCTCTCTCTCTCTCTCTCTCTCTCTCTCTCATCTCTCTGATCAGATACACATACGCTTGCTTTCCTCGCCGCGTTTCGATCTTAGATGCGGAAAGTGTAGATTGTAGAAAAGCGTATGGCGTTTACAAATCCACTATCCGGCCATGCAATCCATGGCGTATATTGCTACCACTGGCGTATAACACTACTACTCTAGGTTTTTCTTTACGCAACACATTGACAAAATCGTTGACGTCAACTTTGCAGTGTCTTGCTTACCGAGTGGTTGTTCTGCTCTCTTCTTTAGACCCTGAACTGCGACAGTTTGGTCGGAATCAAGGACCCTTCAAAAGTCTTTTGAAAGGGCCTTGGTCGGAATCGTCGTTTTGCTCCCACTTCTCGTAATCTTACCATGCTCGAACATTCCGAGATGCAGCATTGCTGCTTATTGATAAAGCCATCCAAAAAAGAGAAATGCTTGGGTCATTGTATCCCTGAAAACAATGGAGATGATATTGATATTATTAGACAGAGAACAATTTATTATTCTAGGGTTAACCAATTAAACAGACGTTTTGTCAATTGCTCACTTGCTGTTAAGAAGTATCTATTTAATTTCTACTGCAGTAGTTTTTATTGTATGCTAGCTACTTGGCCCCATTATAATTTATGTAATTTGAGAAAATTAAAAGTTGCTTACAACATGTTCATTAAAACATTTTTTAAATATCCTTACAATGCTAGTGCTAGAAATATTACAACAAATCTCAATATTAAATACTTCGATGTTATCAATCGAAAATGCGCATTCAGACTCCGTACTAGAGTTGCTAACAGGGAGAATGATATTTGCAAACGTTTAAGTGAATGTGATGCCTTCTTTACTTCTTCCATTAGAAAGAAGTTGATAGAACTTCTTTATTGCATTCGGTAATGCCTATGTAATTTTTTGTAACTTATTCATTCATTTGTGCTACTAACTAAGTCATTATAATTGTACATATTTGTAATTATTGTGCGTAATTTTTGTCCTAGGTGTATTTTTGTGTGTATGAACCTAGAGTTTGCAATAAAGACCTGAATCTCTCTCTCTCTCTCTCTCTCTCTCTCTCTCTCTCTCTCTCTCTCTCTCTCTCTCTCTCTCTCTCTCTCTCTCTCTCTCACTCTCTCCATCTGTCACTCTATCTTCTCTTTTTCTCGCTCAACTTTGTTCTAAACTCCAAGGATGAAGGCTTAAAAAGTGATTACATGAGATTGATTGACAGAGGCGGTGGAATCTTATATATACAGATTTCACATATATATATATATATATACGTGCATAGTAGTAGCTTGTATACCCGAAGCTTCATAGCGATTGATATAACCGTGTATAGTAGCTCTGACACATGATGCTTCAGGTAATGCGTGCAGCACGTTTGAGTGCCTCATAGATTATTAATACTTATGTATGTCCCTCATTTGCCGCAAAAAGTTGCGTAATTTCTACTTATAAGTGTCCGAGTATGCGTGATGAGTACTGTTCGTTGTACATTTTCCATTCTGTAATATGTCATTTACCTTTGCGGATAAATATAAAACATATATAACGTATTTCGAGCACGAAATTATGCCCGAGTAAACCCGAGAAACATTGACATACAGACCTGTTAAGTGCTTGCTACGTAAGCTCTTCACTAAGTTCTTTGCTTTGCGTCAGTCGAGCAATCGACGTGCAGCTTTCTCCAGATTTTTGGTTGAAACCACGGTCGAGTTTATTGATTTGGCTGATTAATGGTTCGTTAATAAGTGACAGTCCAAATTTAGTATAATGTTGTTTGCCCCTTCAGGGAAGTCTATAGCTTGAATGATGTTTGCTATGTAGATGGTGCCGCATTCATCTTACTGTAGTGGGCAGCTTCGTTACAGTGTGCTCAGAGAAATTAGGTTGCTGAGCGTTGCATGCCAGGGTTTGTAGCAGCATAGAACAATATTTTACTTATCAGTTAAAGTAGTAACAACTATGGTATTATTGGTTTTTTACTTCAATGTATGATTGCATTTTTTATCACAATTCGAGGATTACGTAAAAGCAGATTGACTATAGCCAAGACGGATCTAATTGACAATAAAGTCTGAAAAAGAAGCTGATAGCGAGGAAATGATGATGGTCAGGGTTGGTCGGGTTAGCAGTTTTGACCATGACAAGCGCAGCTCCGTAAGGTCCTTTCTGAAACACACCAAAAACCGAAGTAAAGCAACCAAGTATCAGCACTATTGTTACAGACTGTGAAGAAGAGATCAACTTTAAGTGACGACAACACTAACTGCAGCGACTTTAAGGTTGTTACTGATGCTGTCATTGGTCGTTGATTGGCAGTTCGTGGTCTATAGCTAACAGAAATCATAAAAATGAATTCAAACATCTGCAAATGGCATAAAAGATTAAAAATTTGTCAATTTTATGTAGCCGTGAAACAGTGAAACAAGATGTAGTTAGAGAATAGCTAGATGACAATTATAATTAAAGTGCCAATTCAAGCAGGTAAAATAATATTAACCTACTAATAAACAACTATGTGTCACCGTTAAAATGCAGGTATCAAGCACAACTAATTACAAAAACAAAAATCTGTTTTGTGAAGAAACATACAGCTCAGAAAACTGCAGTGAGTTTACTAACGCTCTATTTAAACAGAGTCGAAAAGTCTAGGTCTAAAACCGTTGCTCATTTATCAAGACTCTAATGGTGCCATCCATTTTTGTAAATGACTCGACTCTGAGAAAACTGTCCGATGAAAATTGTGTGTGTGTGTGTGTGTGTGTGTGTGTGTGCGTGCGTGCGTGCGTGCGTGCGTGTGTGGGTGCGTGCGTGTGCGTGTGCGTGTAATTGTGTGTGTAGGTGCGTGCGTGCGTGTGTTGCACATTAGCTTAAATTGTCATTTTGTCCATTTTCGCTTCATCCTTATGAATTCCGTGTTGCACAAGCAAACGAAACATTAATTTGGATCGTTTAAGAAAGTTAGCGTAACACGTTAAAATCTTTGGTTTGTTTGAGACCTATTAGCTTTTTAGGCTTGTTTTTAATCTTAAGTTGAAACCACGCAACACTACGTGGAAATTAGGTGAAATAACTGACCGTTGATCGCAACAGTGTTTCGTTCATTCATATTTCGTTCTATTACATACCTACAAAGGGGAAGAAAAGGATATTTAAAGCATGTCCAAAAAAACTTTTTATACAGAATTAAATTGCTTAGCATTCCGCTTACCTGTTTGAGAGAATTGTTTAATTGGAAAAGGAAATTTTTTGTAATTTAAAATATTCGCGGTAAGTGGTAGAACGTCACTGGTTCGCCAATCACCATGGCAGTGTGCACCAGAAAACGTCACTACCACACCGAAAAAACATTATTTATTGGCTCCCGCTGACACTTACCACTGGTTTCGGTAACAGTATACGCTTTTACGGGAATGGGTTGTTGGCTCAGAACCAACTTCTGGAAATTCATTGGCAATTTATTGACAAAATAAAGCAATTAATACTTTTGCTTAGTTCATGACATGTACGCTACTAATGATCTGATTATTTTTCACATTTTAGTTAATGTTATCTAAACTAACTTCAAACTCTTATTCAATGACTGACCGTTAAAGCAGATGCGCCTGTCTTAGAAAGTTTAAATTTATTTATGAGTTTTATGCGGGTACTACTAATAGAAGCTCTGTATGCAATAAGACAGTCTGTACGTGATACAAATTTCAGGACGTTTTTAAGTTTTTGTAAAATTCTCTGTTTCTGTTAACTTTCCGTAACAAACTACACAGTACATTGAATTCAACGAGTTTGCATGTTCAAATATTGTAAATTCATGTGTTCAATAATGAGCTAACACGCCACGTAGTATCTATAAAACCAAAAGCAATGGTCAAAACGTCAGACATCAAACCGTCAACCGTCAAAGCGGTGAAACCTGAATCTCTGATTTTAGGCAAATTCGTTTTAGCCACTAGCAAGCGGATCTGCAGTAATGGCATGGTTGTTGTTTTAGTCGTTTAGTTTCAACCTTCCATTATTTGTATTAGTTTCGTTGACATCGTAGATTCAACACGGATATTCTCCTGTATTTCCCCTTCTTTCCCAGATAACTTTCCTTTCCCTCCAACTATTCAATCGCAGTCAGAATGAGATATAAAAGCCAATGAGATTTGAAATATATTTTTATGTAGAATTGTCCGTAGAGTGAACGACAAAGGCGTCTTTTGTTTCAGATAAATGGTTAGTATTTGCAATTCACAAGTTGTTTGTTTGTTCAATCATTCGTATTTTTTCATTTCTGTACATGCTTAAAAGTATTTATTTACCGTGACGAAATTGTTCATTGACAATTGTATGTCTTATGGGCTTTAATTAATGCTGTTTTATCGTTAAAACAAATTCAATTTCTCGTCTTTGCCTATTAGCGCCGCAAGTAGCTGTTTGATTCAGTGCTTTTTGCGTTTAATCGATGTGTGCGTAACTCGACACAGTCTATTTGCCATTGGGACTGATCTGTCAAAATCGAGACTGGTTTAATTAAACAGGCCAGTCAGCAAAATGAACAGAAGTACAGAGATTAGTGTGAACATTCTGTGTCATCCAGTAAAGTTTGGCTTCTCAGCCTGATGGATCAATATCTCGAATGTATAGCAAGCAATGATTGTTAATTAGATTTCTTTATCAATGTCCAGTGTGCTGTTCATTATTTAGGAGCGTAAGAACATAGATTGCTTCGACATTCATGTTTTGTGCCCAAGGATTCATTGCAGAGCCCACACTGAAGGAGCATTAGAGTTTTAGTATCTGCTCAGTTTCAGTACCAATAAATTTATTTGCATGCCAGAAGACAAACGATATTTCTAGCTCTATGTTCTTGCGAGGTCATTCTCCTGCATTTCACTCGTATCTGTTATTGACATTATTACACAATTTCGCATTCTTCTAGCTGGAATCCAGCACCCGGTAGCCGGGACTACTGAATGTAGATGCTTCTGCTCATTATCAAGGCCAGTCGACACAATGAATCACCGAACAACTGAGGTATTTCGGATATGAATACATCCTCCCTCTCAGCTAGGTAAGGCGCAAGAATCAGTATGGCGAACGAAACTACCAAGAGTAAGTATTATTGAACTCAGTGGTCACCCATTCATTTACCGCCCGAAGCTAAGCTTTGGCATTGCTTATATGTTATCGTTATACACACACCGTAACGACTCAGCTGTTCTCGCCAGATAATATTTTTGCAGCTCACAAGTAGGATTGCGTGTCAAGAAGGAAATGTTCTTCACGCGATCGCATTGGTGACATCTTTTCACTCTTAAATAAGCAGATGTCATGGAGAATCAGGTTCGAAACGTACCCCCTTTATTGTCAATCATCACACGTAAGCTTGGCATTCAAATATAGGTGTTATAGATTTGTGTTTAATGGGCCAGAACAAATATATAGAATATATACAGAATATATATATATAGAAACTGAATAATTTTAGGCCTGCGTGTGCAAAACAGACTATGTGACCTAACCCACTCTATGACTCAAGTCAATTTGTTTTCAGTGCAGGTCGTTTATCTTATCAGATTGTTACCAAGCACATAAATAATTAAACTCTACAAGTGCACCTGTAACAGAATCCTTTAGTATTACTGATGGATTGATTGAGTACTGTTTATTTCAGCATAAAAAAGGCATAAACACGCACATAACTAAAATTTACAATGACTAAAAACTATTTTAAAATACTAAAGTTACTACATATAAAAAATGAAACTAAACGCATACAAAACTTGCAATGTTATCACCAAGTTCAGACAGTATTCCACAGTTAAAAAATTCCATTTGAAATACACATCTGAATTCACAATAAAGTATAAAAAATTATTTTCGGAATTATGAACTCGCTGCCTTAAGCTATAGTAAAATTTTCTTCACAAATGCATGCAAAGTTAACACACATGGTAGATATACTACAGTTGCACTACAAACTACTTTACGAATGCCATTATTATAAGCAACTCTTAGTCTGTTTAACAATAACATCATTACTGAAATTGTTCCAAAGTGAAAAACACAATAATTTTTGCAATAATTAAATAAAGTAACTTTCACCTTATACGAGCAGCATAAGAATTTTCTAGTGAGCGAGTTTACACGTGTATAAAATACTCTTATTTGGTTTTCAATGTCAGTGTTGTCATTCATGTCAGAGCGCAAAACATGTCCCGGGTACTTTTCACAGCAATTGCGTTGTTATATAGAAAAACATCACCTGGACTAACATTCTGAAATCTGCGTGGGAGAAAAAAACGTAAATTTAATGTTCTTATTATTACAGTAATTACTACTTACTTCTTTCTTCATTATCAATTACATAATCTATGTCATAAGAGGCTTTGGGATTCTTAATTAGGAATATGTTACTTCAAATTAATTAGAATTTCAGACAGTTATGTAATTTATTCAGTGGTAAATTTCTGCTAAATTTACGTGAGGTCATCAGAATAGAACAGGCAAGCGTCAATAGAATCCCTCAGTGAGCTTAAAGGTGACATACATTCCCGCGACATGAATGTTTTAGTACATATACTCCGAACTTTGCTAACGATAGATTCCTTTGCTCTCACCAATCCAAGTTTTAACCATCACTTGCTCTACTTAACTTTGGAAAGTAGATTTCTATTTTGTGTGACCTTATATTACTTACCTGACTAAAACGCTGAGCGAGGATTCTAAAACACATAATTATGCAAATTGTGGACACTGTAAGGCACCCATTGACACAGCAGATTTTTCCAAATGGGTAGGTTAAAGCAACGGACTTAGGGTAATCCTTTCAAGTCTGAACATTCTCGAAACGATTACTGGTTGCAAGCCGCTTTCTCACAAATACTGGCAGCTCTGAAACGTCGAGAAAAACTGCTATTAAAGACCATAAACTATCATCTTTTGCCTACAAAAAGAGGCGGCGCTGTATGCACAGTTGTGTTATACCAAACAGAGATTTATCATCATCGTCGTCCGCCGTCGTCATCATCATCATCATCCGTCGTCGCCGTCGTCGTCATCATTGAAATCGTCATCAACATCATCTTTGCCATCATTATCATTATCATCATATTCATCACCATCATCATCATTACACCACAAAAAAGCCGTAAGCTACGACAATCGCAATATAATAAGGACCAAATTTTCGGCGATCTAGTGGTAGAGTATCTACCCTCAATGCTACACCAAAAATAATGTGGGTATACCTGACATTGCCTGAGGATCGACTAGCGCGCAAATCCTTTCAGGTAATTTCTTTCTTACCTTGATATTTAAATAGTTTGATTCGTGTAATCTTCATGCTATAAATATTAATGGGTCGTCCAGGTAAAAAGGGAAGGCATCTTCCAGGTCTTCCAGAAAACCAGGTGTCTCTTAAACGTTTGAGTTGCATGTGAAAAATTCTCATTGCGGATTTGCAGCCACGCAGCTAAATCTTATGCTGCAAGTCTTACAAGTCTGCAGCCATTTGCGTTGTTGACTTGCTGTAACTCTTGCGTTGTTAGATGACTGATAACAGCACACGTATTGACTTGGCTGCATGGAATTCGATTTAGGTTAAATGGACAGCAATGACCGCTAGATGTTAGATTATTGCAGTCAACTTGTCTGCTTGCTGGACCAGCTTACAAGATCTTAAGTAGGTACCTTAGGCTTGTATTATACTCGTAGACCCACGTATTTCTTCTCGCTAATCTCTGCTTTGCTGTTAATAATGGTGACAATTACCGCCGAGCTGTTCTTTGAAAATCCGCAGCGGGGGGCATAATTACCAAAGTATTTTGTTATTCCCAGTGAACGCAGCATAATAGCAAACATTTTCAACCTGGAATTCCTAGCAAATTCCAATCGTGGGACTAGTGTAAAAAACTAGAAATTACAGCTGGAATGTTTTTCCTGGTGATATGCATATACAATGTGCATACAACTAAATGTTACTACAATTACTAATTGCAATAAAACTAATGATAATGATAACTATGATGATGATGATGATGATGATGATGATGATGATGATGATGATGATGATGATGATGATGATGATGATGATGATGTGATGATGATGGTGATTTCAGTGATGATGATGATGATTTCAGTGATGATGTTGTTGACGATAATAGTAGTAAACTAAAAGCATCGATTGGCAGTTTCATAGTTTCAAGTATGTAGCCAATGCGCTTCGGTATTTTTGTTATTTCAATGCGATTGTTATTGTACTTTTATCATTTTTTTCTCTTTTACAATAGGAAATTTTACGATTTTACGATTTTCTTACAATACGTCACGAAAACGGCCCATGGCGATTCAGAGCAAAAGTTTAACGGGCCACATGTAAATATGTGAAGTAATGAATACACGTCGAGAGAGGCAGAAGTCATATGAATCGACGGAAAGTATCTGATGATATTTTATAAACAGGAAAGATTAATGCGACAAGTCAATTCTCCCTTATTAAATACAACACCAGACCCCGTGCTTTTCTCATTTAGAAATAACGTAACGTTAAACCCAATTTGTTTAGATTCAGTTCTGTTATCGGCTTGTTTTGAACGATCTCTTTGACTTTCGTACAAAATCAAAACGGTCTGTATGAAAATGGAAAGATAATTATCGTAGTGCTACTAGTGCAACTTTGGCATTGTGTGTAGGAGATTAGGTAAGCTAATGTTGAGTCATATCTGTTGTTAAAGTTTGAAAAGATTCTGAATGCTTCATGTCACTGCCAGATATTTATAGTACAAACATTTTCAAAGTTTTGAACGTGACAAGAAATATAAATGCAAATTTGCAGGATTATCGTGATTTACAAAGATCATATCTACTTTCGTATTTGCTCCATTTTTTCTTTTTAAAGAACAAAAATCGTGAGTTCAGATAAAGAACACTACTTTCTTCTAAGAAGTAATGGTTTATTATGTTTTGGAATTTTTAGTTTGTTATGAAAAGGAAAGCATTGTGTATAAGAACAAAGGCTAAGCCTTAAACTTTTAAGAGTATCCGTAGCAACAAACAAATGATAACGTTTCAAAGTGCACATAAAGCAAGCACATTAGTCTGTGAACACGGCAAGTTTGTAAGGTTCCTCCATAAACTCCTTTTGTGTTTATTCTTAAAGCGACAAAATATTGCATTGCTCGCATTGTGTGTGAATGAGTGAAATCAGCGTAGTGAGGCATCGCCATGGTGACACAAATCCCGCAGTTCAAAAGTAGTTCAATAATAAGCACAATGATATCAACAGAACAGTCTGTTTGTGCCATGTTGTCTCGTAATCCAAGGTATATATTTTATGTCAAACAGAGATCTTGGATATACATAATTTCCAAGAGTTGATTTCATATCACTTTCCGGTCTCGACCTTGCAGCAATTAGATATTTGGCAAAGAGAGAGCTTTAACCTTGAAATTTACAATCTAGGATGTCACCTTAGAGAAAGCTGCTTTGTTTGAAGATGTTTTTCCTTGCAGACCAGAAATTCACTACTCCATTAATGATTCTCTCCTCTGCAAATCTCTTGTAAGACTCCAACCCAACTCTTGTTAGTTGCAAAGATCACTCGCGACTTTGTTTGACAGTTTGACTGATTGAGCTGCGAAGGTTCAACTCATTCAAATGCAAATGGAAAGACTACAACACTGCCTTCATCTGCCCTCGTCTATCTTAGAGGTTTGATGAAAGATCGTGGCTGGGATGCCTAGACAGTTTCTGGGGTCCACACCTGGTTGCTGCTTCTTCTGCAAGAGACGAACTTCTGAGGTAGTGAAACAGTTTGCCTGGAACTTTCATTTAACGTTGTGTCAGTTAGTCTGCCAAACTCATCTAGCGATTCTCGTGAATAGTGATCTGATTCCATGGCACAAAGGGTCGCCTTATTTTTGTTGACAGCGCATGTGCTAATTTTGAATTCTCTCCATACTTCCTTGTTAGTTTGCTCCAAAGCCTTCTTTTCAGAGTGATACACAAAAATTGTATATAATTATAAAAATGTTTATAATTAGAAAAATAAATATTAAGCAATAATAAAAGGTTACACTCGATAGCACTGCAAAAGCAACCACACAAAAGGACTAACGGAAGGAGCGTGGGGGATGGAAGAGCATGTTAATATATATAGGTATCAACAGAAATACACTTACAAAGATACAAGATATATGAATTTTGAAGTCTTGCAAAAATATAAGAATTTCAAAGGAATATTCAACATTTGACTTATATAATATAGCTAAAATATAGTTGACTTTTATAGGCGCTACGTAACATGTATTTGCATGTTTAAGTCGCTGATATTGAAACGAAAATTACCCACATACCTTTTTTTGAGATTTGAGACGATGTAGTAGGCCTAGTTATTCAAAGTACAATTGTACTAACGTATGAATACATAGGAATGTGCAAAAATGCATAGGCACCTTTAGAGATATTGAGAGACGAGTAGAACCATGAGAAAACGCCTGAAGAGTGAAGATATTAGAAGATGCTATTATCTAGAAGCATGAGGAAACGTCTGACGATCTTGAAAGAAGTGCAGCGCACAATTCCGTAAAAGTATTTGAAGGCATTCGTTTTGAAAGATGTGCCGAGAGCCACACAGTAATATTTCAAGACATTAGACGATATGTAGAACCAAGAAAACGTCTTATGACTTTAAAAACGTTAGAAACTACCTTAAAAGAACTTGCACAAACATTTAATGACATTGGAAAGCTTAGAATAAAACCTTGTTACCCAGCTTACAATTGGTTGGAAAAGATTGTTTCTATTGCTCCTACTAGTCGCACAAAAAAATTCTGCACATATTGTTTGACGCAAACCATCTCAAACAAAATTTGGCTGTGAAGCAGTCTGTGTCATAAGCTAACTCAATAGACAATTCTTAGATGACGTGACGCTTTTTATTGGTCACATTTGGTTTTGTTTGATGCAAATTGCTGTACCAAGACCACTTAGCATGGTGAGTTTATCAGGGAAGAAAAGTAAGCAATAAAAGAAATAAAATTAATAAAAAAAATCTGTGTGCGGCAACTTTGGGAAAAACGCATACACGAAGAAAAACCCGTCAGACAAGTTGTTGCAGATTTGTCTCGTATGCGCCGGGTATGCGTTGCGCGTTCGCCGAACGACTAAATGACCGCAGGTTAACTTCCTCTCTGCAACATCCGTCGTTTACACACCTGTATCACTATGAAGTCTATGATGCAGTGCTGATGTATTTGCTTGCGGCTCTTGACATTGCAAACACTGTCTTGCAAAGATTGTGTCATGTAGATGGCGTGTGTAGTGTTACATGTGATGACATTATTTCTCCTGTGACTATAACTAGTGCAGGCATGCTTTTTTCCTTCCAATCTGTTTAACCACATGCGTCACCACCCTCTATAACAATGGTGTTGACTAATTGATTTTGCAGCTGAGAATAATTTATGCTCGTCTAAAAATTCCAAACACGTTTATTTATTAATGTTCTGTTGATTTTCTATACAGGTATTCTGCTGCTAGGCTTCCTTTTAAGTGAGAATAGCTCCACTGCCTTGTCAATACCCATATTTCATCAGACCGATAAATTTTGTAAGCACGTCCAGCCGCAGAAACTACGCTTAGCTGCAGCACAATTAAATTAATTAAATGAATGCATAATACATAGGACGAAACTATTCAAAGGAATCACCTCTTTTGCAAGGCCAAATCCTCCGTGAAAATTCCCCCGCTTGCGCCTACCAAGACGAAGAGTTTTCCTGTCATTGTTCCAATTTCGATGCGTCCATTCTTGGACTTTACCTCACGTGATTGTCCAACATAATGTCAACTTTTTCAAATTTAAGTAGAAAAAGATTCTGTTGTATATTAAGTTTTCGCGTTTGTTTTACTTTTACGCATCGCATTACGTGCCACTGTTGATTGAGTAACATATTGCGGTTATTGATTGAAGCTCATACAGCAATATAATGATTGTTGCATGTACCGTGTGTTGCATCACCTTCCCACAGTTTCGCTTTCATCTTCCCTTATCAACGTCTTCTTTAATGAGAAGTCTAATTAGTCGGTGTTTAGTGTCACCAGGCGCACAATGAAGTCTGCGCCATTACAAATGTATTTCACTGGATAGATATCAGCAAAAGTTGCCTTACATATGAGCTGTTTCCGTGCAAATTTGGTCTCGGGAGTCCTTGGTGGTAATTGGCACCTCTATCGTCTTGATGATTGGCACTTTTAATGGCGTTGCAGGAACTATGGAGAACGAGGTATTTCCGGTAGGACAGTTTTGGCTAAGCGTTAAGAAAGGGCAAGAACTTATACATCTCAAGACATTGACCAGGGGAGTCAGAAAAGAACTACAATAGGATCTCAAAGAATTCACTTTTACGCAAAGTATAGAATGATTTGACAGTCCATTCCCTTACAGTAATTGTTTTTCCGATTAAGCCATACAACTGCTGCAAATACAGCTTGTGATCAATGCAGAGATGCAGACAAACGGGTCCTAATGAGTCTGGCTGATTTTTGCTGTTTTTGAAACCTTCACGTATGTGCATATATATCTATTAACTATATTGACCGCTCACCGTGTGTAATACTGCTGCCACTAATATGACCCCGTGACTGGGGACTTAGCCCTATAGAGATTACTCAACTCCATTGGTTTAAAACAATCAAATGTGAGTTCATTTCATATTTATAAATATGTTAATCTTAAAATTAAGTATTTACATAATCAATTAATTAATTAATACTTACAGATTGTTTCAGCCTAGAAATTAATTGCAAAAATAATTTGTAAGTTAGAAATTATTCCAGCGCGAATGAACTAACACTTGAAAATGTTGAACTTAAATTCTGAGGTACCAGGATTGAACCTGCAATTCAGACCTGCCATAAATTTCTGTGTTACAAACAATTGAATAAAAGAAGTAGAATGCAGAAAATTATGAACTTCTCCCCAAAGAAATAAAACACAAAATGCTTGACTTTGTTTAAACAACCTAGTTTACTTATAACTTCCACAAAAAATAACTGACACAAATTTTAATTATTAAAATAATTATTACGAGTTACCCAATATTTAAACCAACCGTCCGCACCTGGGTCAAAGGTTATGCGAGGTGAAGGGCTACTGCCTGTTGTTAGTTAGAACAAAGAATTTGAAAACATATTTAGAATCGAATTATTGTATATAATTTCTTACTGACCTAGGAATGTCACTAATATTTTTAACCAAGCAACGTTATAGTTGACATGTTAACAGTTTTTTTATAAAGAACCTCATAAACACGAGAACACAACACAAAAAATAGGATTTATAAGTGGCGACACACATCTACGACCGTCCAAAATAAGATTGTTAAAGCATCTCAAAACATGGGCATAGACATTGACATTTAATGCTTATTGGTGATCACGTATATCACATTCATATTATAGGTCTACATGAAATCTTCCGTTTACGATGTGCACAGACTAAGTTAAGTAAACAATTAACACAAGTTTGCAACCGTAATCTAAAATTCAAGTGTACATAACTGTAAATCTTACAATTAAAATAAAGTTGAAAAATAGAAATAAAAACTATTCAAAAAGGTATGCAGCTGGTGTCAAATGCTTTGACTGAAACCGAAACAAATAAAATTTAAAAAGGTACATTGTGGGAGAGAAAACTTATGGGATTAATCGTGCGCTGTGGGGATTAATCTTACGCTTTAGGGGATTAATCGTACGCTTTAGGGGATTAATCGTACGCTGTGGGGGATTAATCTGACGCTGTAGGGATTAATCGTACGCTGTGGGGGATTAATCTTACGCTTTAGGGGATTAATCGTACGCTCTGGTGGATTAATCATACGCTTTAGGGGATTAATCTTACGCTTTAGGGGATTAATCGTGCGCTTTAGGGGATTAATCGTACGCTTTAGGGGATTAATCGTACGCTGTGGGATAGACATGTAAATTCTTAAGAAGAAGATCATAATTGTTAGCATCTTTAGCATCCTCAGTAACATATCATTACACAGAACAGTATATTCAGGAATAATCTTACGTTCATCGATCTTACCAACAAGATTCGTGCATTTATCTTTCGAAATCGGTTTTAAGGTAGTTTGCAAGCGTATAAAAAAGGCAACATTATCAGTTCAGAATGTCTGTGCTATAAAACATAATTAGTTGCGAATCATCAACGTTTAGATTCTTCATGTTTTGAACAAAGTGCATTTTGCCTCGCTGTGATTACATGAAAGGCATGCGAAGAAAACAAGTTTCTATCAATAAAATACCCAAGATAATTGTAATCACTACATGTAGCTTTTGGCCACTTACTTATTTATTTATTCGTCAGGATCTTATTATTATTATTACGATCAGTAAACGATTATTACTATTTACATGATCAGTAAATATGGCTCTGGACGATGTCTTCTCTTCTGCTCCATGAACACAGATTCTGTAGACAATGTATTCTTTTCCAACCCACGAAGATAGCTTCTGTAGACGATGTCTTCTCTTCTGCTCCATGAACACAGATTCTGTAGACAATGTATTCTTTTCCAACCCATGAAGATAGCTTCTGTAGACGATCTCCTCCACTGTATGAAGATAAGTTCTATAATGCGAAAATAAGTCACAATTATTTATCGGCCGCAAATGAAATATCGTTTTGTGTAAAAATATTGATCGAAGTCACAAAGACCGTAACGACGACAGCTGCTGGCTACAATCTCTGTTGAAGACACGGCAGCAAACGTTCTCACATCAGCTGGTAAAGGGAAAGTCTTTCAGCTTGGCGTAACCGGCAGATTGAAAATAAATAAGATTAGGAGTTCACGTCGCAGAGAAATGTCAACTTAAGTTAACGTTTTTTCCTAAGAGCGAGATGGTCTGTTAAGTCGGGCTTAGTAATGAATTAGTTTTGTTTGATGTGCGCATTACATTAAAGCTATTAAAAATCTTAAAAGGTTGCTTCTTCTGCTTTAATTAAGCGAGTTTAACAATCGAATTAAGCATTTTGTAGACAGTAGAGATTTAAGTACACGCATAAAAACCAATATGTGTTAGTGTTGCTTGCACTCATGTTGTGCCGATTTTTGTACCATTAATGACATAATAATATAATAGTATAACATCAAGACATAACAGACCTTACGTAGGCTACAAAATCTGACATTAGTTATGGTTTGTTGACCAATGGCCATCGTTTTTTGTTTGCTGTTTAAAAATTTTGATTCATATGCTTTTGACTGTTTGCACAAGTGCACAGTAATTATGTCAGATTAACGTTTCACTTGTCGCGTCACACATTTGTATAGCTGACTGACTTCATCTCTACCCTTGTTACAGATAATCTATGACGCTTTGTATGGCGGTTACATTACTAAGCTTCATTACGTCTGGAGGATGTGATACTGCAGCTGAGCTCTATAGTTTTAGTTCCAAACGTTAATCACGCGTTAGTGAATCTCGTTCAGTCATTGGCCATAACCTGTATTTTTCATGACGCAAGGAACTGCATCTTTGTCTTTATACGATACCTAATTTCCTTCCACACAATTTTTATACGAACGTGAAGCAATCGCAGTAATGGATTTAGGAACAGAAACGTTTTGATGTCTTTTAAATTTTCCCACTTTTCACCGATTGACAATACATTTATTAAAAGAGTTTAAAAGCAAACTTAGAAAAATCAGTTTGAAGCTATAAATAATTATAGTTTCTTGATAAACCAGCCCACATGAAAATGCATGAACATTTTAAATAAGCGATATAAGTAAGATTTGAATAAAATAAGATAAATGATGACTTTAGGACTAGGGCCGGTGCTATCATTAGGTACACTAGGCAACCGCCTAGGCGTATGCCTCAATTACAATGGTGCATAAAGGCTTCGCGGGCCTTCTGCCCCACAGACAGAGGAAGCCTTTTGGAGCTTTACATATCAAGACGCGTCATTGCAGTTAAGTGCAAATTATTAAGTGACTGCCAAATTTTTCTGAGATTAACAGAGAAAATTCAAATGTGTACAGTTGCCACCACAATATAAAACACTCGTCATACGATACTGTTCGTAGAATGTCACAGATAAGTAAATTGAAAAATTATAAAAGAATGGTGAAGAATTTATACGAGACTTTAACTGTCTGCATCACTAATATGGATGACTTTTCACCTGTTTATGAGCCTTCGCTGTACTTCATACCACACATACGTAGTGTCACCTTTTGGCATTTTTATAAAACCTGTAAAGGGCCCTTTTATCCCGAGAAGTACATTTGCCCCACCCTGCTCTATCTAAGAATGTGGAAAGTTGACTTGTTATTGTAATATGCCAAAATGAACATCGCGAAAACGTAGTTCCATTACATTGCGTGTTGTTTTGTGTAATATAGATTTATGATTATTATGCTCAAGCTCGATGATTGGACAGTAATGATGTTGCCATTATTATTTCAGGCACATGTAGAAAAGTACTTATCACTGCAATTTATTGCGAGATTACACGACGAAATGGCGAATGTTCTTACCGGCAGGCCTCATCAAAATGCGCAAGTAAGTCACGTGACCACTTACTAAGCTGTTAAAAAGATTCGTAGATGCCACGTTACAGTACATGCAATACACTGATTATAATGCATACCGAAATCTGTTTCAATAAAAATTCATATAGATTTGTGTGTACAGGTGTCTTATCAAGCGTTCATTGTCAGTCTTGCGCACCTCCTCAAGGGTTCAAGGCATCAAAGGGGTCACATTGTACGTCGCCTTTCAACGGAAAATCGAGAAAACACTGCGTCTGAAGAGATGATTAACGTAAGTACATTTTTCACCTTTGGTTGTTTGCTTGTCTTTCTCTGAATAATTTCTGCATACAGATGTCAAATTTCACACGCGCTGTGTATTCGCTATATAATAAAACCTTGCTAATCATAACTTTGTATTGTGCTATGTTTGGCTTCCATGCGGGAGTTACTAGGAACGGTTCCCCCTGTCTGAGAAAGCTTTAATACCCGACGTTTTGGCTTGTGTCGTGGTCGCGTGCTGTTTTTCATTTCATTTGGGCGTAAAGTTCTGTAAACCACGGAAGAGTATTAGCAACATGGTAAAAAAAATTGTGAACAAAAAAGTCGTTATAATGAGAAAAAGCCCTTATAACGAGACAGAAAGCCCTTATAAAGAGATAAGAAGTCGTTATAACGAAATAGAAAGTGGTTATAAACACTGAGTCTAATAATTGTTGTACAGAGCTGTTCTTACACCAAGAAGTGCATCGAAAGGCTTCGTGAATTGCACTTATGTGAAAACAGTGCCGATAATATTCATTAACTCATTGTGTGAGGAATTCCTCACTGTTTTTATTTCATTATGAGGACTTTTAGTCTCGTAATAATGACTTTTCGTCTCGTCTTAGGTACTTTTTTAATCACAATTTTTTCTACTGCGGCCCTAATAGCTCCCATAATGAACCCGCTTGGTTTTGATTATTTGTGCCAGAGATTTTTGCTTTGGCCTTACGCTTGCAGATACTATATTCTCTGTTTGTGCTCGCAGTATAACAGGTGATGCACAATCAAATTGTCATTGTGTGTTAGACATTAATTAAAGCAAGTGTATGCACTGAAAAAATTTATGCCCACTTAGAGACGTTCACCTCTGAAATGGTTTATCTCAAGTGAAACACTCAAGTGAAAAACCAGCGTTATCAGCACGAATTTTCTTCGACAAGACGAGGAAAATGTGCTCGGAAAAAGTGGCAAGTTTTCCACCTTGAGTCTTGGATCAGCTTTTAAACAAGAAAAGTTGTGTAGACGGGGAAAACGGAAAACTTGCTAATTTTAGTGTTCACACTTTTTGATTGTATGAGGGAGTCGTGTGAATTAATGTGTTACTATATTATGTAGGTTATGCATGTTACTATATTATGTTAGTCTTCCGCTTCATGGTATAATTGCTTTGTGAGAAATGATTCAAATGCGAAAATGATGTGTAAATTAATCTAAAGTCTAAACTGTAAATTTTGTACATTAAATTTCATTTGGCAACTGCTGTAAAGGCACCTTGATGGACCAATAAATCAGGCGTTTAAAAGAAATAAACAAACCATTCAAAGTAATGTATAAGCATCAGTCAGTTTTTGTTGTTAATTTTTGTAGTACCGATTAAGAAATGCATAGACAATTACAACATGCGCGCCACGGCTGATTTGGAGCTGCTGGAGCTGCTTTTCTAACATTGAATCTTATATTATGATTTATAAGTATTATAAGGTAGAGAATACGAAACTGATGTCAACAAGCGAATTTTAAGATTGCGCTACTTTAGCCGAATTAGCGTCAAATAAAACGCAAAAAAGTTGTGTAGTCAACTAGCTCAACATTGTGAAATTTTGTCACATTGCCCATCTACAATGTTAACATAACCCTATGTGGCTAAAAATGATTAAAGATTATAAGTATTTAGCACTTTTAGCGTCTTTTCGCACCAGATTAGCGTAAAGTAGGATACAAACTTTGGTCACCTTGAAATTCACGCAGTTCGATCTCAAATTCTTTATATTTCACACCAGAGCATTTTCTCATGACAATCTTTAGATTCTCGTAAGAAGAGCATTAGTCACGTCCTGGTCACGGCATCAGTGTAGCAAGGATGAACGCCAATCCTAAGCTAGTCAGTATGGTTTTAGAGAAACTTTTATTATACATGTAACAACATGGCTAAGATGAGTATGAAGCACATATACAAGCAGACTAGAATACACTAATGAAGTGCGGTCGTCGGCGCCAGGAACCACATTGAGGTTTTGGCTTCGGCACGGGTTCGAGGTTGATTACCAGAATGTGATTAACGCCATTGTTATGAGAATCTAAAGATTGTTATGAGAAAATGCAATGCCGACCGGTTACACTATTATTACTCACAATAACAATCGAAAGAGAGTTATTGATTATACTCGTGTATAATTAGTGACTGCCATGACATGGAATTTCTAATAGATACTACAGTTCTTATTCGAAAGAACGTGGCGGTAGCACTTTGTTTAGTAACAGCAAAGGGCGGCTCAGTTCAGAGAAACTGTGAATTTCAGCTAGGATTCTAGGGTTTTAAATTTACAAATTACGTACAATTGGACGCGTGTTTCAGTAATAATTAATTAGATCCCTAGAGAACGTGAGTATAAGCGATCCAGAGTTTGAAGGTAATCATGTGTCGCAATATTTTTGTTAGAAGCTCCTAGTTGTATTGGCTGTCACGTCAGTTAATTAGCAATCACTACAGCAGGTACCTAGCGCTAAAATGAATAGCTGTAATCTGTAATTTCACGACTTTTTAAGTAACGCTGTAACGTCTTCACGTAGGCTTAGCAGCTCTGAGCCCGTACGCCAGATTCTGCACATAAAAAAGAACAACAATAAGAAACCATTGTATGGGTTCTTTTTAGATACGCGATGCTTGCAGGTAAAATTACATAAACTACTTATTTTTTCCATTATTTCACAAGGAGCCTCGGTGTCTTGGAACTCGGTGTAATTTTGATCCGCCAGCATCCCATACAATGATCTCTTATTATTGTTATTATTTTTCTTAAGTATCGGGCTTTCTTAGGCATTCACTTTAATTCATGTCAATTCAGAAACATGGAAGGCTAGAGTCATGAAACTTGTGGGTAGATACCTAGGATAGGGGCCCAGACAATGGTTTGGTGAACGATGACCTCTGTTAAATGGTCGTGTACACAGGACATCAGTTACTTCAAGTGGGTACCTGACCGCTTGGCTATCGTCTGTTAAAGCTACCAACCCACAAATGATCAATGACGAGCGTACTTTCCATGTAGTGACTAACGCGCTTGCAACAAAAAATGCTACGCAAAATTCTGTAAAGTTTCTGACATTTTAATGCGACGACGATTTTTTTGACGTAATAACTTACAATTTTTATTCAAAGAGAGCAAAAGGCATTGTTTCATATTTCTCTTCAACTTTCTAAAAAACCGCTCAAATATCGAAGGGCTTCGATGGATGAGAAAAGCCCAGCTCAAACATTATAGTGAAAGTCGAGTACGCGTCATTAGCCTTTGCGTATAATTTATTCGTCTGCATGTGTGTCCAATTAAAAATTCATCGAATCCTTAGGCCATAACTTGTGTAAGACGTCCTTCGCGCTGTATCGAAACTTACAATCAATTAATCCGTTTGTGAATCCGTCAGCAATTAATCCGTCCGTGAATCCACAGAGAGAAAATTTTACCAGCAGCATTGGCTTTGTGATTATTATGAATATTCGGCTAAGGATTAGCGAGTTTTCGACTAAAGCATGTTACTTCACTATCCTTCTGTGTAGGCGAAGTAGACTTGTTGAGTTTCTAGTAAAATCTGCCTGTTCAGGTAAATTCTGAATAATTCATTTCAGTCTGTTTAATGCCACGAACCCTAAATATAGGGAAATTGTAGCAACTATTATTTCTCTTGTTTATTTTTGATAACCTTATTTTCTAACCTATATAGTATACGAATTCATCTTGAAAGTAGAAATTGCAGTTGCTAATTTCTCGCAAAAACCAAAATGATTGTTTGTTCGATTGTTTCTCATTTGCTTCCATTTTACGTTCGTTTGATCAGTCATTTATTCTATCGTTTTGATTTTTCGTCCATTTGTCGCTTTGATCGTCTTTCATTATTTAGCTAAAGCTCTTCGATTTTAAAACAGTTCGGTCTTTTACTAAGCTTTCAGGTACATCGACTATCTAATGAAAAATCTGTAGCAGTACCATAATTTGTCTCATGTTTACGTGGTAGAGGGTGACAAACGCCCCTATAAACTGTTTTCCTTTTGGCCGAGATTTTCTGGGGCAGATTGGCTTTTACTACGTGTTTTTGCCATAGTTCAAAACACTGCCATGCTAAAAAAATCTATTTGTGCACGCTTTTGCCAGATGAATCCTGCTATAGTTTATATCAAAAGAACCCATGGACAATGCTTTACCTGTGTATAGATCATAGTAGCCGTTTTGCAAAATAAAATCGTTATTTACCATTACTCAATCGGCTTTTTAGTCAAAAAATCTCTTGTGCCCAAGCAGCCGACCTTTATAATTCATTCACATCGAGTAATGTTGCGTATACAGAACTTTTAATGCAATTTTTATCAATTTTATGCTACTTTACACTCAGTGAATTTACTACACCTCGATCACGTGATCACTCGAAAGATATTTAGTCCTTGGAGAACATGTTATATTAACTCATCAAAGTCATATCATAAACTCAGTAATCTTTCAAAACCAATTTTAGTTAGATTTTGGTCTTTTGGGAAACGAAATTTTAATAACATGTGAAGAATGCATGGGTGATATTTTTGTACGGTAAGTCAGTTGGCTTCCTAGTTTTGCATCCTTCAACTTGAGATCCTGTTTGATTCAGTTTCACAAACTATCAGAATCATCCAACTCACAATTGGTAAAATTATGGTTCTTCCCCGTTTCAGTTTCACTAAGTATCAGAATCATCCAACTCACATTTGGTTAAATTATGGTTCTTCCCCGTTTCAGTTTCACTAAGTATCAGAATCATCCAACTCACATTTGGTAAAATTATGGTTCTTCCCCGTTTCGGTTTCACTAAGTATCAGAATCATCCAACTCACATTTGGTAAAATTATGGTTCTTCCCCGTTTCGGTTTCACTAAGTATCAGAATCATCCAACTCACATTTGGTTAAATCATGGTTCTTCCCCGTTTCAGTTTCACTAAGTAACAGAATCATCCAACTCACATTTGGTTAAATTATGGTTCTTCCCCGTTTCAGTTTCACTAAGTAACAGAATCATCCAACTCACATTTGGTAAAATTATGGTTCTTCCCCGTTTACATTTTTTTCACAGAAAAGATTTTTCTGATCTGAATTAGTAAGCGACTACAGATGATACTTTCCTTTAAAGCAAAACAGAACGATTTTTCATATCCTACCCAATTTTGAATTACGATAAAATGTATATATTTTAACACATATAATAATGCCATTTCTGATAATTAAATAATAAGTTTAATTAACTTAATTAACGGCAGGCAAGCCCAACTAGTGATTACGTCACAAACGAACACAATTTTCAACAGCAAAAACTTTTCATGAGCGTGTTGAACGCGTTAGCGAAAGCGGAAGTTGAAGTACAGTGCTACTGTACAACATCATTGTAGTGTACAAAAATTTTGCAAATTTTGAGACAAAACTTGAAATTCTAAATTTACCCCTGTGCTCACGCATGAACTCTCGAACGTGTGTATTACGTCACAAACGAACAACTCTGAACTGAGAGGTGTAACAACTGTTTTCCATGCAATGCGTTTCCGAAATGTGAGTGC
>JAQGDQ010001366.1:0-15000 GCA_030141605.1 Tubiluchus corallicola
ACCTAAAAGATGCTAGGGGACATTTCAACCTTGAAGATACGTGTGATGTCTGCTTGATGGCATGTTGCATAAACAATATATGTGTGCTTGCAAACCAAAACCGTTCATAAGTCGGCATAGTTAAAATTGTGTTACGATGCTTCAAACTAGAATGACCCAAAAACTTTTTCATATTTTACACAAACAAACGCTAAATATCTTGGACTTTTATATTCTAGCATCAAATTATCAACAATATGTTCGAAAAACACTAAAAATCGAATTTTATAATTGTGAAGGTACCCACTTTTCTGATTAGAAACTAGTACTGCAATTGTAAAAAACTTGTATTTTCAAACTCCGATAATAGGTCATGGAAGCAGTCATTTCACTTCGAAGTTTTCTGTTGCCAAGCCCAGATCTTCGTAAGGAAAGGCCATCTACTGGATTTAAACATAATTTCGATGTGTTATTGCAAAGTTGATAGCAACCAACATTTGTGCGGTTGCTAAGTGTTTTGTAGAGACCCGACAAACAACAATGGCTGACTTTAACAGTGAATTTCTCAAGATTATTTTTTTCAGTGTGTCAGTGTGCAGCCTGCACCTCAACTTCAATGTGGATTATCTCAGCTTAGAAACAACATAGAGAGATGAGCTTGGTATCAAAATGATCCTCATGAAATGGAGATTAAAGATATGTGAATAACTAGAAAACCTCAATTGCCGACTTGTGGACCATTACGCTATGCAAGCACACATATAACAAAAATTCTGGAAGGACAAATATTGTGTTTTTTGAAGCAATTTTTCTGTTTGCGGAAATAGCTAACACAAACGACTATTACTGGTTAACTCTGGTTTGTGTTATGTTCTTTCAGGAATAAACAAATGTGTTCTCTGGAAATACAAACAGAGCACTGAGCACAGTAAACTAGCAAACATTGGTTGAAAGTTGGTCTAATTGTTGCATGCTGCATGGAGTGGAAAATGAAGAACTAGGCAAACTGAGGATTACAAATTTGACAAAAATGTCCATGTATCCTAATAGAAAATCTTTAACAAAAACCATAAACAGTAGAAAAGCTTTACAAACTATTGTTTATTTCAGGCAGCATGGGCAGTTGTCTAAGTGTTGCTATGTTCTAGAAAAACAAGGGACGTCCCGCCTGTTGATGCCACGCATTCCTGTCCACCCCACCACCCATGATGGATCATTCCTCGTTGTAGAGTTGTATTTGCTAAACCTTTTTGCAGTATAAAATATTCGTGAGTAGCTGACCTCCTCTCGGCTTTTTTGTCGTTTCAAGAGTTTTACCAAATGTTATACGAAGAGGTATAGACTATTGAGGTAATCTTAGTGCATGTCCAATCCAATGCAATCTTCTTGCTTGTATTTGTTTACTCCAAGGATTCTTCTTGACCACATCATACAGATCATCATTGGATAGTCTGTCAGACCATTTAATCTTAGTGCATGCCCAATCCAATGCAATCTTCTTACTTGTATTTGTTTACTCCAAGGATTCTTCTTGACCACATCATACAGATCATCATTGGATAGTCTGTCAGACCATTTAATCTTAGTGCATGCCCAATCCAATGCAATCTTCTTACTTGTATTTGTTTACTCCAAGGATTCTTCTTGACCACATCATACAGGTCATCATTGCATATTCTGTCAGGCTATTTAATCTTAGTTTATGCTCAATCCAATGCAATCTTCTTGCTTGTATTTGTTTACTCCAAGGATTCTTCTTGACCACATCATAGAGATCATCATTGGATATTCTGTCAGACCATTTAATCTTAGTGTATGCCCAATCTAATGCAATCTTCTTACTTGTATTTGTTTACTCCAAGGATTCTTCTTGACCACATCATACAGACCATCATCATCATCATCATCATCATCACCACCACCACAGGAAGAGGAGACTCTTGAGGTAATCTTAGTGCATGCCCAATCCAAAGCCATCTTCTTGCTTGTATTTGTTTACTCCAAGGATTCTTCTTGACCACATCATACAGATACAGACCATCATCATCATCATCATCATCACCACCACAGGAAGAGGAGACTCTTGAGGTAATCTTAGTGCATGCCCAATCTATGCAATCTTCTTACTTGTATGTGTTTACTCCAAGGATTCTTCTTCACCACATTATACAGATCATCATTGGATATTCTGTCAGACCATTTAATCTTAGTGCATGCCCAATCTAATGCAATCTTCTTACTTGTATTTGTTTACTCCAAGGATTCTTCTTCACCACATCATACAGATCATCATCAGACATTCTGTCAGACCATTTAATCTTAGTGTATGCCCAATCCAATGCAATCTTCTTACTTGTATTTGTTTACTCCAAGGATTCTTCTTGACCACATCATACAGATCATCATCATCATCATCATCATCACCACGGGAAGAGGAGATTCTTGAGGTAATCTTAGTGTATGCCCAATCCAATGCAATCTTCTTACTTGTATTTGTTTACTCCAAGGATTCTTCTTGACCAATTCATACATCATTGGACAGTCTGTCAGACCTTTAATTCTGGGTAATTTTCTGCAGAAACATCCTTGAAAAGCGTCAATTTGCTTCTGCAGTTTAACTTTTATTGTCCAATGCTCAGCATTGTACAAAAACACAGGTTCAAAACTAAAGTTGAAAGGAACCGGACTTTGATCTCAAGGGAAAGTCTATTGTTTTCTGAATTGTTTATAGTATCGGAAGCGACACTGTTGTCATCTGTTGTTCTCAGAATGGGTTGTCAAGTTCAGACAAGTAAAAGACCATCAGTAAATGTTTCGTAGCTACATATACATGTGCAATTACTGATTAGTCTGTGAAATGAATAATACTCAAACGTACCTCATCAAAGAGTTCTTTCCAGTGCCGATTCTCCTGAAAGGAAACATAAAAAGTTGAAGCCAAGTACACAAAGCTAGTACCAAGCACACTGTTAATTTAAAGCTAGTCAGAGCAATACTTGATGCAATAGTATGGAAAAAACAAGGTTGATTTGAAATGAAAACCAAAAAAATAAATAATGTGCTGGCTGCTTGTTATAAAAATGTTTAGAAATTTGGAAAATAATCATATGAAGCAACCAATAGTTAACACTGTGTGTTTATGAATATATATATATTTATTAAATTCACAGCCCACAATAACTGGAATAAAATAAGTGCTCAAGTAAAAATACACAAAACTATTTATAGTTTCAAAAAGTACTTGAAAAGGACCATTTTTGATTCATACTTATAATACAATTTTAATGGTTCCATATCTCATGCAGTCGCAATATATGGCCTCCAATCAATTATAATGTTATTTTAATATACTTCTATGTAAATTAAACATACACTGCAGTCATTTCTTCTCCTCTTTTCCTTCTTCCTATCCCTAATCTTACTATTTTTTCCATTCCATCATGTCTACTAACCCTAACCATTCTTTCGTTCACTCATCCTCCCCTCCCTTCCTTCTTCCTATCCCTAATCTTACTATTTTTCCATTCCATCATGTCTACTGACCCTAACCCTTCTTTCATTCACTCATTTCTGCCACCCTAACAAGCCAAGCTTTCAAGGTGTCATACAGCAACTCTTTTATTTGGTTAATTTGACTTCATCAACGTTTTTTTACCTATACTGTTTCTTTTTTTCAATAATATTGTATGTTGATGTATTGTATATCTATTGCTGCAGTGAAATAAATTGATTGATTGATTGATTTTCAAAGTTTCATTTGTTCGCTAAAATTATATTAACAATACAAATAAAAGCAAATTCCTTCACCATATATAATTATTACATTAAAACATTTAGTGATATTATATATTACTATATATTATATTATTATTATATATATATTACTATATATTATTATAATATATTAAACTATATTATAAGCTCTGCGCAAATTTTATCCACTATTGCCTTGGCCACATTAAAATGACCTAAATATCTTAATTTTGCACAATGTGCTAATCCACGTACATACACGCACGCACATGCTTGCACACCCTCACACACATGCACGCGCACACACACACACGTGACTTTGCTCAACAAAAAAGAACTAACTGCACAAAAATAGTTACCATGGCTGCGACACTGTTTTTTTAAAGTGCTAATGCACTTAACAGGAATTGAACACTGGACTTATCCTAAATTAAACACAAGGAGCACCATTACAGTTTATTTAAAGTCCAAACCAAACTTCACTACCACCATTATGTATATACATATATTTCGAAACGTTCATACGATATACGAAATCCGTTAATCGGTGTAAACATAACAGCATGCACTTTGCCCCTGTAAGGATTGGTTAGCTTATTTAGCCAACTGTAGGCAGATGGGATACAAATCTTTTGCACAGCATTATATTGAGGTGGTAATTTCTGTTGAAATAATGCAATAATTTTCACCTGGTTGCGCAAAGTTTGACGCTCAAAAACAATGAAAGCTTCGATCAAATTTAGAATCTCTCCTTAAAAACTACGTCGCATTACGTTTCAAATAGAATTACTGTTAGAAATGAGAATGCCGATGATAATAATATTTTCATGGGCTAAAGTCCCTACATACAAGAAATTAGTTCGTCAAGTGCATTAGGGTTAGGGTTGGGGTTCTGGTTACGATTAGGGTTACGTCTAGGGCTAAGGTTAGGGTTAGGATTAGAGTTAGGATTACAGTTAGGACTAGAGCTAGAGCTAGGGCTAGGATTAGGGCTAGGGCTAGGATGAGGATTAGGGTTAGAGTTAGGGCTAGGGCTAGGGCTAGGGCTAGGGCTAGAGCTAGAGCTAGGGCTAGGGTGAAGATTAAGTTTAGAGGTAGGGCTAGGGTTAGGATTAGGGCTAGGGTGAGGATTAGGGTTAGAGTTAGGGCTAGGGCTAGGGTGAAGATTAAGTTTAGAGGTAGGGCTAGGGTTAGGTTTAGGGCTAGGGTGAGTATTAGGGTTAGAGTTAGGGCTAGGGCTAGGGCTAGGGTTACGGATAGGGTTAGGATTAGGTTATTTAAATAGTGTGAGGAATTGTAAACTCTTTCCTTGTCAGGTTAAACACTAGCAGTGTGAGAAATTATATGCTAATAGGTAAAAATTTATCATATAAAGGCATAATTAAATTTTAAGAATTGCACTGCAGAGCTGGTGTAGGTGCCTGTGTATGCTAAAACATACAAGAGTGAATCTAGCTAGCCAACAGCCCATCTAGGAAGCCAAAAGCCCATCTAGGAAGCTGTCTTGGCCAACTATATGAACACAGAGCTTCCTTTAATTTTTCACATATGCTGGTTTTACACACGTAGGGTGATGAGCCTTTTCATAATTCAGTGATTGATGATGATCGTGAAAAGGTCAAAAGTTAAGTGTAGTAGACAACGCATTTGTGTACACTTGCAACGCCTCATAGACCATGATACTGTAATACTAATTAAAAAAGTGACAAATGCTAGCTATAAAACCTTATCTAGTTCATTTTGTCTGGTTCCCAAGCAAGATTTCTCAAAAACTAATGCATAATTAAGTCAACTCCATGTAAAAGAACTGAAGTTATTGAACTGGGCTTTGCTTTACCCACATGTCACGTGACGGTTGTAACTAGGACGCGTTGCTGTGGCTCACTTAACCTTTGACCTATAGCAACTGTGCATGCGCACAATGAAACAATGAAAAGGCTTATAAACTAATCATTTATATAAAACATGCAATGTACAAATTAAAACGGAATCAGCCAAAAAACAAAGCATGCAAACAGAATGTGAGAATGCAACAAAGCATGCAACTACATGCAGCTATAAAAACATACCATTTTTACACTGAAGCAAATAACGCCTCTTGGAAATACTCTGGCTTAAAATTCATTTGCATTCAAACAATGCGGTGAAAATAACCGTTTATGCGGGTACATTCACTTTAACTGCACTTATTAGCACTTCCTTTCACAAATTAATCATGTTACACGCATTGGATGCAATGTACTGACCAAATAAAATAAGGATCAGATTTAGATTTTTTGTAAATGTATTACAACATTTATGATAGCCAACTGAAATCATAGAATGAAACAAAATCTGTATTTATGTTACAGTTATTGTTTTATAATTACACTGATGAACTTGTCAACTTCTAGGTTACATTATTAAAGTACAGAGTGCAAGAAATGTGAAACCCTGGGAACGTGGTTCTAAACTTACATTCAACCAAAATTCATATATGCGTATAAACTGGACGTCTGACAAACCAAGGAGAGGTATGCACAGGTACAATCAGTTCACAAATTAAACGTAATTAAAACCAGCAATCTAATGTAACTGCAGCCAATTTGGACTTCAATTTTGGCTTCATATTGTTCCATTATGATGTGACAGAGTGGCTTCACATATTAGGCCGACAATAAAAATATTTCTGTTTCCGACTAATTGCAGATAATATTTTTTTATCGCTCACCCGGCTAGAAATTTTATAATTTTTCTTGTGCGTTCATATACTTGCTTGACGCAGTCATATAAAAGCAGGTTTTTAATTTAAAACGTTAAACACAATAATTATTATAACATCGTTCTTTCGGGGAATGCAGGACGCGGCCATGTTTTTCCACGGCTAACTCTCGGCCAGGGTTGAAGTATTGTATGATGCTCACTGTATTGGAGGCTAAAAAGCATCGAATTTTCTGCCAAATCGGTGTGTTAACAGCAAAGAAGTGTTGCCACTTATACCATAATTATCAGAACATACACGAACATTCCACTATTCAGCTGCGAACATTCATAATGCTTAAAAAAATTTTTTGAAAAAAAAGTTCCTCCCTCCCTCCCTACTGACATATTTTAAGTTCATAAGTAAGATAGAAACAAAAATTTATGGCCGGCCTTACATATACCTTTTGCTTGTTATAATTGCCAAATTCAGTGTAAAAATGGTAAGATCATAAAGTTAGTAGATTTAGTGTGAATATCCAATGCGTTGATTAACATCAAAAACAATGGAATTGAAATGTAACAACTGTATTGATAGTATAGGCATGCATCAACTAAATTTGGTTATAATTACAAAATATTTCTATAACAAAGTGTCTAAATATCATTTCAGAGGCAGCTTGATATTTATTAATACATTAATAACTATGTAATACAGGCCTTAAGTTGAAGTGTGTGATCTACAGACACGTATGCAAGAGATGTATTTAATAAGTTCTATTCAAAAACCATTTTTCGTACAAAAAATGTAAAAAAATGAATTTTAAAACTTGCGAAGTTTTTATTGGTTATTAACACTATGTAAAATTTTAGGTTTAGTGTTTAAAATCTACTATTATTAATTATAAATACTTTGTGGGTGATTTGAGGTACTAAATTAGTTATTTTTATACACGGCCATTTTTATCGAAACCTTCATATTTTTTGTTACAAAGGTATTGCCCAACTCAGTTTTAACTTATAACATAAAGTCATGTAACTTATAACATAACATGTGGTTTATATTGCTTTGAAAGTCTCAGCACAAACTCGTTAGGTTTGCATTAAGATCACACAATATCTTTGAGTGAGAATAACATTTGTCTTAGCAGTATGAGATTTTAAACAAAAATATCAGAATGGCGTTTAACATGGAGAACATAATGATAATATCGTTTTACAAAAAACAATACCATTTGGCTTTCAAAAATTTAGTGTTTAAGGTAATATTCTGACTTATAGTAAACAAATAAATAAGTTGATCACAATAACCAAGCTGATTCTATGCACAAAAATTTGACAATGATGTCTTTCAAATGCTTTTCAACCTCAATGCAAGTTTTTCATGCAGACAGCATTACAGCTGATTTATCATTATGATACAGTGCGATATTAAATTTTGAGAAACTCAAATAATTTTATTACTCAAAATTTCCTATGCTGATTAGCATTTTGACTGATATTGTTATATTTCCAAAGATTTTTTTACTGCAAGAATCAAGATGCTACTTTTTAGGCACTTTGTTACAGAGACTGCCAACGGCTATTTATAAAAATTAAATTATTGGGTTAATAATTAGCTTAATCTAGAAAAGCCAACACCCAACACGTGCATTCATCAGTGAATCAAGTTCTACCGGTTCGGCCATGTCCAAGAAATCAGTGGCACTTCACAAGAAATTTTTAATCCACCATAAATTGCAACTGCTAGCTGTACACTCAAATTATCTGCCGTTTTTAAATTAAGGCACTTGTACGTTTCGACATTGTTCGATTTTCACCACATCGTTCTGTTTACAGCTTGTTTTGGAAAGTGAAATCACTAATCACTTAGTGTAACGAGTACGATATGGTGGCGTCATCTCTCGTCGTCTGAAATAACATCGGACCTGGCGTCATAAACCAGTCAATTAATAGACATATTTCTGAAATCATTCACAATCATTATTGAGAGATCATAGCTTACTAAACGTGAGCTAAATCGTTTACTTCATATTTTACATTACATTCGCCTCATTTTTAAACTTACTAAATAAAAGGACTACGACCTTTTGGCTTCATCGAATTTAACGTCACGTTTTCGTGTCTTAACAGGCTGAACCAAGAAGAGACAAATGCAATCAGTTTACAGACTGTTACAATCTAGTCAAGTTGAAATGGAAACCGCTAATTGATCAGTAACAATTTGCAGGGTTGGTGACAATTATATCTATCCAATAACATCCGTTTTCTTACACCCAGCAAATTGCCGTGACAATTAACTCTACCCTATGATAACGCAGCCATGCATTTATCATTGATAAACTTTATGTTCCTTCTTGCTGGGAACTTCCATAAAAGCGAACCATTTGACAAAATCTTCTTACAAGGTATACAAACTATTACAATTGGTGAATATTTGCTAATAATCATGGTATTTTATTTCTTTAATTTCGACCAAGCCACATACTTTCTTACCTGCACAAGTTCTATGTAAATTATTTTTATGTGTACAACTGTACATGTGTTACGTGTCTTCTATGATTTTTTGAGTTGGAAATAAATTTTACTTACATACTTACTTACTTAAGCCTGTCTGGGAGTTAAAGATGTTACACCCAATGAGGTAAGGTTGTTTGAAACTGACACGTTACTTCAGACTTGCAAGAATGTCTTGTAAAGTTTATTTGGGTGGTCGACTTGTTGCACTTGACTAGATTGTACTTGAGTCATAGATATAATACAGCTTGATTAGTGAACTAGTTGGGCAAGTTAGGAAGACGGCGCAGAGGAGAGCAAAAAGAGAGTGTTCAGATTAGCAGAACGCCAGAGTTATGGCGAGGAGATTTGTTGTTTTATTTTGTTAAATGCTATTTGTTTTTTTAAATCACTTTTAATAATCACAATTCTACAAACTGTAACAGACTCACTTTCTGCATGTGATTAAGCTAGGAATAGTTTTTTTATATCGTTTTTATCAATTTTGTCTTCGTTGCTTTTGAACTGCTTGACTAAGCACATTTTTAAAGCAACCTGCAGAAGAATTTTATTGTATATCATCAGCATATTTCGTATTTTTTATTTGTTTTTAAATGTTGATTTCATTATTGTGTTTGTGGGGGGAAGCGTCTTGCTATTTTAGCTGAAATTATGCAAAATTTGCTGAAAGTAATTTAGGTTTAATAACGAATAATTGCGGCTTCTTCTTTCATAGACATTAATTCGCAGAGAAATTGGTTAAAATCACAATATTCAGAACTAAAATTCAAAATCATAATCAAACTGCTTAGGCGGGAGGTTTAAATGAAACTTCGTGTAATATGGCCATAACAATAATGAAATGTTTATTTATATTTATTTATTTATTTATATTTCTCAATATGTTTTCCACACTATAAGAGTGTTTCAATCTCAAGCAAATGTATTTAGCCAATCAAGTTTTATCGAAACATTGCAGTCGGTGGTTCATGGTCTTTTTGCTGCCATGATTCTTGGTAAAATTACATTATTAATCCTTAGTCGACCAAGGTGGGGTAAAAATGACCCCAATCAGTGTTTGCTCACATTTTTTATATTGACGCACATAACGAAAATTTTTCAAATTAGTAGTGATTAAATATTTTTCGATTTGTCATGCAACCTTATCCTGGGTTTGTTCAAAAGTATTATTCATGCTTTTTTACAAAGCACGAGTGTTAGTGTTAGATACTATTTGATGTAGCGTAACCTATTACCCCTCCCTCCATGGTTTTTTATGTAGGCGAAATTTTGGAATTTACTTTGCAGTATTTTTCTTTCTGGCAGCACCATGTGTGTTTACTTTTAGAACTGAGAAGTGCTGCAAACCTCCATTACTGACTGCATTTCTGCAAAGAGATTTTTCTAACGATCTTTTGAGGAAATTTTATATTGATTTTATGAACATTCTTCAAGTAGTAATATGGCAGGAATTTTAGTTGTACAGGTGGCTAAGCTTGAAGCTGATGAAGATGAAATTTTAGAAGATCCAGTAAGTGAAGACGAAGTGGATGCCTTAGAATTAAACAGTGAATTAGGCCAGGCTATTATAAAAATTTTCACAAGACTTGAAAAACCAAGCTTAAATTAATATAGCATCAACAACATAGTGGAAAGCTTCCTTTTATCCTTGGCACTCTCACGTATCTATGCTAACTTGACCCAGAACTTGGTTTCGTACTAATAGGAGCGCCTCAATTACCAGTTGGTCATTCTGTCCAGTTAGTAACACATACTAAACAAAACTTTCATGGGGTAATTTTTACCTTGCTTGGCCCTTATTGTAACATAAAAACCCCTTGGTTGGTTAAGGGTTAAAAAAGTTGAGTGCTCGCACTTGATTCTTCATTAAACGTTTTTGCAAATTTGTCACCCATTCGTTTAGCCAAAGAACAAATTGTCAGGTTCATTATTCAGTGGGTTGCCTGACTGCCCCATCCAACCTACGCAGTGCCTTGAGAATTTAGCAACAAAGGCTGCTGTTGGTACAGCGAGGTACGATTTACGTTTTAAAAACACTGGCTACCGAGTAGAATAGACGTCAAACATGTTGGTCTATCGCTGCGCCCCTGCTGTGATGTAAGCACGCTCAGCAGCATTCGCGACAACAGCTCACGCAGGACAACAACTGTCTAAGCTAAACTAAACTGAACTAAACAACATGACAGTCACAACTGATGTCTAATCAGCAGATAAACTGATTACGCTTTTTCATATGCAGAGCAGCAGCTATTTTTAAACGAAATTAACACTTTAAGTTGCCAAAAAATGACTTTTAAATTTTAACAGAATGTAGAGACGAAGTTTCAAAGCACTACAAAATACAGACACACAAGTATAATAAAGAAACTAAGCCAGTTAGACTTGCTTTACAATAAATGAGCTACAAAAATATTAAGTCTCTCTTGCCTTTGAACATACGAACATCAAGCCTGCGATGTATTTTTCTATATTAACTGATCATGTGCTCGTCTGCAAGATTTATTCAGTTTTTGTATTTTTCCGTTTGTCAGGCTACAGAAATGGAGTAAATTTGACTGTTCTATTCCATAAACAACCCTTATATTGAATTCAGGAGTTACATAAGCCCCAATGGCATCTTTTAACCTTGATTATAAAGAGAAAAATAGCTAATACTAAATTGATATATAATATAAGTTTTGGCCACATTTGAATTAATTTTGACTGTGAAGATCTCATTGAGGTTTATAAAACTGACCAGAAAAGAAAACATTTTGTTTTGTCCTTATTTAAAGTTAATCAAATAGTTGTTTCTATCTAAACTTGTCAAGCCATAAAGTAAACTAAACTGCGTATTTTCTTGATTGCAAAATGGTTTAATCAGCAACTCATAGACGTAAGCGTTGTGTATTTCTTCCTATAAACGAAACTGAACTATATATTTCCACTAATTCACTTGCAATTTCAATTGACAATAATGAAATCTAGAAACAGGCCAATATTTCATTCTCAAACTCACGAAAAGTTGAGCATTTTTCATAACAGTGTTAGACGCAGCTGTAGCTAAATATCCCGAATGTACCTGCGTTAATTAAGCTCTGCAGGGGTGTGAAATAACTTGCACGCTGATTGGGCAGTCAACGAAAATGATTGACATTGTTAGACGTCAATTAAGTGTATATATATATATATATATATATAAACTGTTATTTTTCACATACAAAGTTTTACACGATCTCACTGCAGTCTACTTGTCTGATAGGTAACAAACACAACTACTGTAGCAATGAATGGGCAAGAAAATCTTCCTGTAATGAACTTTTGGTACATTTTAATAGAAAAAGACTTTTGAGGACCTTGGATTGTCTTCTGCTGCATCAATATATTGGAATTCCTTGCCTCAAGACCTCAAAACTGTTTCTACTGTGGAACTATTTCAAAAACAGTTGAAAAACATCTCTTTAAAAATCATTACGAACAATTCCAACTGTTGTAAACTCGAGTAATGACCTATTTTTTACCATAACTTCTGTCTTGTAGGCAGTTTGTGCGTTTTGTGCGAAATTTTTAATAATTTTATTAGCTACAATAATATTATCATTTTATTTAAATTTAATAATTGTTTTTTTAATTTCATCAACGAAATAACCTTGTAATAAAGATAACAAATGATTATAATTTTTGATAGTTTATTACCTTGACGCTGAAACTGGTACGTACCTTGATCTTTGTATTTGCTTCTTGTATCCAGGGCCTATTTCAGCCTAGGCAAGGCCCGGGGAAGTGGGGCGTGTGAGGCCCCATCGGGGGGGGGGGGGGGTCGAGCGCTACCATGATTGGCGCCCAGAAAATTTTTGATCTGCTAGAACGCCGGAGAAGCATTTTCGAAGAGAAAATATGGAGTTATGCAGTTGTTAAAGGAAAGAACAATTGAAGGAAAAATTGTTTTATTCTCAAGACTAGTCCTTAATACTTGGCAAACGGCGTGTGTGCGACGAGAGCGAGAGAGCGAGAGAGCGAGAGAGCGAGAGAGAGAGAGAGAGAGAGAGAGAGAGAGAGAGAGAGAGAGAGAGAGAGAGAGAGAGAGAGAGAGAGGTTGAGAGAGAGAGAGAGAGAGAGAGAGAGAGAGAGAGAGAGAGAGAGAGAGAGAGAGAGAGAGAGAGAGAGAGAGAGAGAGAGAGAGAGAGAGAGAGAGAGAGAGAGAGAGAGAGAGAGAGAGAGAGAGAGAGAGAGAGAGAGAGAGAGAGAGAGAGAGAGAGAGAGAGAGAGAGAGAGAGAGAGAGAGAGGCAGTATGTTCGCATAAAGCAAAAAAATGTTACCTTGGCGCGAGGCCCCCCTGAAGTATCCCCACTTCCCACCCCCCCTTGAAATAGGCCCTGCTTGTATCTAAGAAAAACGGGTTGAACATTTTTTGATCAAGCACTCTTGTCATAGATTTTACAGACACCTAATGGTGATTAGATAGGTGCTTAATTTAGCTGTTAGTTGGCAAAGTTGTTTTGTAAGTAATAAATTTCAGCTGGGTTTAATTAAAAGATTTCCTCGCATTTCTATCACTGTAAAATTATTCCAATTTGTAATACATTATAATATTATAATTTAATAATTTTATTAGCTTTTATAATACATTTTGTATTTTTTTTGTACAATTGTAACTACACCATTGAAAGTGTTTTTCTCACTTTGTTAAATTCATTGATTTATTATTATTATTATTCATAATCAACAGCATTGGTAAAAGTTTGTGAAGAAACTAAAAAGAAGAGAAAAATAAAAATATTCTTTAACATCTTTCAAGAAAATCTTTCAGTTGTCTGAACTATCCTCGTCTTCGGTTCCGTATTTGATTTCTGTTTGATGGAGCGAAGTCTGGAAATTGCCGCCCTGCAACAGATAATATGGAGTCATTTTAAATTCAGTTAAAGCAAAACCGGAGCCAATCTTAAGCTGTAGGTCAAAACAATCTACTCTTTAAAATACTGAAAGGAAACATACTATTTTTTCATAAATGATTTACGTGAAACAATTATCACCACACAAACACAATTTCACGTTCGCGCCACTAGTTCTTCGCTGTTACACGCATTTCGCCATTCGTTAGTTAGACGGGCACAAGCGCCTGCATTTCGGTAACGCTTTGCACAAAAAACAGGTGTAGTACCTCTCTATCCAGACGTGTTAGTTTGTGACGAACTGCACACGTTCAACACTCATGTGCAAAAGTTTGATACAACACATTGAATCTCTTACAGTAGCACTGTACGTCAATTTTCGCTTTCACAAACACGTGCAACATGCTCGTGGAATATTTTTGATGTTGAAAATTATGTTCGTTTGTGATGTCATCAATAGTTGGGATCGCCCGCCGTTAATTAAGATTTTAATCTATTATTTAATTATCAGAAACGCTATTAATTATGTTAAAATGTATACTTTTTGTCGGATTTTTGAAAATGGTAGTACAAGAAAAATCATCCTGTCTTCCTTTAAAAATAAATAAAGCTTAGGTAAACATTGTCCTTGTACAAAGATAAAAATCTTGAAATTTTGTATTACCTACATGCTGTCTTACTGAATACAGCTTGTATTAGCAACAATGCTGTAAAAAAACTTGAAAATTTAAATTACTACGAAGACAGTTAGATGCAGCTATTTTAATTGTCAGTCTTTGAATAAGAAATTCATGCAATTTTAGAAAACACTGCAAAAAGTTCGATAACAATAACAATAATACTGCCACTACCACTAACAGTAACATTAACAGTAACAGTAACAGTAACAATAATAATAATAATGAGTAAGCCGAGTAAGATTACCATTGTGGCTATAATTAAACATTAGTTACGACACCACTGCTTTTTCAGTGGTTCATCTAGAGACGCTTACCATGAATTAGGCACCGGTCTTGCCACAGCTATCCACACAGAGTAGGTTGACGTTGAATGCTAGGTTATATGCCAATTCGTATGAAAAGCACGTCAGAAGCTTTTTGAATGTCTACTTTTCAAGACGTGTGTAATTAAATTGGTTCATCAAATACTCACACTTTTCTTGCACAAAGAAAAAAATACTATGGTATATGTGACTCACAA
>JAQGDQ010001366.1:17500-44225 GCA_030141605.1 Tubiluchus corallicola
TCTCGTTCAGTTTTAAAAATAATATTAATTTCTCCCGCATTTAAGCTTGACATTAGAAGATGGAGCTAACCGGAAAGAAGCCTTTGTCCTAGCTAGCAAGGAAATTAAACTCGTGCACAATAAAGTCATTAGCAATTGCTTGAAACCTTACAGAGTACAGTCCCTCATGCTTTGAGCCTTTGACGTCAGTAATACAACAATCTATGACAATTAATCTCAATGTAATGAGATAGCTGCACTAGCTCAGATCATATTCCTACACTAGGGAATCACTCGTTTGAGAAGGGCACTCCTTCCCAATCAGAGTACTTCTCATGATGCCTGTCTTTAAAGGAGAAGAAAAGGGGTACCTGAAATGCGTTTCGGAAAAATCGTCTTAAAAATTATATTACTTTATAGCAATTTTATGCGTATATCTTACTCGCATTGAAATGAATTTTAGTTTGTTTTCATTTTAAATCTCCCGCAATACTGTTCCGAAGTCGTCATTACATGACGTCATGTACCAAACGTAAATCAGGGGAAGAAAAGGCAATGTTAAATTATGTCTCAAAAAACTTTCCGTGCAAATCTATGTTACTTAGATTTTCGCTTACCTGCTTGAAGGACTTATCTAACTAGAAAAGAAAATTATTAATTATTTAGAATGTTTTCACCAGTTGGTAAAATGTCGCTGACTCACCCTCCAGGGTGCACCACTCAGTAACCAAAAACGTATTTTAATCTTATTGACAAGATACAATAATTTTAAATTTTATTTAGTTAGTGACTTGTGCGCTACGAATGCTCTGATTATTTTTTCAAACTTTACAAAATGTTATCTAAACTTGTTTCAAATGACCTGTCGTGAAAATGGCTGCATCTAACGGTCATCGCGGGAGTTTAAATTTACATGTTTTATACAGCGTGACTGCCGATTGAAGTCCTGCATGCAAAAAGGCTGTATGTAAGTGATATAAAATTTCAAAACGAATTTTTCAAGCTTTATGTTTATGAAAGGTTTTCTTGTGCTTTAACGTCACGATCTTACTTTCTTTTTAATTGCATTTTTTCTCTTAATAGTAATTTAAAATAGTCCCTGGTTTGTTAGTCTCATTTTACATTTACATTTACATTTATACGTTTACCTATAAAAACTTGTGTTACGTTGTATGTGCGAACATTTGTCTAGGTGAGAGGCATATGTTCCACTGAGAGGTATTGTTTTCTCTTTATAATGTTATTCTTGTTTTTTGATCACATTGTTGCTTGATGTGCATATTATTGTTTAACGTTATTCTTGTTTTTTGATCACATTATTGCTTGACGTGCATATTATTGTTTAATGTTATTCTTGTTTTTTGATCACATTATTGCTTGACGGGCATATTATTGTTTAACGTTATTCTTGTTTTTTGATCACATTATTGCTTGACGTGCATATTATTGTTTAATGTTATTCTTGTTTTTGATCACATTATTGCTTGATGTGCATGTTATTGTTTAATGTTATTGTTGTTTTTTGATCACATTATTGCTTGATGTGCATGTTATTGTTGTTTTTTGATCACATTATTGCTTGATGTGCATATTATTGTTTAACGTTATTCTTGTTTTTTGATCACATTATTGCTTGACGTGCATATTATTGTTTAATGTTATTTTTGTTTTTTGATCACATTATTGCTTGATGTGCATGTTATTGTTGTTTTTTGATCACATTATTGCTTGATGTGCATATTATTGTTTAAATGATGAATTGCTTTGCTTGATAAACTTTTTCTAGTCTCGCGGTCGCGGTCACGGTCATGCGGCTTGATTTGACTTTGCTGAGAATAAATTAACCTATTTTGAAGACCTGTGATATTTCTTATATTTATTTTTTCATATCTTTACTTATTATTGTTGTGGTTGAAATATTAGGTCACGTGATTGTCATTTGTTTGTTATTGTTTTACTTTATATTTTTATAGTGTCAAAATTCCATTCGCGTTCGTGTTTGCAAAGTTGACAGCCTGATATATTATCTGACTGACCTCGTACACCAGACTGTATATTTTAGTTTCAAATTGACGCACAACTGAAGGCAACACTCTAGTTCGTCAGGATGTGATTTTGACCACCAGAGATAAGCAAGGATAAACCTGTCAGCGCAAGGATGGATGACGGCCTGAAAGCAACACTCGAGTTCGTCAGGATGTAATTTTGACCACCAGAGATAAGCAAGGATAAACCTGTCAGCGAAAGGATGGATGACGGCCGGAAGGCAACACTCGAGTTCGTCAGGATGTAATTTTGACCACCAGAGATAAGCAAGGATAAACCTGTCAGCGAAAGGATGGATGACGGCCGGAAGGCAACACTCGAGTTCGTCAGGATGTGATTTTGACCACCAGAGATAAGCAAGGATAAACCTGTCAGCGCAAGGATGGATGACGGCCTGAAGGCAACACTCGAGTTCGTCAGGATGTGATTTTGACCACCAGAGATAAGCAAGGATAAACCTGTCAGCGAAAGGATGGATGACGGCCTGAAGGCAACACTCTAGTTCGTCAGGATGTGATTTTGACCACCAGAGATAAGCAAGGATAAACCTGTCAGCGCAAGGATGGATGACGGCCTGAAGGCAACACTCGAGTTCGTCAGGATGTGATTTTGACCACCAGAGATAAGCAAGGATAAACCTGTCAGCGAAAGGATGGATGACGGCCTGAAGGCAACACTCTAGTTCGTCAGGATGTGATTTTGACCACCAGAGATAAGCAAGGATAAACCTGTCAGCGCAAGGATGGATGACGGCCTGAAGGCAACACTCGAGTTCGTCAGGATGAGAATTTGACCACCAGAAATAAGCAAGGATAAACCTGTCAGCGAAAGGATGGATGACGGCCTGAAGGCAACACTCGAGTTCGTCAGGATGTGATTTTGACCACCAGAAATAAGCAAGGATAAACCTGTCAGCGAAAGGATGGATGACGGCCGGAAGGCAACACTCGAGTTCGTCATGATGTGATTTTGACCACCAGAGATAAGCAAGGATAAACCAGTCAGCGAATGGATGGATTTCCTGTAAATAACAGTGTAATATGTAAACAGAAATAAAGTCTTTCACAGTTCAATACAATTCAGAAGTTTCATCAGAGAGAACTAACTTCAGTGTAATATACCTATGCTGTCAGCTAAAGGTTTCTACAAGACAAAATCCATCTAGTATGTATTTAAGAGATACGTTGTTATGTTTTACTTCTGTGAAAATCATTCACACATTACCTTCAACTGTTGAATCTCTCAGTTAATAAGAAATTACACCCCCAGGGCAAAAATAAATCTGATGAGTTAAAGAGTCATTACGAGTTTGCTTTAATTAGCCAATTTAAAGGTCTTTCAGTCGAGTAATTTCATTTAATAAGTACTTGTACACACGATGTCTTATGTGGCTTCTTTCCGTCCGTGAAGCACCTTGGCAGTTGTGCGCATGCGCAGCGTCCTACGCTATACTAATAGAGAAGAGAAATTCCAGGTGAAAACATGATGTCGCCAAGTGTGTCATGCGTGTCCGAGCTTGCCAGAGCTGCTCTTTCCGTCACAGATTTTTATCTGATTGTAAATGTCAATGCAAAATTCATTTTAAATCAACATTTTCTGTAGCAACAGAAGTGAGTTGGATATTCAGAGGTATGTAAAACTAATGCATGTGTAAACTTTGATAAACTTTTAGGCTCTTTGCTTCACTGTCCGTTTTTTTTGTAATTTATGAGCGTTCAAACTATTATCGTGTCAATTATCGGTTTTGAAACCTCAGTGCACTGTAAAGCAGATTTTAGGAGAAACGGTTTGACCACATGGTTTGACCATCGTTCAATTACCTTCATCTATCTAAAAGATACAAGAGTGAATCTCGAACGCGGCTTAGAAAATAATGACATTCGAAACATTTACAGAAAGAGAGACACTAATGTAATTAAAATGTATATAGATATTGTAAAAGAACTAACCCAAAATGATCTTATAGTAAATTGATTATACATTGATTATAAATATTGGATATATATTTAGAATAAGTAAATCGTAATGCAAAATTGTCAGCTTGTTTAGTAAGAAATTTATTTAATGTACATAGTGTATAGACTTATTTAACATTTTTGTACTTTTGTGCCCTACAAATAGAGGGCTTCTTGTATAATTTTCAATAAAGATTTTTAATAATAATTAATAATGCCTTTATCTGTTTGAATCACTCAGTTAATGAAAAATTACACCCCTAGAGCAAAACCGATGCTGCCCATGCTCCTATTCGACCAGACGGTCTAGTCTAGTGGTAATGCGTCTGCTTTCGGCCTTGAAGGTCGTGAGTTCGATACAGCGGCCGGGTCATACCAAAGACTTCAAAAATGGTACCTGCTGTTGCCCTGCCTGGCACGTGGTATTTAGGGTAAAAGTAGAGTGCTGACAGTCTCTGTTATGTAATTGTAGATTGTTATTTACAGTCGGCGATAATAGCTCTTTGAGCTAATGTTAATTGTTCGGCCAAGTAAAGATTGTTGTTGTTGTTCTTGCTCTTCTTCTTGTTATTCTTTCTGTTCTTCTTGTTCTTCTTGTTATTGCTGTTGCTGTTGCTGTTGTTGTTCTTATTGTTCTTGCTCTTCTTCTTGTTCTTCTTTCTGTTCTTCTTGTTATTGCTGTTGCTGTTGCTGTTGCTGTTGTTGTTGTTGTTGTTGTTGTTGCTGTTGTTGTTATTGATGTTGATGTTGATGTTGTTGTTGTTATTGCTGTTGCTGTTATTATTATTATTATTATTATTATTATTATTATTATTATTATTATTATTATTATTATTATTATTATTATTATTATTATTATTATTATTATTATTATTATTATTATTATTATTATTATTATTATTATTATTATTATTATTATTATTATCATTATTATTATTATTATTGTTATTATTATGATTATTATATTATAGCAACAGAGTGCATCTAAGTGCCACGATATTTCTTGATGCATCTGAAGCATTGAACTTGTTTCTCAGAACGCAGAACTTTCACCAAACAGTAAAACGAAGTTTATTAATAAAAAACAAAACGACGCATCGCATGCCGTCTATGTAGATACGATCCGACGTCACGGCATTTTCTATCACGTGATTTAGCAGCAGCAGCTGCAGAGTAACAGGATTAATTAATGGAGATTGCCAAGCTGATAGAAAAGCTAATTATTGCTCGTTCAGCGTTGAATAAAGGCAACTTGCAGGTTTTGTGAAAACGCCAAAATTCTTTTAACGACTTTGTTTAGGAATGAACGAGTTTTGTTGCGTGTTTTGAATAGACTGACTTTGTCAAATAGAAAGCAAATTGCTGATGAAACTTTCAGTTTTAATCATGGCTCCACAAAAACGATTCTGCTCGTTAAACAACGTCGTAGTTACAGTAGCGGGTTAATTACAAGATAAATTAACGGCTGCATGCGGGACCAAATTATCCTATAGGCTAGTATAGGCTGCAGTCTAGGTCCCCTCGAACTGTGGGCCCTCGACATTTAGTAAAATTTGGAAAAAAATCTATTTTTTCAATACAGTTGTGTTGAAATAAGGGCTAATGATTTGCAATAAATAGTAAAATAGTGATATTTCTTAGAGAATATTTTTATTGACAAACAAAGGGTAGCTGTACTAGTTTTGTTTAAAGAAGTTGCAGTAAGTTACTTCAAGCTGTGTAAATGTCACTAAAATTATCAGGAGTAAAAAATATTGAAGACGGGTGTGGGTAAGCTAAAAGTTGGCTCCGTTTGAGGGGGAGGGGGTGAGTTGGAGAAGTGGCTTCCTCTGAGAGGCCCTTAATTTCGTTAGCTGATAGGGACCCCAAAAGGGCATAACTCGGTCCTGGCTGCATAGTAGATATAGTGTTAATATTTCGGTTCGTTTTTCTTTTCATTATTTTGCCTTGATTGTACTGCATGACTGTATCTTTGTGCATCTAATCAAACGTTGCTACTTCTTCCTGGTTAGTGTTTCTTTTGAAAGCGTTGATGTTGGATAGGTCCCAACCCCACCACAGCCACTCAGTATTACCAATAATTCATATGACTGATTTTTAATATACACATATATTTTAAGTTTAAGTTTAAAGGAAGACAGGATAATTTTTCATATACTACCCAATTTTCAAGTTTGATAAAAAAGTTTACATTTTAACACAATTAATACTGGAAAAGCGTTTCTGATAATTAAATAATAGATTAAAAACTTAATTAACGGCGGAAGAGCCCAACTATATTGATGACATCACAAACTAACATAATTTTCAATAGCAAAAATATTCCATTAGCATGTTGCACGTGTTTGTGAAAGCGAAAATTGAAGTAGAGTGCCACTGTAAGATATTCAGTGTGTTGTACTAAAACTAGGCAAGTTTCAAGATAAAAATTCATATTTCAAATTTACTGCTGTGCTCATGCGTGAGCTGTCGAACGTTCGCGCATGAGTAGTTCGTCAGAAACTAGCACATCTGATCTGAAAGGTACAACACCTGTTTTTGTGCAATGCGTTTTCGAAATGTAGGCGCTAGTGTCCGTCCGTCTAACTAGCAAATGCCTGTAACAGTTAAGAACTAGTGGCGCAAACGTGAAATTGTGCTTGTGTGGTAATAATTCTTTCACGTAAGTCATTTTTAAAAAACGAGTATGTTTCCTTTCAATATTTTAAAGAGTACGTACGGTTTAAGATCGGGTCCGCTTCTGCTCTAAGTCAATTTACGAACTACATAGTTTAGTTACCATGGAAATGTTCTTGGAATTCCATTGACATTGCTAACAGAACAAACTCTTGCAAGTGGAAAATGTTCATGTAACGGAAGAACGAAATAGTTCATGCGTTATGTGCAGAAATCGTGCTCAGTCGAAGAGCTTACAGAAAAAGAGAAAAATTTAGAGAACTTCAGACCATAAAAGTGAGTTTATTTATTACATTGTTACTTATGATAATAATATCTTTTAAAGCACAAGGAAACCCTCATAAACATAAAGCTTTAAAAAATTCGTTTTGAAATTTTATATCACTTACATACTGCCTTTTTGCATGCAGGACTTCAATCGGCAGTCACGCTGTATAAAACATGTAAATTTAAACTCCCGCGATGACCGTTAGGCGCAGCCATTGAAACAAGTTTAGATAACATTACGATATACGCTTAAAATTGCTATAAATTTAATACAATTTTTTAAGGCGATATTTCTGAAACCTACTTCAGGTACCTCTTTTCTTGTCCTTTAAGTCAAACCTAAGGTGTCTCATAACTCTGTCGATAGAGTGGCTTTTATTTTACTGTAACGTACTGTGCGTACTTTTGCGTTTTAAATTATTGTAAGATGAAAAGTGACACTATAATAAACTAACTATACTATATTATAATATACTATGTTATACTATACTATAGCTTAAGTAACTTAATTCTTATTTCCAAGGTGGTCCCGATAATTATTACCTGCACGATATTACACGCGTCTTTGGTATGACTCGGTCGGGAGTTGAACCCGTGATCTCCAGGGTGGAAAGCGAGCACCCTACTATTGAGCAATATCCTCAGTCTCTTCTTGGACGTTAACATAATTTTTTGCATTTTGGCTTTTGGTAGGTAGCTGAAGTATTCATGACGCCGTGGGATTACTTGAAAGCATAATCTACTGTGAACACGCCAAGACAATGAATGAACACTGTGAACACGCCAAGACAATGAATGAACACTGTGAACACGGTAAGACAATGAATGAACACTGTGAACACGGTAAGACAATGGATGAACAAAGTGAACACTCATAGACAATGGATGAACACCGTGGACACACATAGACAATGGATAAACAAAGTGAACACGCCAAGACAATGGATGAACAAAGTGAACACGCCAATACAATGGATGTACAAAGTGAATACACATAGACAATGGATGAACAAAGAGAACACACATAGACAATGGATGAACAAAGTGAACACGCCAAGACAATGGATGAACAAAGTGAACACGCCAATACAATGGATGAACAAAGTGAACATGCCAAGACAATGGATGAACAAAGTGAACACGCCAATACAATGGATGAACAAAATGCCAACAGAGAAGCCTGGCCAATTCAAGCTGAACTCAACGACTACGAAAATGACAATGATAATAAATTTGAAGGTGTTCAAGAACTGGTGAGCGACGAACGCGAAAAAGAAAAACAGAAACTTTCAGTTAGCGAAGGTGCTGATCTGAATGTGAGGATCACTTCGCCACAAGGTACAGTGGTCGACGTCCAGCAGAACTCTGACCAGGAGATCTCGGCTCAAAATGAAGCCACTACCGACAACAACCTCTCGAACCAAAAACGAAAAAAGAAGAAAAAGAAAAAGAAACGTCGTAGCTCCATCGGTTCAACCGTCAGTACCAGCATCAGCGAGATGTCGTCGGTCGTATCAGCATACCGAACGACAGCGACAGCGGTGTCGAGATTTGCTGATGGCATCAATCATAATGTGTCTGTTGAGGCCACTACGCCACATTATTTGGCCAAACTTAGTGCAAAGTTGACAGACAAAACCAATGAGCTTTCCGCGGCCGAATGTGACGCTTTGGCGAAAGAATTGGACAAACCGGAAGGAAATAGATTTCAGTGCAAGCGATCTTATAAACTAACCACGTCTTTGATTATACCTGTCTTAGTCATAAGCGTACAAAGTGCCTTTATAATATGGGAATTAGTGCGTGTCAATCGTGGCGCAAACTTAATGAAAGATCACATAGAGAAAACTGTGACGTATGGACGACTTTACACCAGCCTTTTATCGGAAAGAAACCAATTCGTTACGCACGTGTACTGTAATAATAGCAGGTAAGCTTAGCTCTAACAGACCTAACTAGGTGTTGGGTTCGATAAATTAACGTACCGTAAAACGACCCCATGCTTCTGTGGACGTGTAAGAGTTGCGTTCATTTCACACGTAAGAAGCACTCAGCAGAAGCAAGGCGAAAGTCGTTCATTCAGGCGTGAAACATTGCGTTCTACGTGGAAATGAGATGACTGTGTCCCTCCAGAGTTGGGCTGATATGAGCGTCAACACACAGCATTCCTTTACTCAAAGTTTCTTTTATATTGTAAGTTACAGCTACATATTGGAGATTAGTGTGTCCCTCCAGAGTTGGGTTGATATGAGCGTCAACAAACAGCATTCCTTTAGGCAAAGTTGCTTTTATATTGTAAGTTACAGCTACATGTTGGAGATTAGTGTGTCACTCCAGACTTGGGCTGATATGAGCGTCAACAAACAGCATTCCTTTAGGCAATGTTGCTTTTATATTGTAAGTTACAACTACATATTGGAGATTAGTGTGTCCCTCCAGACTTGGGCTGATATGAGCGTCAACAAACAGCATTCCTTTAGGCAACGTTGCTTTTATATTATAAGTTACAGCTACATATTGGAGATTAGTGTGTCCCTCCAGAGTTGGGCTGATATGAGCGTTAACAAACAGCATTCCTTTACTCAAAGTTTCTTTTATATTGTAAGTTACAGCTACATTGGAGATTAGTGTGTCCCTCCAGAGTTGGGCTGATATGAGCGTCAACACACAGCATTCCTTTACTCAAAGTTTCTTTTATATTGTAAGTTACAGCTACATATTGGAGATTAGTGTGTCCCTCCAGAGTTGGGCTGATATGAGCGTCAACAAACAGCATTCCTTTAGGCAAAGTTGCTTTTATATTGTAAGTTACAGCTACATGTTGGAGATTAGTGTGTCACTCCAGACTTGGGCTGATATGAGCGTCAACAAACAGCCTTCCTTTACTCAAAGTTTCTTTTATATTGTAAGTTACAGCTACATATTGGAGATTAGTGCGTCCCTCCAGAGTTGGGCTGATATGAGCGTCAACAAACAGCATTCCTTTACTCAAAGTTCTTTTATATTGTAAGTTACAGCTACATTGGAGATTAGTGCGTCCCTCCAGAGTTGGGCTGATATGAGCGTCAACAAACAGCCTTCCTTTACTCAAAGTTTCTTTTATATTGTAAGTTACAGCTACATATTGGAGATTAGTGCGTCCCTCCAGAGTTGGGCTGATATGAGCGTCAACAAACAGCATTCCTTTACTCAAAGTTTCTTTTATATTGTAAGTTACAGCTACATATTGGAGATTAGTGCGTCCCTCCAGAGTTGGGCTGATATGAGCGTCAACAAACAGCATTCCTTTAGGCAAAGTTGCTTTTATATTGTAAGTTACAGCTACATGTTGGAGATTAGTGTGTCACTCCAGACTTGGGCTGATATGAGCGTCAACAAACAGCCTTCCTTTACTCAAAGTTTCTTTTATATTGTAAGTTACAGCTACATATTGGAGATTAGTGCGTCCCTCCAGAGTTGGGCTGATATGAGCGTCAACAAACAGCATTCCTTTACTCAAAGTTTCTTTTATATTGTAAGTTACAGCTACATATTGGAGATTAGTGCGTCCCTCCAGAGTTGGGCTGATATGAGCGTCAACAAACAGCATTCCTTTACTCAAAGTGTCTTTTATATTGTAAGTTACAGCTACATATTGGAGATTAGTGCGTCCCTCCAGAGTTGGGCTGATATGAGCGTCAACAAACAGCCTTCCTTTACTCAAAGTTTCTTTTATATTGTACCCTCCAGAGTTGGGCTGATATGAGCGTTAACAAACAGCATTCCTTTACTCAAAGTTTCATTTATATTGTAAGTTACAGCTACATATTGGAGATTAGTGCGTCCCTCCAGAGTTGGGCTGATATGAGCGTCAACACACAGCATTCCTTTACTCAAAGTTTCTTTTATATTGTAAGTTACAGCTACATATTGGAGATTAGTGCGTCCCTCCAGAGTTGGGCTGATATGAGCGTCAACAAACAGCATTCCTTTACTCAAAGTTTCTTTTATATTGTAAGTTACAGCTACATATTGGAGATTAGTGCGTCCCTCCAGAGTTGGGCTGATATGAGCGTCAACAAACAGCATTCCTTTAGGCAAAGTTGCTTTTATATTGTAAGTTACAGCTACATATTGGAGATTAGTGTTAAGGGATTTCCCTTTTCGAAATTATATAATACTCTCTTAGTTGATAATAGTTCGCAAAGATTAACCAGAGTCATGTTAGGTACCTCTATACCAAGGGCCGGATCATGACGTTTTGGGGGTCCCAAGCTAATGAAATTATGTCCCTTCAGATGTAGCCGCCCTCTAAGTCGCCCAGTGTTGAATATTTTTCACTCTTGATATATTTAAGTAAGTAAGTAAGCAATTTATTGTCATTATAGCATAATACATACAATGAAATTTATGCAGTTTTACGTACTGCCATAACTTATAGAAACAACAAGGAGATTAACACAAATAATTCAATCAGTTGTACAGTGACATAGAGAATTAATATTGGAGATTTACTGAAATTTACTGTTGATGGTGCAAATTGCAACGGAATAGAAAGAATTTAAAGTTCTTGTGGTTTTAGCGTTAATTGAGCGGAATCTACGACCAGAGGGGAGCATTTCAAAATATTTATTACCTGGATGGAATTCATCTTTCATGATAACTTGCGTACTCTCTGCGACCCCAGTTTCATACAAATATGCCGTAGATTGCTGTTCAACTCCTATAATTTTCAAGCGACATTTACAGTTTAAAACAAACTTATTGCAAATTCTTTAATAAAATAATTAAACGAAGAATTCGGTAAACAATATTTAAGCAAACAAGAACAGCCATCTTTTGTTTGTCAATAAAAATATTCTTTTAGAACTACCACTATTTCACTATTTATTGCAAAGTAAATTAGAACATATTTAAACACAGCCATAGTGAAAAACAGATTTTTTACCAAATGTTACCAAAGTTTAAAACACAAGAAAACCCTTCATAAACATAAAGCTTAAAAAATTCGTTTCAAAATTTTATATCACTTACGTACTGTCCTTATATCACTTACGTACATCTACGTGACTTCAATCGACAGTCACGCTGTATAAAACATGTAAATTTAAACTCCCGCGATGACCGTTAGACGCAGCCATTTTCACGACAGGTCATTTGAAACTAGTTTAGATAACATTTTGTAAAGTTTGAAAAAATAATCAGAGCATTCGTAGCGCACACATCACTAACCAAGTAAAATTTAAAATTACTGTATCTTGTCAATAAGATTAAAAGTACGTTTTTGGTTAGTGAGTGGTGCACCCTGGAGGGTGAGTCAGCGACATTTTACCAATTAGTGAAAACATTTTAAATAATTAATAATTTTCTTTTCTAGTTACATAAGTTTTTCTAGCAGGTAAGCGAAAATCTAAGTATAATAGATTTGCACGGAAAGTCTTTTGAGACATAATTTAACATTGCCTTTTCTTCCCATGATTTACGTTTGGTACATGACGTCATGTAATGGCGACTTCGGAACAGTATTGCGGGAGATTTAAAATGAAAACAAACTAAAATTCCTTTCAGTGCGAGTAAGATATACGCGTAAAATTGCTATAAAGTAATATAATTTTTAAGGCGATTTTTCCGAAACGCATTTCAGGTACCCCTTTTTCTTGTCGTTTAAGGCCAGCAAGTTTGAGGGGCGCTTGGCTGCAGCCTATAAGATAATCCGGCTTAGTCGTTACCTATAATATCACGTGACAGCAGTAATTACGAGAAGAAACCATTGAGACTCCCATTGTAAGAAATTAAGCTTCCTCTTCAGGAGCCTGTCGTCCACGTAAGATGATCTGTGGTGAAAGAGGGTACCAATTGTTTGTAAATTTATGCCAATATTAAAGGAATGAGTAAGCAGTAAGATGAAATATTGATGTGGGAAACACACAGTAGAGGGCGCAGAACGCATTAATGAACACTGGTTTTGAAAACTGTTGGTTTCTCATCTTGCACCCAGGCTTAAACCATACCTCAAAGCAATCTAGCCTATAAATGTTGAAATATAAAAATATTGAAAGAGAACATATTGTTTTTTAAGAATGATTTGGGTGGAAGAATTATTAAAAGAGAATGGTAATTTCATCTGCATGCGGGTAGTTCTCTGTAATTAAACTAACAAAGATGTGTAGCTTAGTCAAAAATGACTTACATGAAAGAATTATTACAAACACAATTTCGAGCCACTAGTTCTTCGCTGTTACATGCATTTCGCCATTCGCTTGTTAGATGGGCACCAGCGCCTGTATCTCGAAAACACATTGCACAAAAACAGGTGCTGTACCTCTCCATTCAGTTGTGATGTAGTGCTGACGTTCGAGAGCCGGTGCAGCGGTAAACTTCAAATTTAAATTTTAAATTAAAATTTACTTTGTTTTGTATATCGCGTTGATTGTTGTGTTCTAGCACTGTACTTCAATTTTCACTTCTCAAACACGTGCAACACGCTCGCGAAATGTTTGTGCTGTTGAAAATTATGTTAGTTTGTGATGTCATCACTAGCTGGATTCGCCAGGACTATTTTGTTTTTCTTCATGACATGTAACAATGAGAATCTTTTTTTCTGATCAAAATAAATACATTCTTGAAATTGGTCCAATAATCTATCAGCTTATTGTTAAGGTTTATTGCTATTGCACACTTACTGCTATTTTCCATGTGACTTAAATAAAATGTCGTGCAAAAGCGTTTATGGTAATTAAATAATAAATAAAAAATTTAATTAACAGCGGGCGAGCCCAACTATTGATGATGTCACAAACTAACATAATTTTCAATAGCAAAAAGCGCGTGGCACGTGTTTGTGAAAGCGAAAGTTGAAGTACAGTTGAAGTTGATATTCAGTGTGTTGCGCTAAAACTAGGCAAGTTACAGGATAAAAATTCAAATTTCAAATTTACCGCTGCGCTCACGCATGAGCTGTCGAACGTACAAACTGCGTCACAAACAACACATCTCAACTGAGAGGTACAGCACCCGTTTTTGAGCAACGCGCTTACGAAATACAGGCGCTAGTGCCTGTCTAACTAGCGAAAGGTAAAATACGCGTAGCAGAGAAGAACTAGTGGCGCGAACGTTAAATTGTGCTTGTGTGGTAATAATTCTTTCACGTATGCCATTTTTGGAAAAATTAGTATATTTTAAATAGTAGATTGTTTTGACCTACAGTTAAAGATTTGGTCCTATTGTGTTTTAAGAAATGAATTCGATTAAAAGCGTATTTAAGAACCTTGGACACGAAAAATAAAAAGACGCCGTTTAAGATGGATTGGGCATATGCTTAGACTACCTGATGATATTCCAGTGAAGATTACTCTTCAACAAGCCATAGAACCAGCTAAAAAACCTGCAGGAGGACAAATGCTAACATATTTAGATTTTGCACAGAAAGATTTAAACACTTCAGCATTGATCCTTAGAAATAAATCCACTTGGGGCATTGCGCCAAGCAGGGAGTCTTGGCATAGGGAGGTGAGCATAATCATGTCCCTGGACGTATGATTCATTGGATCATCATCATCATCATACACCCGTCACGTCTATTGTAGACATTGGGCAGGCAGAATTCTAAAATAAGAGAAATCTGCCTTCAGACAGGTAAACGCAGCAGTAATCCAGCAAAAAACTAGACACTGCTACGCCAGTGGCTTGTCAGCACCACTTCCGTTCATTGGATGACGAGGTATTTAAGAATGACTCGGAGGGGATGGCTCGGAGGGGATGGCTCGGAGGGGAAGGCTCGGAGGGGAAGGCAGGGTGACTTATTACCTTATAGATTGTTCTAAATTTTAACCCACTTTACTGACAAATTTACATAATTTTACTATTACGTAACAGTGCCTAGATTGCGTAACAGTGCCTAGATGACGTGACAGTGCCTAGATTACGTAACAGTGTCTAGATTACGTAACAGTGTCTAGATTAGCAACAGTGATTCGTTAAACGAAAATGCCAAATCGACAGTCATAGCGAACGACGAAAACAGCACGCATAGGCATTGTTTGGCTGTCTATAAAAAGCAAATCAATTACACCAAGATTAATAACAAATAGAAGCCACTTGTACAAACACCTAGAGTACTGTTTATTCATTCATTAGATAGTAGTACATACTGAGTAAACACTGATTATATGTGTAGGAACAACATCATAAACCACTATGTTTGCCGAAATGTACAGGTGCATTAGGCTAGTCTTAACATGAATAAATGAATATTTCTACAGCAAAAAAGACAAAATTGATAAAAAGACAAAAAAGACAAAGACAGTTCCAGCGATTGACGACGATCGTAAAAAGGTCAAAGGTTAACTGTACAACGCATTTGTGTATACTTGACAACGCCTCATGCTGTTGTAATAGTAACAGTTTTAACAGCTAGCTAGAACCTTACGTAGTTCATTTTTATTGTTCCCAGATAAGAACCTCTAGTAAATCACTCTACGCACAAACTAATGAATAACAGAAAATTTTTAGCACTGCTGCTAGTGAATTTTTACATACAATGGCAAAATAGGCCAATCCTTCCTAACTCGTGTAAAGATAATAACGTAACAATTGTGTATACTAGTATTATAATAACAATTATCTCACCCACGTTATTACATAATAGGAAATATTTACTTCTTATAGTACTGAATTCTATACAAGCCCTTTTACTCACAGCCGATATTATTATCCTTATGATCGTTCTAAAATCAATTTACCGCGCATGTGTAACGTTTTACTGTGTAAGCCTGATACTATGCTGCTGTATTACTGCAAAAAATGCAAGTTAAAGTTATTTTATTTGTGTTAATAGGTACATTTTGGAAACCATACGAATTTACTTCTTGTATCATAGTTGATATTTCTTATCATAAAATTACTAAATTTATTTGTGATTATGGCAGCCTTTGTATATTTAACGCCAAACACCAAATAGTTAACATCTTTTATTGTAACTATGCTTACGTCTTAGTTATACTACGTACATTACTATCCATACTAAAACTGAAAATGATCTACGTAACAGCAATTTGTAATGTAATGACTAAAGGTAATTTAAACAACTTTTCCATTGGTTTCCCTGTAAATAGCGATAGAATAAGACACTCTATGCAATTTATTTTAAAAAGATTTGTATCCATCTTAAAAGTTGTGTACCTCAGTGCTATAAGACAAATGCGTCATGTCAATCTAAAATACGTAGCTCTAAAAAATTGGAAAAATTACAGATTTCATCTAAATTTGAAAGCACTCTATACTCATGTTCTGAACTGGCTTACATTTTAACCATAATTCGTTTACTACTTATACTTGGTGGTATCGAAACTAACCCTGGACCCATTTTGCCAAATAATAATAATAATAATAATAATAATAATAATAATAATAATAATAATAATAATAATAATAATAATAATAATAATAATAATAATAATAATAATAACAATAATAATAATAATAATAATAATAACACCAACAATAATAATAGTTTTTATTAACTAACACTGATTGATTATCTCTGTAAAGTTTTTATCAGTGATTATCAATGTATTTTAAAGGCAAATAAAGATTATTATATATATATATATATATATAATGCATAATTAAGTAAAGTTAGCGCAAAACAACTGAAGTTACTGCACTCGTCTGGCAGACGGCTTTGCTTTACACACATGTCACGTGACGGTCATGCGAATAGCGAAACTGTGAAAAGGCTTATTATAAAGAACGCGTTAAAAACTTTCAGCCAGAGAAGCGGTCAGATTTTTTATTGTCTCCACAGCAACAACAACGACGACGATGACGCTGATAGGGTTGATCACTTGGGCCTTATTCTTGAAATTGCTCCAATAATCTATCCAATGTTACAGCTTATTGCTACTGCAAACTTACTGCTTTTTTCCATGTGACTTAAATAAAATGTCGTGCCAAAGTTATAGGAGGGAAAGGAAATTGCTTTCTTTCTGTGTCTTGAATGGCTTTTATAGACATTGTTAAATAGACATTTATTTGCCGTATTGTTGGGTTTTGAGTTGAGTGTTTGAAAGCAAATTTCCGTAATGACAGCGAAAGTAACTCGGTGTCGACAATTTCCGTCTCGTTTTTTGAATCACCGTTAGAAACGTGCAAGTCGGTTGTTTTGTACATCTTGAGATACGGTAATGTCTTGAAATGCCTTGAAACATGGTTTGAGACAGGTTGGTTTGTGCATATTGAGATACGGTAACGTCTTGAGCCATGGCTTGAGACAGGCTGGTTTGTGCATATTGAAATACGGTAATGTCTTGAGCCATGGCTTGAGGCAGGATGGTTTGTGCATATTGAGATAATGTCTTGAGCCATGGCTTGAGACAGGCTGGTTTGTGCATATTGAGATACGGTAATGTCTTGAGCCATGGCTTGAGGCAGGATGGTTTGTGCATATCGAAATACGGTAATGTCTTGAGACATGGTTTGAGACAGGTTTGTTTGTGCATATTGAGATACGGGAATGCCTTGAGCCATGGCTTGAGGCAGGATGGTTTGTGCATATTGAGATAATGTCTTGAGCCATGGCTTGAGACAGGCTGGTTTGTGCATATTGAGATACGGTAATGTCTTGAGACGAAGGGTTTGATATAGGCTGGTTTGTGCATATTGAGATACAGTAATGTCTTGAGACATGGTTTTAGACAGGCTGGTTTGTGCATATTGAGATACAGTAATGTCTTGAGACATGGTTTCAGACAGGCTGGTTTGTGCATATTGAGATACAGTAATGTCTTGAGCCATGGCTTGAGACAGGCTGGTTTGTGCATATTGAGATACAGTAATGTCTTGAGCCATGGTTTGAGGCAGGCTGGTTTGTGCATATTGAGATACGGTAATGTCTTGAGATGTCTTGAGCCATGGCTTGAGGCAGGCTAGTTTGTGCATATTGAGATACGGTAATGCCTTGAGCCATGGCTTGAGGCAGGTTGGTTTGTGCATATTGAGATACGGTAATGTCTTGAAATGTCTTGAGACAGGCTGGTTTGTGCATATTGAGAAACGGTAATGTCTTCAGCCATGGCTTGAGACAAGTTGGTTTGTGCATATTGAGATACAGTAATGTCTTGAGCCATGGTTTGAGACAGGCTGGTTTATTCGTACCTTAATCATATGGTCATGGTATTTGACTTGTCTGTTTGTTTGTTTGCCTGTTTGTTGGCAAGCCATGGAATAAATTGTTTTTCAAAATCCTCCTTGTTCCTAACTTTTATCTCAACTATTATAGTCTCTCTTTGTGTTCAGATACAGAATGGTAAATTGTAAATGTTATGGCGACTCTTTGAGTAATCTGTTAATGCAGGTCTTCACAAAGCAAGTAGCTTATTCTGGACAAAAGCCCTACAAAGCATCGTTATGACTACATCATCTTTCTTTCAAGTCAGAGTCGAAACATGAATGTCATTGTGTCATTGTGTTAACGATACATTTACTTATCGTGAATGGAAAAGACGAAAAATAACAAAGGATGACCACAAAAGCTAATAGCAGTAGATCGATTTGATTTGACTATTAACCTTGGCGGGTCATCTAAATTTCTGACAAAGAAATTCTGAAAACTTTCACAATCATCACGAGGACTAAACTTTAAGGTCTAAACTAAACGTCTTGCCCTGCTCGCTCAGTTTCATATGTAAGGTCACGTCTTGTCCTGCTCGCTCAGTTTCATATGTAAGGTCACGTCTTGCCCTGCTCGCTCAGTGCAAATGTGAGGTCACGTCTTGCCCTGCTCGCTCAGTTTCATATGTAAGGCCACGTCTCGCCCTGCTCGCTCAGTTTCATATGTAAGGTCACGTCTCGCCCTGCTCGCTCAGTTTCATATGTAAGGTCACGTCTTGCCCTGCTCGCTCAGTGCAAATGTAAGGTCACGTCTCGCCCTGCTCGCTCAGTTTCATATGTAAGGTCACGTCTTGTCCTGCTCGCTCAGTTTCATATGTAAGGTCACGTCTCGCCCTGCTCTGTTGCTCGTGTTTCATGTAAGGTCACGTCTGCCTGCTCGCTCAGTTTCATATGTAAGGTCACGTCTTGTCCTGCTCGCTCAGTTTCATATGTAAGGTCACGTCTTGTCCTGTTCGCTCAGTTTCGTATGTAAGGTCACGTCTTGCCCTGCTCGCTCAGTTTCATATGTAAGGCCACGTCTCGCCCTGCTCGCTCAGTTTCATATGTAAGGTCACGTCTCGCCTTGCTCGCTCAGTTTCATATGTGAGGTAACGTCTTGCCCTGCTCGCTCAGTTTCATATGTAAGGCCACGTCTCGCCCTGCTCGCTCAGTTTCATATGTAAGGTCACGTCTTGTCCTGCTCGCTCAGTTTCATATGTAAGGTCACGTCTTGCCCTGCTCGCTCAGTTTCATATGTAAGGTCACGTCTCGCCCTGCTCGCTCAGTTTCATATGTAAGGTCACGTCTCGCCCTGCTCGCTCAGTTTCATATGTAAGGTCACGTCTGCCCTGCTCGCTCAGTTTCTATGTAAGGTCACGTCTTGCCTGCTCGCTCAGTTTCTATGTAAGGTCACGTCTCGCCCTGTTCGCTCAGTTTCATATGTAAGGTCACGTCTCGCCCTGCTCGCTCAGTTTCATATGTAAGGTCACGTCTCGCCCTGCTCGCTCAGTTTCATATGTGAGGTCACGTCTCGCCCTGCTCGCTCAGTTTCATATGTAAGGTCACGTCTCGCCCTGCTCGCTCAGTTTCATATGTGAGGTCACGTCTCGCCCTGCTCGCTCAGTGCAAATGTGAGGTCACGTCTTGTCCTGTTCGCTCAGTTTCGTATGTAAGGTCACGTCTTGTCCTGCTCGCTCAGTTTCGTATGTAAGATCACGTCTTGCCCTGCTCGCTCAGTTTCATATGTAAGGCCACGTCTTGCCCTGCTCGCTCAGTTTCATATGTAAGGTCACGTCTTGTCCTGCTCGCTCAGTTTCAAATGTGAGGTCACGTCTCGCCCTGCTCGCTCAGTTTCATATGTGAGGTCACGTCTCGCCCTGCTCGCTCAGTGCAAATGTGAGGTCACGTCTCGCCCTGCTCGCTCAGTTTCATATGTAAGATCACGTCTTGCCCTGCTCGCTCAGTTTTATATGTAAGGTCACATCTTGCCCTGTTCGCGCAGTTTCATATGTAAGGTTACGTCTTGCCCTGCTCGCTCAGTTTCGTATGTAAGGTCACGTCTTGCCCTGCTCGCTCAATTTCATATGTAAGGTCACGTCTTGCCCTGCTCGCTCAGTTTCATATGTAAGATCACGTCTTGCCCTGCTCGCTCAGTTTCATATGTAAGGTCACGTCTTGCCCTGCTCGCTCAGTTTCATATGTAAGGTCACGTCTTGCCCTGCTCGCTCAGTTTCATATGTAAGGTCACGTCTTGCCCTGCTCGCTCAGTTTCATATGTAAGGTCACGTCTTGCCCTGCTCGCTCAGTTTCATATGTAAGATCACGTCTTGCCCTGCTCGCTCAGTTTCAAATGTAAGGCCACGTCTTGCCCTGCTCGCTCAGTTTCGTATGTAAGGTCACGTCTTGTCCTGCTCGCTCAGTTTCAAATGTAAGGTCACGTCTTGTCCTGCTCGCTCAATTTCATATGTAAGGTCACGTCTTGCCCTGCTCGCTCAGTTTCATATGTGAGGTCACGTCTCGCCCTGCTCGCTCAGTTTCATACGTAAGGTTACGTCTCGCCCTGCTCGCTCAATTTCATATGTAAGGTCACGTCTCGCCCTGCTCGCTCAGTTTCATATGTAAGGTCACGTCTTGCCTTGCTCGCTCAGTTTCATATGTAAGGTCACGTCTCGCCCTGCTCGCTCAGTTTCATATGTAAGGCCACGTCTCGCCCTGCTCGCTCAGTTTCATATGTAAGGCCACGTCTTGTCCTGCTCGCTCAGTTTCATATGTAAAGTCACGTCTTGCCCTGCTCGCTCAGTTTCAAATGTAAGGTCACGTCTTGTCCTGCTCGCGCAATTTCATATGTAAGGTCACGTCTTGCCCTGCTCGCTCAGTTTCATATGTAAGATCACGTCTTGCCCTGCTCGCTCAGTTTCATATGTAAGGTCACGTCTTGTCCTGCTCGCTCAGTTTCAAATGTAAGGTCACGTCTTGTCCTGCTCGCTCAATTTCATATGTAAGGTCACGTCTTGCCCTGCTCGCTCAGTTTCATATGTAAGGTCACGTCTTGCCCTGCTCGCTCAGTTTCATATGTAAGGTCACGTCTTGCCTGCTCGCTCAGTTTCATATGTAAGGTCACGTCTTGTCCTGCTCGCTCAGTTTCATATGTAAGGTCACGTCTTGCCCTGCTCGCTCAGTTTCATATGTAAGGTCACGTCTCGCCCTGCTCGCTCAGTTTCATATGTAAGGTCACGTCTCGCCCTGCTCGCTCAGTTTCATATGTAAGGTCACGTCTCGCCCTGCTCGCTCAGTTTCATATGTAAGGTCACGTCTTGCCCTGCTCGCTCAGTTTCATATGTAAGGTCACGTCTCGCCCTGCTCGCTCAGTTTCATATGTAAGGTCACGTCTCGCCCTGCTCGCTCAGTTTCATATGTAAGGTCACGTCTTGTCCTGCTCGCTCAGTTTCATATGTAAGGTCACGTCTTGCCCTGCTCGCTCAGTTTCAAATGTAAGGTCACGTCTTGTCCTGCTCGCTCAATTTCATATGTAAGGTCACGTCTTGCCCTGCTCGCTCAGTTTCATATGTAAGATCACGTCTTGCCCTGCTCGCTCAGTTTCATATGTAAGGTCACGTCTTGTCCTGCTCGCTCAGTTTCAAATGTAAGGTCACGTCTTGTCCTGCTCGCTCAGTTTCATATGTAAGGTCACGTCTTGCCCTGCTCGCTCAGTTTCATATGTGAGGTCACGTCTCGCCCTGCTCGCTCAGTTTCATATGTAAGGTTACGTCTCGCCCTGCTCGCTCAATTTCATATGTAAGGTCACGTCTCGCCCTGCTCGCTCAGTTTCATATGTAAGGTCACGTCTCGCCCTGCTCGCTCAGTTTCGTATGTAAGGTCACGTCTTGTCCTGCTCGCTCAGTGCAAATGTGAGGTCACGTCTTGTCCTGCTCGCTCAGTTTCATATGTAAGGTCACGTCTCGCCCTGCTCGCTCAGTTTCGTATGTAAGGTCACGTCTTGTCTTGCTCGCTCAGTTTCAAATGTAAGGTCACGTCTTGTCCTGCTCGCTCAGTTTCATATGTAAGGTCACGTCTTGTCCTGCTCGCTCAGTTTCAAATGTAAGGTCACGTCTTGTCCTGCTCGCTCAGTTTCATATGTAAGGTCACGTCTCGCCCTGCTCGCTCAGTTTCATATGTAAGGTCACGTCTCACCCTGCTCACTCAGTGCAAACGTTAGTTTTGCCGTAATGTTCAGTGTGGGAGCTCAAACTTCACGTGCGAATCAAGTTTCGATAAAGAATGGCGTTCGCCATGTGTCAATATCTAATATCTAATAATATCTAATAATATCTAATTTGATTACCAGACATAGTTAAAAAGTCATGACAAACTTATCGACAGAGCTTCTGCTGTCATCATCAATGGTAAATTTTTACAAACATACAACCAGTTTATATAGGCAGAGTCTACAGTAGAGAACATTATGCACTAATTGTGTATTTAAAAGAAGGCAAATAGGTAATGAATAAGCAGACCAGTGGAAAAGAAATTGATACAGTAAATTATGCACTAATTATGTATTTAACAGAAGCTAAATAGGTAATGATTAAGCAGACCAGTGGAAAAGAAATTGATACAGTAAATTATGCACTAATTTTGTATTTAACAGAAGCCAAATAGGTAATGAATAAGCAGACCAGTAGAAAAGGAATTGATACAGTAAATTATGCACTAATTATGTATTTAACAGAAGCCAAATAGGTAATGAATAAGCAGACCAGTAGAAAAGAAATTGATACAGTAAATTGCAGACCATTACAGCCAGATAACAGTATTAGTTTCTTGAACACGATAAAAAGGTGTTTTTTCTGTTATTTGGTTCTTTTTGCTATCGGCTCAATCATATTGTTGCTCGTCTTTATATGTCATTTCCGATTTTATAAACTAGTATTGTTTGTTTCAATACTTGTGAAGCGTAGGACACCATCTGTATTAAAAATAATGAAATAATGTTGGAAAACTGCAATAATTTTCAAGGCGATTTTCAGCAACGGGCGCCAGGAGTCCCGACGATAGAATCAATAATATATTAATATAATCTTTATTTGCCATAAATAATCGATATTCATAACTATAAAAGCATAAAAGAACATCGCAGCATGAGAATAAAATTCACACAACTGTTAAAGGCAAATGCGTCCAGTGCAAACTAAAAACTACTGTGCCAAAAATTTAAAACAAAATATACATTATAATATTACACGGAAATTATAATAGACTATATACAATATATACATATAATTTAAAATGGACGTGGGTAAATAAAATTTGTGGATGAATATATATTATCGTTTACGTATGTTGCGTTTTCAAAACGATTTAATGTATGTATTTTTAATTTTGATTTGAATTCGTTGAAAGACTTGATTTGTTTTAAATTTGATGGCAGGGTATTCCAAAGTTGAACTCCCTGTTTTGTGATAGATTTGTTGCCGTATTTGTTAAATATTGTGTATTCTTGGATTTAATGTTGGCTCCAAGAGGAGTGGAAGCTTTTTTTGATGAAGGGCGTGTTATAACCGAACTTCACTTTTTACTTACAAACATATTAATGTGATGAGCGGTGCCTTTGAAGTAAAGTAAGCTACCGTTCCACAGACATAATGCTGAACCTCAGAACCTGTAATCTAAAACAGATACATACTACATGTATGGCACTCATCTCTTTCCCAAAATCTCTCTGATTTGCTAGAAACTGTTCAAAAGCGCTCATTGAAAATAATTTTATGTTATGTGATTCAACGCGGCAAAATTTAGTTCTTCATCTTTGGATGTCGATTAAAGTAATTACTACGAATCTAATTTTTTTGATATATTTAAATTGGTAAAGAAAAAACTTCTAAAACTCCTAATTATTTCAAGTTTAATTTTTAATATGCGTAATCTATATGTATGTATGTATGTATGTATGTATGTATGTATGTATGTATGTATGTATGTATGTGTGTATGTGTGTATGTGTGTATGTGTGTATGTGTGTATGTGTGTATGTGTGTATGTGTGTATGTGTGTATGTGTGTATGTGTGTATGTGTGTATGTGTGTATGTGTGTATGTGTGTATGTGTGTATGTGTATGTGTATGTGTATGTGTATGTGTATGTGCATGTGCATGTGCATGTGCATGTGCATGTGCATGTGCATGTGCATGTGCATGTGCATGTGCATGTGCATGTGCATGTGCATGTGCATGTGCATGTGCATGTGCATGTGCATGTGCATGTGCATGTGCATGTGCATGTGCATGTGCATGTGCATGTGCATGTACATGTACATGTACATGTATATGTATATGTATATATTTTCTTGTTTTCTTGTGCGTTAAACTTACGAACATCTTGCGGGTGGATGTGAAATATAAAATTGATTGGCTGCAGTTTCCAACTGGGTGATTTTTAAGAAAAGCAACTTTGCTTGTATGCTCTCTTTTTGATGTGATAATCAATTTTTGTTTGTTAGAGTGGTTCCGCTTCAGGCTTGACATGCTCAAAAGCAATTATAATAGGCGTGTAACTTCCATCTAGAAATTTTACATTTTTTTTCTATTTTCCCCTTTGATGACTACGAATTATTATATAATTAGCCTTTAAAATTCATTTAGCTTTTAATTTACAAACCCTTCATATATATATATTTACTCTTGTAATTTTATTTCATTTTAGTACCGTATTTGTGTTTTGTATGGTCTTAGTTACCGAAATAACAATTTGAATTGAATTGAATTGTGTACCAAAGATTTTACATCAAAAAATAAAATAAATAGTTGTTTAATGTATGTATGTATGTCTATCGCGTGTCTGTATGTGTGTGTATGCGTGTATGTACACGTGTTTGTATGCGTTTTGTATGTATGTGTGTATATATTCGACTAGCTTGCGAAAGCGAAAATTGAAATACAGGGCCGCTGTAAGTAAAAACTCAAATTTCAAATTTACCGCTGTGTTCACGCATGACCTGTCGAACGTGTGCAGTTCGTCACAAGCTAACATATCTGAACAGAGGCAAAGCACCTGTTTTTTGTGCAATGCATTTCCGAAATGCAGGTACTAGTGCGCCCGTCTAACTAGAGAATGACTAAATGTATGTAACAGCGAAGAACTAGTGGCGCGAACGCGAAATTGTGTTTGTGTGGTAATAATTCTTTCACCTAAGAGAAAAATAGTATGTTTCCTTTCAATATCATAGAGTAGATTGTTTTGACCTGCAGTCTAAAATTGTTTTGACCTACTGTCTAATAATTCCTGACCACTGTTATACATTTCTAAAGTTTGTTGATCAAACTTCTCTTTTGTGAGGCAAATCTTTTGCAGTTTTGCGCAGCATCAGCAACTAATTGCCTACATTACTGACACGTTTCCGCTGTGAAGCCCTGGACCATGGAAATAACATGGAAAGGTTATGCATGTAGATTATCAATGGGCGCAGGTGTATCGTGGTTTAAACACTCTATTAATGCACCTTATTGTCTGCGTAATTTCTTGTCACGTTGTTGTATACATGATGCAAATGATTATAAACCAACTTAATGAGAGCATAAAGTCAAGCTTTAGGAGGAATATTTTAACAAAGAAGTCAATATGTTCACATGCTATAATTATTACCATGATTTATAGTCAGTATTTGGTTTACAGTTTTGTAATTAAAACGTGTAGGTTAGATTAAACGTACCCGCCTACCTACCTACCTACCGACCTACCTACCTACCTACCTACCTACCTACCTACCTACCTACCTACCTACCTACCTACCCTACCTACCTACCTACCTACCTACCTACCTACCTACCTACCTACCTACCTACCTACCTACCTACCTACCTACCTACCTACCTACCTACCTACCTACCTACCTACCTACCTACCTACCTACCTACCTACCTACCTATCTACTTACCTACCTACCTACCTACCTATCTACCTACCTACCTACCTACCTACCTACCTACCTACCTACCTACCTACCTACCTACCTACCTACCTACCTACCTACCTACCTACCTACCTACCTACCTATCTACCTACCTACCTACCTACCTACCTACCTACCTACCTACCTACCTACCTACCTACCTACCTACCTACCTACCTACCTACCTACCTACCTACCTACCTACCTACCTACCTATCTATCTAACTACTTGCCTACCTAGCTACCTACCTACCTACCTACCTACCTACCTACCTACCTACCTACCTACCTACCTACCTACCTACCTACCTACCTACCTACCTACCTACCTACCTACCTACCTACCTACCTACCTACCTACATATAAGATTTACGCATATTAAAAAATTAAACTTAGCAATTAGGAGTTTTAGGAAGTTTTTTCTTACCAATTTAAATATATCAAAAAATTAGATTCGTAGTAATTACTTTTAATCGAATCCAAAGATGAAGAACTAAATTTTGTTGAATACATAACATAAAATTATTTTCAATGAGCGCTTTTGAACAGTTTCTAGCAAATCAGAGAGATTTTGGGAAAGAGATGAGTGCCATACATGTAGTATGTATCTGTTTTAGATTTCAGGTTCTGAGGTTCAGCATTATGTCTGTGGAACGGTAGCTTACTTTACTTCAAAGGCACCGCTCATCACATTAATATGTTTGTAAGTAAAAAGTGAAGTTCGGTTAT
>JAQGDQ010001447.1:0-26160 GCA_030141605.1 Tubiluchus corallicola
AACCATGATCAGTAAAAAAACTTTCCTTTCTCAGAGACTCTTGATGAAAATAACTCAAATGTAAGGAGGAAGCTAAAGTTGCTAGAATTTTGCGCAAAACTGACGTGTTTGTGAAAGCAGAAATAGAAGTACAGTGCTACTGTAAGATATTCAGTGTGTTGTACTACAACTAGGCAAGTTTTGGGATAAAAATTCAAATTTCAAATTTACCGCTGTGCTCACGCAGGAGTTGCCGAACGTGTGTAGTTCGTCACAAACGAACACATCTGAACTGAGAGGTAAAGTACCTGTTTTTTGTGCAACGCTTTCTGAAATGCAGGCATTAGGGCCCGTCTAACTAGCGAATGGCGAAATGCATATAACAGCGAAGAACTAGTGACACGAACGAAATTGTATTTGTGTGGTAATAATTTTTCACGCAAGTCATTTTTGAAAAAATAGTTTGTTTTCTTTCAATATCTTAAAGAGTAGATTGTTTTGATGTAGACTGGTGTCATCAATAGTTGGTCACCTTGCCGTTAATTAAGTTTTTAATCTATTATTTAATTATCAGAAATGCTTTTGCAGTATTGATTGTGTTAAAATGTATACTTTTTATCGGACTTGAATATAGTCCTGTCAGTTCAGATGTTAGTTTGTGACGAACTACGCACGTTTGACAGCTCATGCGTGAGCACAGCGGTAAATTTGAAATTTGAATTTTTATCTCAAAATTTGCCTAGTTCTAGTACGACACGCTGAATATCTTACAGTAGCACTGTACTCCAATTTTCGCTTTCGCAAACACGTGCAACACGCTCGTAGAATATTTTTGCTGTTCAAAATTATGTTCGTTTGTCATGTCATAAATAGTTGGGCTCGCCTGTCGTTAATTATGTTTTTAATCTATTATACTACACCACTGGCTGAACGGGCTATCTATCCATAGCCAGCACCACCCATGGTCCGTCTCGTTTCAGATCTCAGGCGTATAACTTTTGCAAAAACGGCCGAAAATGGCCATTTTTTAAGGTTTTTTGCCATCCCCCCGTTCCTCGCGGTGGGCCCGATTTGAAAAATAAACCCCCAATGGCACGACACTAGATCGAGACCTTTCGTTTGATGTATAGATCGCTGCCGTCGTCCGAGCTGTAGGCTCGAATCTTATATATATATATATATATACCAGTAGAATTAATATATAGATTTAATTGTCATAAATGCTTTGACGTTATTGTAGGTGTTAAAACTTTTTATCGTACTTCAAAATGGGGTAGGATGTGAAAAACATCTCTGCTTTTCCTTAAACCGTAAAACTAAACGTTTGTGCTGTTCTTTCAGATGCTGGGGATTTCCTACATCTTTGAATCTCACAGCAAACTGTGCACGAGCGAATTCATTCATAACAAATCCATTTCTTGTGCATTCCAATAAATGATAACTACAGTGAGAAGGTTTTGCCGTGGTTTCATACAGCTTTTCAATTTCTAGGTTTGATAGTTACAGCTATACCCACGTGGCTATATATATATACAGTGTTCCTCTACTTATCGTGGGTGTTCTTGTTTCAGGCCTTACCTATGATAAGTGAATTTCTGCGAAGTAGGGAGAGCGCTATACTTATTTTAGTAGTTATACATTGTTGTAAGTCTTTATAAACCCTCCCCACACTCTTATACATAACCCTTTCCCATTCCTTTAATAACTTTTCACATACTGTACATGTACCTTTTAAAAAAACTTTACTTAAATGTTTGTAAAAATGTTCATTGTGTTGTGTACAATCTCACAGCAAGTAGCATCTCAAGCGGGCGCAAGAACTACATTTCGTTTTTGGTGTGTATTCATCCGCTGAATAAATACACTATTTACTGTAGATGTAATCTTTTATGATTTATAATATTCTTTTAACGTTAGAATTAATATTTTTAATATACTTTTATACATTTTGTGATTTTTTTATGCAAAATTCATCAAATCTATACATTATTGTACAATACGTACTAAGCATGTGCAAAAATACTTTAGACAGAGTACTGCAAAAACCCACGCAACAGCGAGAATACGGAGATAAATATTTTACATACATGTTTTTGAAAACCCATGAAACAGCGAGTCCGCGATAAACGAACCGCGAAGTAGCGAGGGAACACTGTATATATATATATATAATTTATCTATAATCTGTATTTATAATCCATCGTATTTGGTTAATGAATCATGCGCACTCTGTGTATGTCTTTTGAATGCAGACGTCAAGTGATTGCTCAGTCCTTATCCGTGATGTTAACTACGGCCAATTCACGTTGAAAACACCGGTTCTCGTCTGATCACCGAAGTTAAGCAATGTAGAGCCTGGTTAGTGCTTGGATGGGTGACCGTGTAGGAATACCAGGTGCTCTTGGCTTGTGGGATGCCCACACTGTATCTCGACACTAGGCGGAGCCAATCTGGTGCCAAACGTATCGCTCCGCTTTCCTTTGGACTACACCAGAGAACAGGGGGTCTGTCTGGAACTTGTCAAAATGATCCACTTAAGTGTTCATTGCCACTTATAAACGGTTTCCCGTTTACGCAGAATGATTTGTTTGAATCGTTAAACAGAGCTATGACTAAAGCAAGTTTCTGTGTGGCTTGTGAGCAGTACACTTTGTATTTAATTTTGAAGAACATTGGATGATATAAACGTTTAGTTAGAGTACTTGGATTGTGGCTTGTGAGCAGTACACTTTGTATTTAATTTTGAAGAACATTGGATGATATAAACGTTTAGTTAGAGTACTTGGATTGTGGCTTGTGAGCAGTACACTTTGTATTTAATTTTGAAGAACATTGGATGATATAAACGTTTAGTTAGAGTACTTGGATTGTGGCTTGTGAGCAGTACACTTTGTATTTAATTTTGAAGAACATTGGATGATATAAACGTTTAGTTAGAGTACTTGGATTGTGGCTTGTGAGCAGTACACTTTGTATTTAATTTTGAAGAACATTGGATGATATAAACGTTTAGTTAGAGTACTTGGATTGTGGCTTGCGAGCAGTACACTTTACTTTGTTCAGGTATAGTAATTGGAGGTGACATATTCTCGTTTGTCGGCGTCTGATCTCCGTCCTCTAGTGCTGGACGAGATCTTGTCATCGGCTCTACGTAAAACATGCTATTTTCTCCAACTTTTGTACCTCCAAATCCCACGAACGGTTCAACTTTAAACACACTGTCAGCACTTATACCCAAGCAGTCTTCGCACTTACAGGGACTAGGGCCGAGGCCCGAATCTTGCGAATCACACGATAAGTGTCTCTTGTTAAGCGTAAAATTTGGCGATAGCTCTGAGCCTGCCCGGCAGTAGGGCAGCTCAGTTCTTAGTCCTAAAAAAGGATCACTATTGTCGCAGTGTAGAGTAGAATTGTTGTTATTCGTTGAACTGTCGGATGATCGACCGCTTGGATTTGAGGCTCTTTCACACTGTAACTGCCCTTGCCATTGACTAACAAACTGCTTGCGCACTTCTGGTGCAACACGAGACTCAGAGCATGTATTTGTTTGCTGCTGTTTGAAGCCGGGTTTGCACCAGTCGGGTTCAACAGACAATAATATGCTACTAGGACGTGTCGGATGCTCGCGAGAGTCCACGAGTGATGGTTTTAAATTCGTACGGTCATCGGTTTCTGAAGAGGTTCGTCTCTCAATAGACTTTCCAAACACAAATAGTGGAGCTTTTGATGAGCTTGGCGGATCTTGTTTTGTTGGAGGTGTGGCTTCTTTTGGTGGAGGTGCGGCTTCCTTTCTCTGTTTTCCTTTCACAAACTGCGGCTGAAACTTTGGAGGAGCAGACACGCTTTCTTGTACCGTGGCGCTACTCCGGAAAGGAAAGACAGGCTTGAGACCGGTGTCCGTCACCCGCGGAACGGACAAACCGGTTCCTCGGTTCAAGCCCGGGGCGCGTGAAACCGACAAACACGTTGGCTTCTCTAGATATTTAGTGCAAACCGACTTGGCATGTTTGTTCTCTAGAGGGGTTTTTGAGAGAGACGTCGTGGTACTGGTCAATGTGGCTTCTATTGGACACGTGACCCGCACATGATATGTCACTGATTCGTCACCCGCACAAGTGATACTCAGCTTAGATGATGATAAAAACGACTTGCTCACTGAACATTCCTTAGTTAAACAAGGCATAAAACTGATCTTATCCAATTCACACGTCGGAATCGATCTCACTGCCTTCTCTTCTAAACCACTTCTAGGTTTACCGACGTCTACTTTCAAGGTCATTGTATGCGGCGACTTTACAGGCGCCGTGGGAGTTGGCGTTGGACTTGGAGTAGGACGTCGTAATGGCGTGCCGGATTGAATAACGTAACCGTGACTTTGTAGGATTTTTTCCCAATCTAATAGCTGCCCGAGAAAGTTGAAATTTGGCGAAATAACTGGCCGCTTCTCTTTTACATACCTGCGAACGGAATAAATTTTGTTGTATTTAGTTGAAGTTAGTTACATACAATGAGAGAAATTTTAGTAGCCATCTTAAATGGAATGTATATAACAATGATGAGCAAAGGTGGTATGTTCAATTTAAGGTTCAGTAACAAAGAAATTTGTATAAGAACAAGAGCACAAATCACTGTCACTTTACCAGAGGTGTAGTCAGGTCCATTAAGGGGAGTGGTTGCTCCTCTTCCTCCCCTATTAGCTACGTCATTCCACCTCGCATGCTTGCTCACATTTATACAAAAGACAGTAGGACAGCATCGCACACTGCCATCTATGTTTGACCAAGTGAAACAATCCACACTGTGCTATATATACACCATACACAAGCTTAGTTAACTTACCTGTAGGCATCGTCTGAAGATATCGCACACTGCCATCTATGTTTGACCAAGTGAAACAATCCACACCATGCTATATATACACAATACACAAGCTTAATTAACTTACCTGTATGCATCGCACACTGCCATCTATGTTTAACCAAGTGAAACAATCCACAAGCTTAGTTAACTTACCAGTAGGCATCGTCTGAAGATATCGCACACTGCCATCTATGTTTGACCAAATGAAACAATCCACACTGTGCTATATATACATAATGCACAAGCTTAGTTAACTTACCTGCATGCATCGCCTGAAGATATCACACACTGCCATCTATGTTTGAGCAAGTGAAACCAACACACAAGCTTAGTTAACTTACCTGTATGCATCATCTGAAGATATCGCACACTGCCATCTATGTTTGACCAAGTGAAACAATCCACACCGTGCTATATATACACAATCCACAAGCTTAGTTAACTTACCTGTATGCATCATCTGAAGATATCGCACACTGCCATCTATGTTTGACCAAGTGAAACAATCCACACCATGCTATATATACGCAATACACAAGCTTAGTTAACTTACCTGTAGGCATCATCTGAAGATATTGCACACTGCCATCTATGTTTGACCAAGTGAAACAATCCACAACTTAGTTAACTTACCTGCATGCATCGTCTGAAGATATCGCACGCTGCCATCTATGTTTGACCAAGTGAAACAATCCACAACTTAGTTAACTTACCTGCATGCATCGTCTGAAGATATCGCACGCTGCCATCTATGTTTGACCACGTGAAACAATCCACAAGCTTAGTTAACTTACCTGTAGGCATCGTCTGAAGATATTGCACACTGCCATCTATGTTTGACCAAGTGAAACAATCCACAAGCTTAGTTAACTTACCTGCAGGCATCGTCTGAAGATATCGCACACTGCCATCTATGTTTGACCAAGTGAAACAATCCACAAGCTTAGTTAACTTACCTATATGAATCGTCTGAAGTTATTGCACACTGCCATCTATGTTTGACCATGTGAAACAATCCAAGCTTAGTTAACTTACCTGTAGGCATCGTCTGAAGATAATGCACACTGCCATCTATGTTTGACCAAGTGAAACAGTCCACAAGCTTAGTTAACTTACCTGTATGCATCGTCTGAAGATATCTGTAAATGTTTCATGACATATCCAATCGCAAACGTAGGAGATCGAGAGATTCCTGCCATGCAATGCAACAACACCGAGGCGTGCGATTCGCGTACTTTATCTGAAATGATACCAGGGTTGTGTAAGTAGGAAAACATGTTTACTGAGCATAAATTTTACGCTGGTAGAATAAACACGAAAAACAGAATTTAAAACAAACCATCAATTCTCTCAGAGCCACACAGAAACTTGCTTTAGTCATAGCTCTGTTTAAACGATTCAAAACAAATCATTTCTGCGTAAACGGGAAACCGTTTATAAGTGGCAATGAACACTTAAGTGGATCATTTTGACAAGTTCCAGACAACAGGAACCCCCTCTCTTCCTCCCTGGTGTAGTCCAAAGGAAAGCGGAGCGATACGTTTGGCACCAGATTGGCTCCGCCTAGTGTCGAGATACAGTGTGGGCATCCCACAAGCCAAGAGCACCTGGTATTCCTACACGGTCACCCATCCAAGCACTAACCAGGCTCTACATTGCTTAACTTCGGTGATCAGACGAGAACCGGTGTTTTCAACGTGAATTGGCCGTAGTTAACATCACGGATAAGGACTGAGCAATCACTTGACGTCTGCATTCAAAAGACATACACAGAGTGCGCATGATTCATTAACCAAATACGATGGATTATAAATACAGATTATAGATAAATTATATATATATATATACAGTGTTCCCTCGCTACTTCGCGGTTCGTTTATCGCGGACTCGCTGTTTCATGGGTTTTCAAAAACATGTATGTAAAATATTTATCTCCGTATTCTCGCTGTTGCGTGGGTTTTTGCAGTGCTCCGTCTAAAGTACTTTTGCACATGCGTAGTACGTATTGTACAATAATGTATAGATTTGATGAATTTTGCATAAAAAAAATCACAAAATGTATAAAAGTATACTAAAAATATTAATTCTAACGTTAAAAGAATATTATAAATCATAAAAAATTACCATTTACAGTAAATAGTGTATTTATTCGGCGGATGAATACACACCAAAAACGAAATGTAGTACTTGCGCCCGCCTGAGATGCTACTTGCTGTGAGATTGTACACAACACAATGAACATTTTTACAAACATTTAAGTAAAGTTTTTTAAAAGGTACATGTACAGTACGGGAAAAGTTATTAAGGGAATGGGAAAGGGTTATGTATAAGAGTGTGGGGAGGGTTTATAAAGACTTAAAATAATGTATAACTACTAAAATAAGTATAGCGCTCTCCCTACTTCGCAGAAATTCACTTATCGCGGGTGGGCCTGGAACAGAACACCCACGATAAGTGAGGGAACACTGTATATATATATATGCGATAGATTATAGCTGTAACTATCAAACCTAGAAATTGAAAAGCTGTATGAAACCACGGCAAAACCTTCTCACTGTAGTTATCATTTATTGGAATGCGCAAGAAGTAGTTGTCCTGAATGAATTCCGCTCGTGCACAGTTTGCTGTGAGATTCAAGATGTAGGAAATCCCCAGCATCTGAAAGAACAGCACAAACGTTTTAGTTTTACGGTTTAAAGGAAAGCAGAATGTTTTTCATATACTACCTTGTATTCAAGTCTGATAAAAAGTTTACATTTTAACACAATTAATACTGCAAAAAGCATTTCTGATAATTAAATCTATATATTAATTCTACTGGTATGTATATATATATATATAAATATAGCTACAGCTCCGATGACGGCACCATTAGCGGCGATCTATACATCAAACGAAAGGTGTCGATCTAGTGTCGTGCCATTGGGGGGTTTATTTTTCGAATCGGGCCCACCGTGACGAACAGGGGGCGAAAAACCTCCAAAAATGGGTTTTTTGCTAAAGTTATACGCCTGAGATCTGGAGAACGGGAACGGACCATGGGTGGTGCTGGCTATGGATAGATAGCCCATTCAGCGGTGGATGTAGTATAATAGATTAAAATCTTAATTAACAGCAGGCGAGCCCATGTATTGATGACATCACAAACTAACATGATTTTCAAGAGCAAAAATATTCTGCGAGCATGTTGCACGTGTTTCCAGACTGCTACTGTAAGATATTCAGCGTGTTGTACTAGAACTAGGCAAGTTTTAAGATCAAAGTCTTAATTTCAAATTTACTGCTGTGCTCGTGCATGAGCTGTCAAACGTGCGTAGTTCGTCACAAACTAACACATCTGAACTGACAGGACTATATTCAAGTGCGATAAAAAGTATACATTTTAACACAATTAATAATGCAAAAGTGTTTCTGATAATTAAACAATAGATTAAAAACTTAATTAACGGCAGGCGAGCCCAACTATTGATGACACCAGTCTACATCAAAACAATCTACTCTTTAAGATATTGAAAGAAAACAAACTATTTTTTCAAAAATGACTTACGTGAAAGAATTATTACCACACAAACACAATTTCACGTTCGTGTCACTAGTTCTTCGCTGTTACGTGCATTTCAGCATTCACTAGTTAGACGGGCACTAGCACCTGCATTTTGGAAAATTTTGTATAAAAACTGGGTGTTTGTTGTGTGTTGTTTGTGGTGTTGGTTGGTGGGGGTTTTGTTTGAATTTTTATCCCAGAACTTGTAGTTGTAGTCACACTTTTTTGTGTGTTTTTTTTGTTTGTGTTTTGGTTTGTTTGTTTTTTTTGGTTTTTTTGGTCTCTGAGAAAGGAAAGTTTTTTTACTGATCATGGTTTACTTGCAAATTATCACATAGGAGGGTTAATAATTTTTATCCAGCGAACTGAAATTATTGAAATTAGAAATTCAATACATCATAATTATTTACGTTATTTACTATAAAGGGACTAGCAAACCACAAGGAGTTATTGTACAGGTTGATTTATAATAACTCAGTTTGCCTTTTTGTAGTATAGTAACATAAATCAGTTTGTTTGAACGCCTATAAAGAGGCTAGCACACCACAAGCAGTTATTGCTCAGGTTGACTTATAAATAACTTCGAGTTTGTCCTTGCGTCGTATAATAACATAAATCAGTTTGTCTGAACGCCTATAAAGAGGCTAGCACACCACAAGCAGTTATTGCGCAGGTTGGTTTATAATTAACTTCGAGTTTGTCTTTACGTCCGATAATAACACAAATCACTTTGTCTGAATGCCTATATTATAAAGAGGCTAGCACGCCACAGGCAGTTATAGCTTACGTTGAGTTATAAAAGTTGTCTGAATACCACACCGATACCAACTTTCAGTAAATGTGATAAATCTGATTTTTTTTGAGCCACTTGTCTGTGACATCGTGGTTAACAGATAATTGAAAAAAAAAACAATCGCGATGCTTAATTTTATAATTTAGGTTAGATTGTTCAGTTTATACATAGAAGGATCGTGCATTAAATTAAGCATTTTTTTAATATTTGTAATTGCTACAGTGCGCAGTCAAATTGGCAAGAAAAGTGATGAAAATACCATTATCATCAACACCAACGTGATAATTTGTGCCACAATTTATATAATTATCCGCATAATTCTTCCGGTGATTGTAGGATGTTTTATTTTTGATTACAGTTCAATCAAGTTTACATTAATACCTAGAAGTAAAACATGAAATACGCAATTAAACTAGGGCGCCAGTCTCGAAACGACAAACGTCTGTTATTCTTTAACACACTGCAAATAGTTGCGGCGCGGCTTGCTTTATTTACTGGGCAGTCTACTTTGATCATTATCAAGTCTCATTCCACCTATTATTGAGGTGTTACCATTTATTAGAGTATAATGAACTATTTTTATAAACCACGTGTCTATGGTGGTTGTTAGAAGAGAAAAATTAAACTCACTACAATAATTTAGAAATTTAATTGAATAAACCAATTTATCCAGACACTTCAAAGCATTTATCATTAAAACAGCACAACTTTTATTAAAAAAAACTTTAATTTACAACTGTTTAAAACATTTAAACAGCAATGGGCTGTCACCATCAGTGGTACACTATACATAATAACAACATTGGTCAAACAGCCTGCGGGAAAAACGCTCTAGCGGCGCCTCGTGGGACTCTCGGAAGGAGATATACGACTCTTTAGAAAGACGAAGAACAGGGCTAAACGATGATGTGGGCTATATTTTAGGACACGTCCACTGAGAGGAGTATCGACGAGTTAATTAGATGTTCTATTTTCGGCAATTTTTGCTTAGAAAACTGCTAACGCAAAGCCATTGTTCTGACGTCATCCATTATACTCTGTCTATAATCATATAACTTTAATTCAGTAAAAGCTGCTGCTGCAGGCTTTGCGTTATAAGTGAGAAATGTGTAGGATGTTTGCGTATTTTTGATTATACGTGTATTTATACGCACAATTTTTTGCGGGGCGTTTGCTAGCAGAAAATTATTAGCAGAGTTACAAATAACCGAGACTGGGAATAAAATTAAAGTTTATCTATGTACCCTAATGAGACTTTCTTAACATACAAACTAGTTCAATTCCATTAACTTTATTTACAAACGCTTAGCTATGCGTTGCTTTATCTATTTATTTTCTACAGGTCTGTTTATTCATTACTTTGTCTTCTTTGTAAATACATAATTATTGGATAATTTTCTACATATAATGCCCTTGCCTATATAAACTGGTTGTTGTTGGCATAATGTACCACTAGACATGTTTTTAAACATCCAGACACTTTAAAGTAAGAATTTGTGAATATTTGGGTATTTTGTCTAAAATTGCTAAGAAAAGTTAAAAAATTCTCCTCAGTCCAGTTTTATTGACCACACTTGTGCCTCTGGTCGCAAAGATGATTTTAATAATTTCAACATTGTAACCAGAGCTACAAATAACTGGGACTTATTAATAAAAGAAAGTTTATCTTTGTACCCTAATAAGCCTCCTGTTAATGTATAAAGCAGTTCAATTCCTTTAACTTTATTTTCAAACACTTGGCTATTTGTTACTACATCAATTTCTTTTCTACTGGTCTGCTTAATCATTACCTATTTGGCTTTTGTAAATACATAATTAGTGCATAATAGGCTCTGCCTATATAAACTGGTTGTATGTTTGTAAATTTACCACTGATGATGACAGCAGCAGCTAGTCGAAACGTTTGGAATGATTTTAACTTTTTAATATAAAAGTTTTTAATAAAGTTGCGTTGTTTTTAACTATAAATGTTTTTAAACTGTTTTAAATTAAGTTTTTTAATAAAAAATGTTATAATTTATTTAGTCCCAAATCACCATGCTTTCTAACAGTATGTTATATGAAGACTCCTACTACAGGACTTCCAGTTGTGTGTTTAATAATTCATTACCAAGTTATTATATATTATTAACAAATGTGATTAGTAGACGAAATCGATACACGCAAGACATGAAGATTCATACGTACCGACAGAAGCTTTCTATCGAGAGCATCTTCGACTGTCCCGAGGTAGAGGAATGGTAGGATTTTTGTAGGTCCGCTAGAACTGACGGGCATGCAGGGTTGAGAATGCGTTGTCAAGGTTACGCATTTGGCGTTCTTGTTCTCACAGAGTCGAGGATACGCCGCTTGAAATCCCAGAAAGCCACCTAAACGAAACGTCATTTTTATTGAACCGGTTAAACTTGCTAATAAGTCCATTAAAAAGCTGTTATCGATATGATTAATTCTATTGTAAAGCTAATGATACTAAAAGTGGGGTAGAGGAAACAATTGGAGAACAATGGAACCAGTGTTTGGTCACTCATGAGTTATGACTGTCGCATTAATGAATTCGTCACCATCCGTAATCTATAATTTTAATTATGAATAATTTTTTGTTGTCACAAATTTTAAAGCACTTTTGAGTGAACGAGGTTTCGTTATTCAAGATAGTCTGAGATGACAGAACTATAAAATGCTATTGTAAGGTATGACTGGCAGGGGTGAGCATCGAACGTTCGAATTCGATTCGAGCCTAAAACTATAGATTCGAATAATTCAGCACTTCAGCCACATATGTGCTTTATCATTTACGTCATCAAAGTCTCCCAGTTACGTCATAATTTTCAAGTGAATGGCAGCAACCACCACGTCTGAAAATTTCTATTCAGAGGTAATATATTTTAAGTTCATGCTTTATAGACAGTTCTTTGCAAATTTCTTTGTTATAATTTCCTAAGTTTAAGTGATAACAGTAACATAAACCCAACATACCGAATAATTTGTTCTTGCCTTTAGGACACCACAAACAGTTTAAGTGATCAGTAAAATATAACCAACATACTGAGTGACTTGTTGTTTCCTTTAGCACACCACAAACAGTTTAAGTGATCAGTAAAATATAACTAACATACTGAGTGACTTGTTGTTTCCTTTAATGGTTCTACATTGATTGACTCAGTGCTGCATGTAAAGTTTTAAACAGTAGAACACAAAATTTACAGATAATAAAGACTTTAATCTGAAGAAAATACGTCTACTATTGAACTGTGCAATGATTCAAACCTAAAGGCCTGATCACACTTAGGGACTACATTACCAGGCTATTTGTTTCACACGTTTACGAGCAGACGGTATGGTTAACATTACACTGGAGAAGCACGGACAGATTTCAAGCTAGAGCAGAGGTTCTCAACGCGGGGGGGGGGGTATTCCCCCTTTGGTGGAGAAAGGGCTAGGGGGGAACGAGATTCAGCAGCCTTCAAAAGGGGGGAACGGGTCAAAAAAGGCTGGGAACCACTGGTCTAGAGTGTGAAATTTTGATGGGCGCCACATTTTAGAGGCCCAGCGTTAAAAAATGTTATTCTTGGAAAATGCACATCGTTTCATAGTAATATATGCACATATTTTATAACACACCACAAGCAGTTATTGAGTAACCTTGCATATAAGTACCTAACGATCTTACACGTGTCTTACACATATAAGACACAAGCACGATCATGCTTTTGTACAAAAGACATATAATAAGCAAATATGAATGTTTTATAAAAGGTACTACACGGCAAACAATTGTGTAGCAAACCTTAGATATAAGTGCTGTTCAAATAATATACGTAATTAACAATAATCAAGTAGTTAACAGTGCTGCTAATACACCACAAGTAATTGTGCACAGAACTTCATATATAAAAAATCCGTAAAAGAGGTGGATGGGATTTAACAGTCACTCAGGACATAGCAATGTCTTTGATACTCCCCTGATTAGTGACCTTGATATTGACCTTGACCCACATTCTGACCTTGATGAGCACTGGTAATTGCGTTGTTATCTACGAAGGTTACAGCGAACGCAGCTTCCGCGGTGATTAGAAACCTGCAAGAAATTTATCTTAAATAACTCACCTGACAAAAGGCTGACATTTCCAAAAGTCTGCTGAAGTTTGCAGATGAGAACGTGGAGAAAGCTCTCTTGTGATATCGATTCAAGATTCTCCGTCATCTCATCGTAAACAATAACATCCGATGACTCGACAGCATCCAATGGACAATTCTGAGAGATGAGCTCTTTCACGGTTACCTTTAGAAATGAAAGCAGAAGTAGATGAGTTAGATTTTTTATGCCACTATACTTCTTCTTTAATTTAATTCTTACATTTTTTAATAATAATAATAATGATAATAATAATAATAATAATAATAATAATAATAATAATAATAATAATAATAATAATAGTAGTAGTAGTAGTAATAGTAGTAGTGATGATGATGATGATGATGATGATGATGATGATGATGATGATGATAATAATAATGATAATAATAATAATAATAATAATAATAATAATAATAATAATAATAATAATAATAATAATAATAATAATAATAATAATAATAATAATTAATAATAATAATAATAATAATAATAATAATAATAATAATAATAATAATAATAATAATAATAATAATAATAATAATAATAATAATAATGGTAATAATGATGATGATGATGATGATGATGATGATGATGATGATGATGATGATAATAATAATAATAATAATAAATTTATTTGGAAATGTAAATACAAATACAATATCAAGAAATACTGGGAAAAATAGATATTAATAATAATGATTATATGACAGCGTGCACATAATAAATGGCAAGAAAGTGAAACTTGTTAGGTGCTTGCACCATTATAAACACGTCCTAATAATGAAAAAAAGAACAAAAAAGAAGGTTTTTAGGCAATTTTAAAAAAGAGTTGTGCCAAGTAAGAATAGAAGTGATGGATAAAAGAATTAGAATTGATTTATTTTCAGCTGTTAATAAAAAAAAATATTAGTACAATGTAACAAAATATAACACAATAATATCAGTTTTAGTTACTTTTTACTAGTGATGTTCGATTTTGAAATTTTCTAATTTGATTACAATCTTGTTCTTGTAATTCGATGTCACGATTAATCTTTTGCGGTAATTTTTTTAATTGTTTAGCCGCATCTTTCAAACATTGCAGCACTGAAATACAACTAATAAACTTCTTCATGGCTTTTGTCGTTGGCTGCCATTTTCATACTCGCAAACTATTTTTATAGACAAGCACATTCATTAACTACTTTATTACTATGTCAACTTCACACGTCATAAGAAGCCCCAGTTTACAACACTGTGGTTTGTAATTGTGTGCATTGTGTAAGGTGAGAAAAATGAAGAAAAATGCAAGAATTCCGTTAATTTGTGCTAAAACATTGTCTTTTAGTCAGTGTGTAACAAGTATATTTTGTCCCCAATCTCGATTAATTGAATTACTGATCAATCATCGATTATATCGATTTACACATGGTTGCAATCTCAATTAATTCAATTAATCTATTAATTGCCTATCACTACTATTTACAAGTGAAGGGGTGGTGAATTAGCGTAAGTTATCAAGTCACCCACCCCAAAATTGTTTTGGGCTGCTAGAGCTGCTATAGTTTTTTCTATAGTTTATTCTTATTACGGTTCTGTGTTACTGATAGACCAGTGAAGAGAATGTCATATATGCTTTTCTAGTTATTCACATGTCCTGAATCTCTATTTCATGAGGATCATTTTGATACCAAGCTCATCGCTCTATGTTATTTCTAAGCTGAGATAATCCACGTTGAAGTTGATGTGCAGGCTGCACACTGAAAAACATAATCTTGAGAATATCACTGTTAAAGTCAGCCATTGTTTTTCCACATTTCTACTGAAACCTTTTCTACAGAGATGCTTAGCAACTGTACAAAACAATGGTTGCCATGGACTTTGCAAGAACACGTTGAAGTTATGTTTGAATCCAGTAGATGGCTCTTTTTGACGAAGGTCTGAGCTTGACAGCTAAAAAAACCCGATTTAACATTCTCTTCACTGGTTTATCAGTAACATTGCAAAAGATGCAGGTGAAAATAAGATTGATGACAGAGCAAAGAATGTTCACTGTTCACATTGCAAAAAAGACACAGAACGATTTAACCCCCCCCCCCCCCCAAAGTTGTCACGTTTCCCTGTTATTGATATCCCCAAGTCAAGTTTCAAAAGAATAAGCTTTTTCACACTTTCGTTGTGTGCATGCTCAGTTGCTGCAGGTCAATGGTTAAGTGTACCACAGCAATGCGTCTTAGCTACAACCGCCACGTGACGTGTGTGTAAAACAAAGCTGTCTGACACATCAGTTCAGTTTGTTTTACGTGGACTTTAGTTAATTATGAATTAGTTTGTTCGTAGAGTGATTTACTAGCAGGATCTTGCTTGGGAACAAGAAAAAATGAACTAGATAAGATTCTAGCTAGCTGTTTAAACTGTTACCTTTACAACAGCATGGGCTGCGAGGCATTGTCAACTGTATACAAATGTGCAGTCTGGTACACTTAACCTTTGACCTTTTCACGATCATCATCAATCGCTCGAACTGTGAAAAGGTTTATTCAATGTCTATTCTCACCTTGTCTTGTTGAAGTCGTCGCTTAACGAGTTTAGAGCAGCAGATGTTGACAGCGTGAGCGATGTGGCAGGTATTGAACTCTAAAAATGATCGGCTATCGATTATCAGAACCTGTGAAATCAATAATTTGAAATTAAATGTTGAATAGCAGTGACACAGTGTAATATGACAATTCAAAAAAAGCTTGGTTTATCAGAGTTATGCAACACTGGGGCTGGTCAGTACTACGATGGGTGAGTGTATAAAAACCTGCATGATTGGTTACCTAAATTTGATGTTGGTTTATCAGAGTTATGCAACACTAGGTTTGGTGAGCACTATGATGGGTGAGTGCAGAAAAACTCGCATTATTGATTATCTAAACTTGATCTTGGTTTAACAGAGTTATGCAACACTAAGTCTGGTTAGTACTGTGATGGGTGATTAGGGTGAGAACAGAAAAGTTGGTTTGCTATCTAAATTTGATAAAATTGCACTGCATCTTAACGTAAAACAGTTTAATCTTGAACATCTAGAATGAAGTCTTTTATATCAGTCCAAAAATTATTCTAATGCTACTTCAAACTCTTGCTGAGAAAATTTGCGACCAATTATGCACACTTAAAGAACAAAAAACGCTTTTTATAATTAGAGCTTAAAAATTTGTCTTGCTGCCATAAATGAAATAAAAATCTTATTGCACGTAGAACTTGCGTCAGCAGTAACCCTGTATAAAACTTGTAAATTTAAAATTTAAACTCGCGCGATGGCCGCCAGGCTTAACCATTTCGAGGATAAGTTATTTGGAATAAGTTTAGATAACACTGCCTAAGGTTTGAAAAAATAATCAGAGTCTTCATAGCACACTAGCTACTAACTAAACAAAAGTTTAAAATACCTTTTATTGGCAATAACATCAATAATGTGATTTTTGGTGAATCAGTGATGTACACTGGGAAGGTGACTCAGTGATGCACACTGTGAAGGTAACTCAGTGGTGCACACTGGGTAGGTGAATCAGTGATGTACACTGGGAAGGTGAATCAGTGATGTACACCGGGAAGGTGACTCAGTGATGCACACTGGGAAGGTGAATCAGTGATGCACACTGGGAAGGTGAATCAGTGATGTACACTGGGAAGGTGACTCAGTGATGCACACTGGGAAGGTGACTCAGTGATGCACACTGGGAAGGTGACTCAGTGATGCACACTGGGATAGCAATGCAGTGCTGTTTTGCCACGTGGCGCGAATATTTTAATTCATTAAGAATTTATTTTCTTATTACATAAGTCTTTCAGACAGGTAACTGTAACGCCAAGTAATATAACTTTGTGTGGGAACTTTTTGGGACACACTTTAGAATAGCTTTTACTTCCCATTTAAATACTAAAGACGTCAGAAGGCAGTTAAGAAAGTGGAAACAATAACAATAAATAATCAATAAGATTAAAGGAAAAGGGACTGAAAGGCTGCACCTAGCTAATGCAAACTACGTCGCTCAGTGTGACAAATTTGACATTGCAAATATTCAATATCAAACCACCAGGGGCGCTTATTATTAGTAACAGTCTGGGAATGGCAGCATAAAGCAGCTTAATACAGTAATCAATAGAAGCAGACCTCTATAAATAAAAACCAATACAGCTGAGGCATAAAAGAACAGTGCCTTACAGCAAAACTGAAAATAAAGGATAATGGCAACAGCCAATCAGAAACTAACGTAAACAGAAACTAAACTTAAAGCAATTATGATACTTTAACAACATAATTAAACTTTAACTAAACTTAGAGCAATTATGATGCTTTAACAACATAATTAAACTTTAACTAAACTTCGAGCAATTATGATACTTTAACAACATAATTAATTTTTAACTAAACTTAGAGCAATTATGATAGTTTAACAACATAATTAAACTTTAACTAAACTTAGAGCAATTATGATACTTTAACAACATAATTAAACTTTAACTAAACTTAGAGCAATTATGATACTTTAACAACATAATAAAACTTTAACTAAACTTAGAGCCATTATGATACTTTAACAACATAATAAAACTTTAAGTAAACTTAGAGCAATTATGATACTTTAACAACATAATTAAACTTTAACTGAACTTAGAGCAATTATGATACTTTAACAACATAATGAAACTTTAACTAAACTTAGAGCAATTAAGATACTTTAACAACATAATTAAACTTTAACTAAACTTAGAGCAATTATGATACTTTAACAGCATAATTAAACTTTAACTGAACTTAGAGCAATTATGATACTTTAACAACATAATTAAACTTTAACTAAACTTAGAGCAATTATGATACTTTAACAACATAATTAAACTTTAACTAAACTTAGAGCAATTATGATACTTTAACAACATAATTAAACTTTAACTAAACTTAGAGCAATTATGATACTTTAACAACATAATTAAACTTTAACTAAACTTAGAGCAATTATGATACTTTAACAACATAATTAAACTTTAACTAAATTAAGAGCAATTATGATACTTTAACAACATAATTAAACTTTAACTAAACTTAGAGCAATTATGATACTTTAACAACATAATTAAACTTTAACTAAATTAAGAGCAATTATGATACTTAACAACATAATTAAACTTTAACTAAACTTAGAGCAATTATGATACTTTAACAACATAATTAAACTTTAACTAAACTTAGAGCAATTATGATACTTTAACAACATAATAAAACTTTAACTAAACTTAGAGCAATTATGATACTTTAACAACATAATTAAACTTTAGCTAAACTTAGAGCAATTATGATACTTTAACAACATAATTAAACTTTAGTCAAGAGCTATATCTTTATAGGCAGTCATTTCTGCCATAATTTGAACACAAGTCCCCTGGCATTTAGGCAGTTACGTAGTACAACATAGTTTGATATAGTTGCTGTAGGTCAAAGGTTAAATGTACGACAGCAATATGTCTTGACTATAACTTTCAAGGACGTGCGGGTAAAGCAAAGCCGTCGGCCACATCAGTTCAGTAACTGCAATTGTTTTACGTGGATTTTACTTAATTATGCATTAGTCTGTGAGTAGAGTGATTTTATTAGCGGGATCTTGCTTGGGAACAAGAAAAAATGAACTAGGTAAGGTTCTAGGTAGCTGCTAAAATGGTTAGTATTACAAAAGCATGGGCTGCGAGGCGTTGTCTAGTGTACACAAATGGGTTGCCTGGTATACTTGACCTTTGACCTTTAAATGGTTATCATCAATCCCTGGAACTGGGAAAAGATTTTAATGAACTGCAGAATCTTCATTGTAATTAGAAGAAAGGAGAGCTTTTCTGGTGGGAGGAAAGCAGGAAAGCTAATTAGCTAATTGATTACATATTTTTTCTACATCTTTAGCAAATCTTTACCCACCTCTGCATTGTTACTTCGGATCACAGTGGCCACCTGCTGGACGTTGCAGACCGTTAGCGATCCGCGTTGCTCTCCACAAACTTCCATCTTTTCTACACAAAGCCAGAAGCGATCCACATGATTCGGAGAGACTTGTTCATTGTTCTGTAACTTTCACATGGATGTCGTACAGATTTCTCATGAATTTGAAGTGGATTAACGTGGATTTCGTGATTTTGACGCCATCAGATAAAATTCTAGTGAATTTCGATGCTAATTTTCTGTTACTTTCATACTGATAGGTAGTTTATCTATCAATATCACATTCACCAGAATTCCAGGATTTACGGGAATTTTCCGTGCATCTCGCAAAGATATCCTACAAAGGTTTAAGAGTTAAGCAGACTTTCCGCATCTTTCACGCTCTTATCACGTGGATTACTGGAGAGGATAAATCGTTCAGCAGCTGATAATGAAGCCGGTTACGAGAAGCCTGGATGAGACCGCTATATGCACGCGAGTTGTGAAGCCAAGTTTTCAGCAGGTCACTCAGTGGCTTCAGTAGAAAATCAATGAGTTTTGTCAACTGAAAGAAGAGAGAAGAGTCTTTGTTAGTTATTTCACGGAGAGTGTGTAAGAAAATAACAGTAATTAATGATTGTTGAAACGGGCGATATAATTATCATCTAAAATATAGGAGTTTCAATTGGTCTAGGTTTCAAATTAATAGTGGTTTCAATTGCAGTACAGGGTGAGCAAAAAATATGCTACCATATCTAATCAGGCTGCATAAGATTATGGATATCCATAAAATAAGACCAAAAATCCATAAAATAAAATTTTAAAAATCCATAAAATAAGAAATGCATAAAATAAAAAAATATTTTTTTGTGATTTTTCGTACAAAATAAGGCAATCAAAGCCGAATACAGGCATTGGATCGGAAACTTCAGCCTAGAGGGCATTCTACATTCGTACCAAATAGACGAATTATTTGAACTGAAGTGATGAATTACAAGGCATTGTCTCGTAAAATCTGATTAAATTTGAAGTGATATGAAACCGATAAAATTAAAACTAAGTCCTGCGTGTTTAAAAACACGTTTCAAGCACTCCTGTTTTTACTTTTTAATTGATTTCCCCCTGGGCATCTCGTTCCAGATATAGTCTATTTCTTATTTTATTGATATCCATAAAATAAAATTTCAAAAATCCATAAAATGAGCTATTTTATTTATTTTATACATATCCATAATCTTATGCACCCTGCATATCTTTAACTATGTAATTGTTTATACAACTGTAGCACATTAAAAACGCTACAAAAACTTAGACTGCAACTTCCTTAAAGTTTTCAATCACACGTGTTTTTCATTATTATTAAAATTTGAGGTATTTTAGATAAAATATTATGGCGTTTACATGGAACTAATTTCCAGTAAAAGTGCAGGCAAGCCCTAGTGTTTGCTACTGTGTAACACCTAACTAACAACGATCCTAGCAAAGCGATTTCAGAATAGGCTCACCCTATTCATACGGGTGTTAAACACGTTAGTTCCGTGCTGCGTTAGGCAAATGGAATATTCATTTAGGGTATTCATATTCGTTCATATTCAATAATTTTGTTGGGCGTTACGTAAGCTGCTGCAAAACTGCCAAAACACGTCAAATCACCATCGATACTCAAGCAAGTTAACAGTGGGAGAATGCACAAGCGAAATCTTTTTTGAATATTCTGCAAGAACTTTTCATACTTAACGTTTTAGAAAGTACGAGTCTTTCTCACTCATAATGCAACACCACAACTGCTGCACAGAGTTCCCACGAAATTTTAAAATAAATTTTCGACTTTTTCTTGACCTTCCCTGACCAAATATTGATTTTCCATGACCAACATAAGCAGAAATTGCATTACCAGTATACGTATTCAAACATTTTTGTGTATGAACATTCATACATGTACTGATATGAGTCTATAATGTGTCGGTACAGTTGCAGTAGTGCCAACCAAATTACACTAATCACATTAAATCAACTTTCTTAACCTAATCATTATTTTTGGAACAGAAATCTAAACTGGGAGCCTGTTATAGCAAAATTTTATTAAAACACAAATCGCTGAAAAATATGTTTGGAAAAATATCGGTTCACGGTGATCATCTTTGCAATTCCTCTTTCTTTCCTTTCCAATTTCTCTGACTTTTCGCCTTATTTTCATCATTTTTCCTGACTTTTTACCAAATTATCTTTCTCCTTGACTTTTCCATGACTTTCCAGGATACCAGGTAATTTCAAGGATTTCCCTGCCCGTGGGAACCCTAAGAGCAGTATTGTCAGCCACCTAGCGGTGGAAGAACGCCGCTTTAGTTACGAGTTCGTCGTTTTTAATGGTCGGTATCACCATGCGTGGTTTTCATACGGGTAGACACATCTATTTACAGACTGTACGATGTTATTCCTAGGTCTACTCTTCAGGTATTGTGAGGCTAATTAAACTTTATTACTACCTCTTTACAGACCGATTACCGGTTGTTTCCGGCGTACGCCTGATCCGGTAGAACCCATCAACGCTGTGAGCTGGCAAACTGCCAACAATAGGCATCGCATTTATGTGAAAAACTACCAGGTTGTTTAGTTAGAAAATGACGTACATCGTGGATTGGAGAAATATATTTACACAAAAATTAAGGGTTAGAAATTTATTTGAAGTCAAACGTCATGTCGAGGAATAAGCAACAATCTCTGGTATTTAATATTCTCTCGCTTAGAATGAAACACAAGCAGAAAATCTCACGAATACTTCAAATTTTAGTGAACTGTAAAATAACACGTTTATGATATGATAAAATATGACCATATTTGTGCTTCTGGCCACAAAGCTGATTTTAACTATTTCAGCATTGTGACCAGAGCTACAAATAACTGGGACGTTTTACAAAAGAAATATCAATTCTACCTGCATATGTTAGTTACCTAGTTTGGCCAGAGTTCAATTATCGACATATTTAACACTAACGTGGTTGGCTATTAGTTCCATAGATACTGGTACAGCTAAACGATCGTCGTAGGACTACAGGTATTATTCACTGCTTAAATATAAGGTCTAAAGCAACACGACGACTTTCTCTTAGGATCATAACATGAATGACATATCAAGTGTTTTTTTTTAAATGAATGTAAACTAATTTAACTAAATTAATGCACTTATTAACGTCCTTTGAATTTGGTACTATATAATGTATTACTACGCGTCCATATTTATCTTGAAACGGAAAGTCTAATTATACAAAAATTCATTATTGCTAAAGAAAATGAAAACATTCATACTAAAAAGTGATTCATACTAAGTAAAACATTCATATTAAAAAGTGATTCATACTAAGTACGTGACTCTTACAGGTTTAAATGTGACTAAAAGTGCAATGACTCATTTCGCAAACAATAATTATTACAAATTTACGCAGTGCGTATGATAAACTCTTGCAAAACTTGCGTTTAAATGACATCGCTCAAACCAGCATACGCATCATTAAAGAGTGAAAAAGAAAGTCCTCCATTAAACAGTGAAAAACAATGTCCTTAAGAAACAATTACAACAATGCAAATCTGTCAACAATCGTACTACGTTGCATACATTAGATTACATAATCATGTACACGTATAACAGACGAATTTCCCCCTAGATTTTTAGATTTAGATTTTAATAGATTTATTTTCGCAATAAACATACGTATACATTACATGTGCATCGATAACCAGTTTTTGTTAATATAAAAATATGATACAATTCATGAATTCTGCGCTAGAGAGCTACAGCACACAATTAGTACACAAAGTTTATGAACGACTCCAGGAGAGACGTTTTTGAACTATTTTTACCTGAGATTTCCTCCTATTTACCTACACTTATTAAAAATTAATTTCCACTAACCTATCAAAATAAAATCGTTCATTTTGATTACATAATACATGTACATTTATAACTGACGAATTCCCCCCTACAGCACACAATTAGTACATAAAATTTATGAACGCCTCCGAGAGACGTTTTTTCAACAAATTTTACCTCAGATTTCCTCCTATTTACCAGCACTTGTTAAAAATTAATTTCCACTCACCTATCAAAATAAAAGCGTTCGTATTTGGAACCTGGATGCCTTGAATTAAACCACCACGGTCAAAGTACAGCGTGCTGTTCAGTTTTTAGCTGACATATTTACAATATGAGTCATAGCGTATTGAGCTTGGCAAAGCAGCTAACAGCGCAGGCTGTGCAGTGCCATGGAGCAGTCAATTATTACCGTAAACTATCTATTATAGCGCGCACGCTAAAGCACAGAAAAAGCCTCCACTTATATTCCGTCTTGAAATTTTATACCTTTTACATAGATTTAGATTCAATATTTTATTTCAAACTTCACAAAGTTCATAAACACATCACAAATTAATACAAATAATACAATAAATCACGACACACAACAATAACACAAATAACAATTAACGATATAACAAACTACGCCAATGACGTCTAATTACAGAAGTAAAGTTTGCATCACTGTTTAAAATGTTCTTGTATATAAAATTTTCACTGTTATGCAGCCTGACGTATAAACTGTATGCACATTTTCTGTGAATCACATCAAAATAAATAATATTAAGTCTAGTAGAAATATATCTAGCGCTCGTATCATATGAAAAGTATCATATAGTACATACTGCCTTTTTGCATACGTGACTTTTCTCGGCAGTAACTCTGTATAAAACTTGTAAATTTACGTGTAAAAACCGTGTCCATGGTAACCGTTAGATGCAGCCATTTTGAAAATACGTCATTTAAAACAAGTTTAGATAACTCTGAGTAAAGTTTGAAAAAGTAACCAGAGTATTCGTAGCGCACACGTCACTAACTAAGTAAAATGTTAAATTACCGTATTTGGTGAATGAGATTAAAAATACGTTTTTTGATTAGTGAGTGGCGCACCCTGGAGGTGAGTCAACGACATTTTGCCATTTGGTAAAAACATTTTAAAAAAATTAATAAGTTTGTTTCCTAATTACCTAAGTTTTTGAGCAGCTAAACGAAATGCTAAGTAATGCAACTTTGCATAAAAAGTTTCTTGGAACATAGTTTAACATTTCCTTTTCTTCGCCTGATTTACGTTGTGCGTATATGACGTCACGTAAAGGCGTGGTCGGAACAGTATCTCGGGAAGTTTAAAATGAAAACAAACAAAAAATCATTTCAGCAAAAGTCAAATAATTTTTAAGTCGAATTTTCTGAAACCTTCTCCAGGTACCCCTTTTCTTCTCCTCTAGGCTCTAGGTGGCCATTCGTTGTATTTTCTAGATTCAAGTTGTTTTCTCCAGGACTGTGAAGTTAGGGTCAGCAGCAAATCTATTGTTAAAGGAGTTGGGGACATCAAAAATTTGGGTTTTGGAGTTGGGGCTGCTAAAATTTTAGGAGTCGGGTCTTCTAAAATTTTAATGGTCGGAGTTGGATCTTGTAAAATTTTAAGAGATGGAGTTGGGTCTTCTGATATTCTAGGAGTCGGAGTTTGATGTTCTAAAATTTTAGGAGACGGAGCTGGATCTTGTAAAATTTTAGGAGTCAGAGTTGGATCTTCTAAAATTTTGGGAGTCAGAGTTAAATCTTCCAAAATTCTAGGAGTCGGAGCTGGATCTAAAATTTTAGGAGTCGGAGCCCGTGTCTGGACCTTAATGTACCGACTCCACGGCCCTCGTTTTTTCTATAACGACTTCATGTGGTATTTATTTATCATGCTCCCTGTCACGAATAGTCTTGTTTTGTAAACACAAGTTACTTTTTATATCAGAAATAGTTTTTCGTATTCTCAGAAGTTGTTTATTCCACTACAACGATTTCATTTTGTAATCTCGGGACTTTTTAACGTATCACAAAGGCAAAAAGAGATGATCACATGTACTTCTGATACAAGGTGAGGCAATGCTGAGGTGACCGCCGGGTTCAATACTTCCTCTGAGCAGTTACATCCACTTACTTTAGTTTCATTTTATATTTGCACATTGTTTATCCCACCACAAACAGTTTCATTTTTAGTTGTACGTTGTTTATCCCACCACAAACAGTTTCATTTTATAGTTGCACATTGTTTATCCCGCCACAAACAGTTTCATTTTATAGTTGCACATTGTTTATCCCACCACAAACAGTTTCATTTTATAGTTGCACATTGTTTATCCCGCCACAAACAGTTTTATTTTTTAGTTGTACGTTGTTTATCCCACCACAAACAGTTTTATTTTATAGTCGCACGTTTTTTATCCCACCACAAACAGTTTCATTTTTTAGTTGCACGTTGTTTATCCCACCACAAACAGTTTGATTTTATACTTGTACGTTGTTTATCCCACCACAAACAGTTTTATTTTTTAGTTGCACGTTGTTTATCCCGCCACAAACAGTTTCATTTTATAGTTGCACATTGTTTATCCCACCACAAACAGTTTTATTTTATAGTTGCACGTTGTTTATCCCACCACAAACAGTTTGATTTTATAGTTGCACGTTGTTTATCCCACCACAAACAGTTTGATTTTATAGTTGCACGTTGTTTATCCCACCACAAACAGTTTAATTTCATTGTTGTACGTTGTTTATCCCACCACAAACAGTTTCATTTTTTAGTTGTACGTTGTTTATCCCACCACAAACAGTTTCATTTTATAGTTGCACGTTGTTTATCCCACCACAAACAGTTTTATTTTTTAGTTGTACGTTGTTTATCCCACCACAAACTGTTTTATTTTTTAGTTGCACGTTGTTTATCCCACCACAAACAGTTTAATTTTATAGTTGCACATTGTTTATCTCACCACAAACAGTTTCATTTTACAGTTGCACGTTGTTTATCCCACCACAAACAGTTTGTGAGTGGGATAAACAACGATGCAAC
>JAQGDQ010000527.1:0-153472 GCA_030141605.1 Tubiluchus corallicola
GAAAAGTCAGGGAAGTTTATTTTAAAATTAAGTGAGAACCCTGCAGTTTTGTTGTTTGAAACCATGTGCATTTTGACTAATAATTTTTGTAATTGTAATTTCGGCATTATCTATTACCCATTGGAATAATTTTACAGTATACAGGTAGTTGTTAGCTTAGACGTAAGACGACTAGGACGCAAATCGGGACTTGTAAATTAAAGTTGTGTGCCCCTATATGTAAGATGTTGTGTGTGTACACACATTAAGAATGGCAGCACCTACAGATTAAATTATCGAATAAGATAGCGATTTGAAATAAATTTGCTTAAAAAATAGAAGGAAATATGATTAAAATTACTTTTGTATAATTAATTAATTAAGTTTAGGTTGGTTCTAAAGTCAAACAGTCGCAAGTCACATAGGTCGTAAGTCTGCGACCACCTGTAATGATCGTGGTGTTAAACATTTTATTTCAAAGGTTGTTGGTTCAAATAAAGTTTGTACCTGGCTTTTTTACATTTCCTTTTTTCCGTAAAAATTTATCCTTAAAAATACCTAATAAATGCAGGATTAGTTTATTATTAAGTTATAACTGATTAATAACTTTCAGCAAAAGAAAAACCAGGATGCTGCTATGAGGGAGTTTAAAACGTTTTTAGAGACGAAGGGGGCGCCACTTGCACAAACTAGTGAATTCTTACCCTATTATGCTTTGCCGTTCGTTTCTGATCCTGAAAGGCATCCGAACTTCAAAGAATTATTTACTGTAAGTATTTTTCTGTGATAAGAGTTATTTAAAATTGGCAATAATTTAGAAATCTTTGATTTCTTATTCAAGCTGTTTTAGTTTATTTCCCTCCCACCGCTTTCTTATACACTATTCTCTTAAATTTTTCTATATTACACTTTTTTGATACTTATTTTATCTCTCCATACTCTCAGTTTTTTAACTTTACTCACTAACCTTGGCCAAATTACCCTGTTAATAAGACCCCATTTGAAACTAGTACATATGATAATACTAATTACTGAATAATTGTATTGTTTTGTTTAGATTTACGTATCCAACTTTATTATCATTATTTTTTTTTGTTTTCAGTTCTTTTTGGATAATTTGTTTTTATTTGCATTTTTTTTCTCATTTGTTTCTGTTTTTCTTATCTACAGCATCACCGTTAATTTTTAATATTACTAATCTATTTATAAGAAAGGGTAGGAGACTAGATGACCCTATGGTCCTTCCCTGCCCTGCTCCACGATTATAATTACGTAATATTCACAAAACTTTTTATGTCAAACTAATTGGAGAAAATAAATGTTCTATGTCTATGTCTATGTCTATATATGTGCCACACAAAGGGAGTACCTACTTATTTCGGATGGTGAGATGGGACGGGTTTTTGTCATTTCTTTGATTACTTTACAACAATTGTAACATAAATTAAACATATTTTGTAGGATTCCTGGATATTAAACCAGCACCAGCGTCTTGATGCCTTTCTCACAGAAGTTCTAGTCAATGCTTCACCACCTCCGCAACTGGTACAGATTTATGTATCCTTTATGGCTCGTTATAGAAGCTGGCGTGGTATACCTGTACGCCCACTGCATGCAAATAGCTGATTTCTAGCACCTGTGGTGGAAAAACCAATAATCAATGCTTAGCTGCACATGCTGCCAAATGCGAATTGCTGCCATAAAGACGTTATTACCTTCATGAAACTTTGTGTTAAATATCAAACTTTATTATGCAGTATTTTCATGCAGGAGCTGTGATGCTTTCCAATTACGTAAAGCTAATGTTATGGCTGTTTGTAGTTGTGTTGAGTTATTTATTGATTTCTTTTGTTGGCTGTTGAAATATTCTATTTTGAGAACAAACGTTCTTGATTTGGCTACTGCCTGTAGTTTGCAATGTAGTGTGTACTGTAGCTTGCACTGTAACTTGTACTGTGGCTTGCACTGTAGCGTTTACTGTGGCTTGCACTGTAACTTGTACTGTGGCTTGCACTGTAGCTTGCACTGTGGCTTGCACAGTAGCTTGCACTGTAGCTTGCACTGTAGCTTGTACTGTAGCTTGCACTGTAGCTTGTACTGTAGCTTGCACTGTAGCTTGCACTGTAGCTTGCACTGTAGCTTGTACTGTAACTTGCACTGCAACATGTACTGTAGCTTGTACTGTAGCTTGCACTGTAGCTTGTACTGTAGCTTGCACTGTAGCATGTACTGTAGCTTGTACTGTAGCTTGCACTGTAGCGTGTACTGTAGCTTGCACTGTAGCTTGCACTGTAGCTTGTACTGTAGCTTGCACTGTAGCTTGTACTGTAGCTTGCACTGTATCGTGTACTGTAGCTTGCACTGTAGCTTGCACTGTAGGTTATACTGTAGCTTGTACTGTAGCTTGTACTCGTGCGTGGTCTAATGCTTGCCTATGTGGTTGTACATCCTGCGTGGTCTAATGCTTGCCTATGTGGTTGTACATCCTATAGTTACTATTTACGAATGTGTCTAATGCTTGCCTATGTGGTTGTACATCCTATAGTTACTATTTACGCGCGTGGTCTAATGCTTGCCTATTTATTTGGTACGTACATCTATAGTTACTATTTACGTGTGTGGTCTAATACTTGCCTATGTGGTTGTACATCCTATAGTTACTATTCATTACGTGGTCTAATGCTTGCCTATGTGGTTGTACATCCTATAGTTACTATTTACGTGATGGTCTAATGCTTGCCTATGTGGTTGTACATCCTATAGTTACTTACGTGCGTGGTCTAATCTTGCCTATGTGGTTGTACATCCTATAGTTACTATTTACGTGCGTGGTCTAATGCTTGCCTATGTGGTTGTACATCCTATAGTTACTATTTACGTGCGTGGTCTAATGCTTGCCTATATGGTTGTACATCCTCTAGTTACTATTTACGTTACAAAGGGAGCCCCAACAGACCAATCCAAAATTATGATCAAGGTTTCTATGCCCCTGAAATTCGAATACAAACCTTCTGGAAATGTTTTGATTTTAATTTGGACTAATATTCTGCATTTATGCATTATCATAACAACACGTGCTTGTAATTTCAGTCAGTTTAGCACGCAATAAGTTCTGGCACTGGGCCTACAAACGTGCTTCAAAGATTCGTTTATAAATAAGTAGGAGATTCTTCGTAAAACCGTGATGCAAAATGTGACGCTGCCACATCTCTCTCTCTCTCTCTCTCCCTCCCCTCTCTCTCTCTCTTTCTCTCTCTCCCTCTCTCTCCCTCCCTCTCTCTCTCTCTCTCACTCTCTCTCTCTCTCTCTCTCTCTCTCTCTCTTCTCTCTCTCTCTCTCTCTCTCTCTCTCTCTCTCTCTCTCTCTCTCTCTCTCTCTCTCTCTCTCTCCCTCCCTCCTTCTTTCCATCCATCCATCCATCTATCTATCCCCTTTCTCTGTCTCCCTTTCTCCTCTCCCTCTCTCCTCTCTTCTCTCTGTATCTCTCTCTCTCTCTCCCTCCCCTCTCTCCCTCTCTCTGCTCCAGATCCGCTCTTCTTCTCACGAATAAGAAGACAAAATGTCAAAGGTCAAAATTCAAGGTTCAGAGTTCAAAAACCAATTTCATTGTAAAATCCCAGATAAACGTAAGTCTAACAGAGGAATCTAAGTCTAATTAACGACTTTATCTAATTATCGTTGCTTTTGTGTTTTGGTTTTGCCGCAACAGCTGTTTAGTAACGATGTGTGCGTATCTAGTAAAAGAAGTTAGGCAACACTGGGCTTTTTAGTAACTGGATGGACGACCAAAAGAAAATCTCGAGTTTTTAGTTCAGTGCGAGAAGATTTACATAAATTCGAGCAGTACTAAGACAAGGTGGCTCATGTTACAGGATTAAACTTGGGAGGCTTAATTAGCGGGTTCGCTTCCCGCTGCGACCATCTTCTGAAAAAATAGAGGGAAAAAAGCAGCAAAAATTCAGGCATTTTTTAAACTTCAAATTTCAGTAAATTGCCCAGGCTCAGACGGGCGTCTCTTTATGCCATTTCACTTTCCATCCAACTTTAGCTGACCTCCTTAGTAGGAATTTCGCCCCTAGCTTTGAAAACTAGACTTTTATAAATTAGCTTGAAATGATGGCGATCAGCGCCAATCTAAAAAGCAGCGGGGAGCCACCTAGCGAACGACAAGTGCAATTTCTAGCGGGCAAGAAACGCAAAAACAAATGATGGCTGTACAGAGGTCTTAGTTACACCAGAGAGCAAATTCGGAGAAGGATTTCATAGATTATAACGAACTCTCTCTCTCTCTTCTGTTAGTCCAGTTTTCCGTCACAAACTCCATACTCCTTAATGCTTGATTTGTCAACTCAGCTTTGTTAAAGCAAAACCGGACCCAATCTTAAACTGTACGTCAAAATAATCTACTCTTTAAATTATTGAATGGAAACATACTATTTTTTTTTTAAAATGACGCACGTGAATTATTACCACACACTAACTCTTCATTATTAGATGCATTTCACCATTTGCTAGTTAGACGGACACTAGCGCCTGCATTTCGGAAAGCGTTGCACAAAAACAGGTGCTATACCTGTCAGTTCGGATGTGTTAGTTTCTGACGAACTACACACGTTCGACAGCTCATGTGTGAGCGCAGCAGTAAGTTTGAAATTTGAATTTTTATCTTAAAGCTTGCCTAGTTCTAGTACAACACGCTGAATATCTTACAGCAGCATTGTACTTTAATTTCGCTTTAGCAAACACGTGCAACACGCTCGCGGAATATTTTTGCTGCTGAAAATTATGTTAGTTTGTGATGTCTCCAATATGTGGGATAAAAAGTACACATTTTAACACAATTAATACTGCAAAAGCTTTTCTGATAGTCAAATAATAGATCAAAAAATTCATTAACGGCAGGCGAGCTCAACTATTGATGACATCACAAACTAACATAATTTTCAACAGCAAAAATATTCCACGAGCGTGTTGCGCGTGTTTATGAAAGAGAAAATTGAAGTACAGTGCTACTGTAAGAAATTCAGTGTGTTGCACTAAAACTAGAGAAGTCATAAGATAAAAATTCAAATTTAAAATTTATCGCTGTGCTCACGTATGAGCTGTCGAGCATGTGGAGTTCGTCACAAACTAGCAGATCTGAAGTGAGAGGCACAGCACCTATTTTTGTGCTATGTGTTCCCGAAATGCAGGCGCTGGCGCCCGTCTAACTAGCGAATGGCGAAATCCATGTAACAGCGAAGAACTAGAGGCGCGAACGTGAAACTGTTTTTGTCTGGTAGTAATTCTTTCACGTAAGTCATTTTTGGAAAAAAAATAGTACGTTTCCTTTCAATATTTTAAAGAGTAGATTGTTTTGACCTATAGTTTAAGATTGGGATTTAATTAAGAAGTAAAAATTCATATTAGTACTTATTATAAGTACTTATTACAGACTTAATAAGTATTTAAAGTAAGCAGTAATTATGGTAGGATATTATCACATTTGTTTAGTAATCAACAAGGTCGGTTGTTGGCAGTGCTCGAAGCTACGGTGACTTGATGACGTTTGATGTCGAGCGAAACGATTAATATTCACAAACTGTCAAAATGCGCGTTCACTGCAAACATTACTTTACTCGTGAACTGCCAAATTGCGCAATTGAGCATATAAATCGTTAAATTCTTAATCTCTGCTCGCTGCTGTATTACTCCGCGATAAGCTTTAGTTATTGTTTAATCTCGACAATCCTGAAAATAATTTCTTCATCTTACAGATTTTTCCTGTTTCCCACTTTTTCCCTTCTTTCCCTGCACTTGCCCTTAAGTGCAAACTGAATTCAAGTCCCTTTTGAACAAATACTTTTCTGCCTTTTCAAACTTGTGCTGCTTCTCTACCTAGCATGTTAGTTTTTTATAGAATTTTCATTATTTTGTAAAAATTAAAACTTCTTTTTTTCAATGATTATGCTAATATAGACTTCTACACAATCCTGTTTTTATATAAATACATCAACAACATCAACAATATCAACAACATCAACAACATCAACAACCACAACAATATCAACAACATCAACCACATCAACATTATCAACAACATCAACAACCACAACAATATCAACAACATCAACAATATCAACACGCCCTTCATCAAAAATAAGCTTCCACTCCTCTAGGAGCCAACATTAAATCCAAGAACACACAATATTAAACAAACACGCACTAATAACAAATACGGCAACAATTCTATCACTAAACAAGGAGTTCAACTTTGGAATACCCTGCCATCAAATTTAAAACAAATCAAGTCTTTCGACGAATTCAAATCAAAATTAAAAATACATACATTAAATCGTTTTGAAAACCCAACATACGTAAACGATAATATATATTCATCCGCAAATTTTATTTAACCACGTCCATTTTAAATTGTATGTATATAATCTATTGTAATTTCCGTGTAATATTATAATGTATATTTTGTTTTAAATTTTTGGCACAGTAGTTTTTAGTTTGCACTGGACGCATTTGCCTTTAACAGTTGTGTGAATTTTATTCTCATGCTGCGATGTTCTTTTATGCTTTTATAGTTATGAATATCGATTTTTTATGGCAAATAAAGATTATTATATACAAATAAACATATATATATATATATATGTGCAGGCAAAACGCGAACAAACCTTGTAATGAAACATAATAACGGAGATTCCACTGTACTACAATAGTATTGCAGATCGTTCCACTTCTGACAAAATGTTCGAGAAAACTCGATGTTCCTAAAGAATGACAAAGGGTTCTGATTTCAGTCGAACTTGTAGTTTGGAATGCTGCCCTGTTTGGGATTATCTGATCTTCGTCTTAATCACATTATAATGAAACTAATGATTATCGCCCGAGTTGAGTTACCATAATAGTGATCATATTCATAGAATTAATAGATGATGAAAATCAAAGATATTATGATATGAAAGAAAATAATATAGCAGAACCACAGAAGGTGCGACTACCATTGGCATGTATGCAAAAACTGATCATTAATTACAGGTGTGCCTTACCTGCCCCAGGTAATGTAAACAGTAGCGGTCATAAAAAGAACAACATTAGGAGGTACTGGTGTAAAAAGACACACATATATCAGTACCAGACACTAGCATAAATCTTCTAGTTGTATACCTGTGTCATCATGTAAAGAAAACACATTTATCACCTGGCGTGACTTTTACCTGCCTACCTGGGAGACAGGAAAATTCCTTAAATGCATTAGTTAGTTTACCATAAACTAGTAAATAAGAGGTGAGGAAACGTTATGTAAGCTATTGACTAGAGACTTTAGGGAACAAAACTGTCTACAAATGTTACCTACAACCCTGCAGTGAGTCTAAACCCAATACGCGCAATACAATATAGTTCAATGTAATGCAATCATTACAGTACAGTACAGTGCAGTGCAGTGCGGTGCGGTGCGGTGCAGTACAGTGCAGTACAGTACGGTACGGTACGGTACGGTGCGGTGCGGTGCGGTGCGGTGCAGTGCAGTGCAGTGCAGTGCAGTGCAGTGCAGTGCAGTGCAGTGCAGTACAGTACAGGACAGTACAGTACAGTACAGTACAGTACAGTACAGTACAGTACAGTACAGTATGGTACAGTACAGTGCAGTACAGTAGAGTGCAGTGCAGTACAGTACAGTAGAGTGCAGTACAGTACAGTACAGTACAGTTGGAGCAGTACATGTACAGTACAGTACAGTACAGTACAGTACAGTACAGTACAGTACAGTACAGTACAGTACAGTACAGTACAGTACAGTACAGTACAGTACAGTACAGTACAGTCCAGTCCAGTCCAGTCCAGTCCAGTCCAGTCCAGTCCAGTCCAGTCCAGTCCAGTCCAGTCCAGTCCAGTCCAGTACAGTACAGTACAGTACAGTACAGTACAGTACAGTACAGTAGAGTGCAGTGCAGTGCAATACAATACAGTACAGTAGGGTGCGGTGCGGTGCGGTGCGGTGCAGTGCAGTGCAGTGCAGTACAGTACAGTACAGTACAGTACAGTACAGTACAGTATAACACAATACAACAAAACGTTAAACACAAGCAATCCAGTACACACAACAACGTATATACAAATTAGTTATATTCGAAACCGAAGTGCAGTAACAGTATGAAATCACGTTTTATGAACCCGGACTTTTGAACCACACTGTACGATGCCAATCAAAGTCAATTGCGCTCTCAGAATACCGTATTACAATATGGTATTATATAGACAAACGATAATAGCCTGTCTGATAGCGGTTACATCAACAGCAGAAATTAATTCTCACTAGGAATTTAAACACTAATCATTCTAAAGTGATATTATTGCGTAACCATGGGCACCAGTGAATGCACAGCCATGTTGGAGCAAATGATGAAGTTGGTACTTGGTCTGCATAATACTGCAATAACCTTTTAGTTGTAATAACATCATGAGTGGCCGGACAGACTCTTAATGCTATCAGTCATATGTAGCGGAATCAGTGACATATACAAGTGCACGTGGTCAAGTGGTCAGAAGTAGGTATCAGTGGGTTACAACGACGCCATTCAAATAAAAAATCAGAGCTTCAACTCAAATTCAAGTTTTTTTATTGACGGAGATCGCAAAAATCAGCTCATGACGTAGAGATCGCGGATTCGTCACCTGGCTTTTTTTGGTAGACATAATTAACTTTCATCTCAGGAGGCGAGGGTTCGAATCCCAGACGCCTTGTAGTTTCCACAACAAAACGGTGACACTGCAGACGTGCAACTAAGCAGACAATCCAGCTGGATGAGACTCTATTCATTCGCTTTGGTGAATCTGTTTAGCGGCCTATTAATCTGCTTCTGACACGTGTATAGGACTTGATTCTATACCACCGCCGCCAGCTTGTATACAACTTATCCATCTAAATGTAAACTGCTGACTCGATTAGTGAGACGTCTTACCCTGGTTTTGACCTCAATAGAAGCCGAGGCGAATTAATCAGAACATCATCCACTGCCAGACGTTTTAGATGATCAACTACCATTTGAAAAATATCGCCTATAGGGGTGGATACCGTCGCCAGTTCGTGTGTGGCAGAGAAACTGCACTTCTCTTCTTTCCTCGCTGGACCCAAGAAGTTTTTCATTCAAAGATCACTTGAAATTATTGTGAATTGTGCTCTCCAAGTACTGAGATCCAGATTTCCCAAGGTCTAAGAAAATATAAGCTCCACTACTGCTAAGATCGTACCAGCATAAACACTCGAAATCTAGCCAGTTCATATCCCGAAGGTAAATTACCTCTTTCCTCAATTCATGTCACTTACTGCCTCAGCTGCATCCACGCTTCAGTCACATTTTTTTCTAGTTACATCAGGGGTGTGCAAACTGCGGCCCGCCGTGAGATCTTGTGCGGCCCGCGAAGAGGTTTGTCAACGTAATGAAAGTGCGGCCCACGTGATCCAGCTGAAGTCTGCACCAATATCGCAAAGATAGTGCGGGTAGTTTTGTCCTCTAAATCGGATGGCATTAACCCTTACAAGACCGTTGTCACTTAATGTCACTGTCGGACATGACGAAATATATGGTTTTTAATATAAATTTTAATAATTTCTAAAATAGTTTTTTGAGTGTAGTAGTAATGATGTGCGCAAATCGGTTGCAAAAAAAATCGTTATTAGGTCCTACTGTACTTGGCTCCTTGACCAAACTGCATGTGGCCCACAGGAATTGCGGGAATGTTTAATGGGGCCCGGCTAGTCAGATAATTTGCACGCCCCTGAGTCACATGATCACCACTTCAACCTAGTGGGATAATCAGTTTAGGACTCTAGATTGAGGAAGAGGACTTTAGGGCTCAAATATTTAGCCTTCCAAGAAATTGAATGTTTGAATTACAGGTGGTTAGACTTCAGACGTTTGAAACCCTCTTGGTCTTCTATGTTTAAAGAAAAAACGGGGTAAAAGACAAAAAGTATACATTTTAACATGTACAACAAACGCAAAAGCGTTTCTGATAATTAACAACAGGTTAAAAATTCAATTAGTGGCGGACGAGTGTCATAAGTGACATCATAGGTGGCAGTCAGTGTCATAAGTGACATCATAAGTGACAGCCAGTGTCATAAGTGACATGATAAGTGACAGCCAGTGTCATAAGTGACATCATACGTGACAGCCAGTGTCATAAGTGACATCATACGTGACAGCCAGTGTCATAAGTGACATCATAAGTGACAGCCAGTGTCATAAGTGACATCATAAGTGACAGCCAGTGTCATGAGTGACATCATACGTGACAGCCAGTGTTATAAGTGACATCATACGTGACAGCCAGTGTCATAAGTGACATCATAAGTGACAGCCAGTGTCATAAGTGACATCATACGTGACAGCCAGTGTCATAAATGACATCATAAGTGACAGCCAGTGTCATGAGTGACATCATAAGTGACAGCCAGTGTCATAAGTGACATCATAAATGAACATAATTTTCAATAGCACACATTCCATAAACGTGTTGCACCTGTTTGTAAAAACGAAAATTGAAGTACAGTGCTACTGTACAACATTCGGTGCGGTACGCAAAAACTTGGGAAATAAAAAATATAAAACGAAGTATAAAGTAATGAAGTATAAAATTTAAATTCAAGTTTGTGCGCAAAACTAGTGCATTACGTCACAACTGGACACCTTTGAAATGAGAAGTACTGCACCTGTTTTTTACACTGCGTTTGCGAGACCACTTAACTAGCGAATAGTGAAATGCATGTAAAAGTAGCCCGGGCGAACACGAACTAACGTTTCTGCAGTAATAATTCTCTCGCGTAAGTCATTCTTTAAAAACTAGCATGTTTCCTTTCAATATTTTATAGGGTACATTGTTTGAGTTTAATATTGGGTCCGGTTTTCCTTTAAGTCGACGTACAGAGGTCCAATTTTGGGGGGCACTTGGTAACCCGGATAGCGCTTCTACACACCTCACCAAGCAGGTGCCAACAGCAATTTGCATTTTTCATTCTTTGCTATCCAAAAATAGGCCAAAACTGATACTTTTTGCGATCGAATCACTGAGAGTCGGCCACACAATGATCGTAATTGGTCCAAACTTTCTAGTATAGAATCGTTTAACCCCGGGCTTCAAAGGACCAATACCACAAATCCTGAGTTGGTTGGCCTGCCAGGTTCAGGACTTATCGATCCAAAATCTACACATGAGAAAGAGGGCAGCAAAAACAAACCTCAGTAATTTGTGAATTTACTCAACCCTGGATGATCGGTACCTTCAGATTGAACGTCTGATTGAAGCAAATGTTTACAACGAGTTAAATTCTTATATTTATTTCACCTGTCAAAGTTTCTAAAACAGCTGCTCTCTTGTTAGCAGACGAAAAGTCTCGATATCTTCAGACAGCCAAGAATCGTATTTTACCGACTTCAAAATTTGCCAGCAGAAAAAACTTCGGTGGAAATTGACAGGAAAAAACTATTAGTGCACTTGAGACGATTAAAATTGCCCGCAGCGCCATGTTGCAAGAATTCAACTGTGTAGACTGAAATTTTTCTAGGGCAGCGGAATTCAGCATCATTGTAAAGAAAATGATTCGAGAGTGCTCCTCCATGTCTACCCACCTCTAGCGGTGAACTGAAGAACTAAAATGAAGGCGCAACTGCTGAAGTAATAAAATCAATGCGACTTTATTTACCATTTCAGTAAACACCGTAAACTAGTAATGTTTTTCACTCGAGAGATTTTGTCGAAATTTTTTATCACAAATTCTAAAATAGATGTCACCAGCTTCCCTCGAGCACATTTCAGATCTGGTTTTTTTAAATATCTCTCTGAAAGTTCTTAATGGCGGTTTTACTGTTAGCAAATCAGTTCAAAGATCACTAAACTTGTACCAACTACTCTTACATTTAGTAAAAAACAGTTTGTCACAACTAGTTACTACTGGCCCAGAAATTAGTACAACCTGTGCAACATTACCAACTGTCAAGAGAAATTGTTACCAAGCATTAATGTATAGGAACCTATTGTATTTCGTAAAAAACAGTTTGTCACAGATAGATACTTGTTGGCATCCTTCTGTCTCGGAAGACAATAGAGTGTGCGCCAAGAGAGTCAGTTATTGATCACATTGATGGAGCTGCAGCTTCGACTGTGGCTGAGCAATCCGATCCTTGAACATCTCCAGGGCGCACGCCTGGGCAAGGTGTATGGAGATCCTGAGTTGTCCAGACAACAGGAACCCCCTCTCTTCCTCCCTGGTGTAGTCCAAAGGAAAGCGGAGCGATACGTTTGGCACCAGGTTGGCTGCAGGAGCTGCCGGAGTCAGTGATATAGATACTACTGGCCCAGAAATTAGAACAGCCTATGCAACATTACCAACTGTCAGAAGTTGTTACCAAGCAACAATGCACAGCAACTTATTGTAATTAGTGAAGAACAGCTTATCACGACTAGTTACTATTGACCCAGAAATTAGTACAAGCTATGTAACATTAATAATGTTTTTTATTTACGCTTTCGTGTTTTTATATCACTTTGCTGCCTATAGTAACTCTGATGCTCTGACAATCAGTAGGCTAGACGTGAGCTTCTTTAGTGCCAATATAGTTAAGGCGATTTTTTTCTTGCATCTCCTAGTTCCTATCTGCTGCCTATAAATCAATAGAACACACACGTATCATTGGCTTCTGCATGGTTTCAATAACTCGTACTTTCCCACGAAATTATGGCGTAGTTTTATCTGCACGCTAACCGTCTATTAATGTTCCGGTTCTAGAAATAGTCATCCCCTAACATACAGGGCTGTCTAACAGCAGTAACTGCATGCTGGCAAAGATTACTGCTATTGCCTGTTAAATTTGTTTTCATATAAAAGTTCATATATATATAAATATTTTCATATATATTAGTTGACACTGTATTTCTGTATAACTCTGAGCTCTGGACATTAAAAGCAAATCATAAAGCTGAAATCGATGCGTTTCAAAGGCGAAATTACAGAAACATTTTGGGTATTAGATGGCCAAAGAAAATTTCAAACAAAGATCCATATGAAAAAATAAAAGAAGAACCTTGGACAAGAAAAATAAAAAGACGCCGTTTAAGATGGATTGGGCATATGCTTAGACTACCTGATGATGTTCCAGTGAAGATAGCTCTTCAACAAGCCATAGAACCAGCTAAAAAACCTGCAGGAGGACAAATGTTTACATATTTAGATTTTGTACAGAAAGATTTAAACACTTCAGCATTGATCGTTAGATATAAATGCACTTGGGGCATTGCAGCGTGTAGGGAGTCCTGGCATAGGGAGGTGAGCAGAATCATGTCACTGGACGTGTGATTCATTGGATGATGATGAACGTTCATTCAGATTTTCTTTCGAAGCCAAAGTTTATCTGCTTTAGTTCAACATGCATTTATATCTTCTTCTTCTTCTTCTTCTTCTTCTTCCCAGCTTTTCCCTATTCGGGGTCGCCGTTGTGAGCGAGTCTTCTCCACGCATTCCTGTTGTTGACCATCTCTTCATTTATGTCTTCAATTCCCACAAGATCTTCACCGACTCTTCTTTTCAGGTGTCCATACCATCGCACCAAGGCTTCCACTACTTTTACTGTTCCTCTGATATTATTATTTCCAATTTTATCTCTTCTTGTTATTCCCACCATCCATCTCAACTTCCTCATCTCCACCACACCCATTTTCTTCTCTTCGGTCTTCTTTAGAGAAGCTGCTTCCAGCCCATAGTTCAACATGCATTTATATAGAATACTAAATTAAGGACATAAAAGATTTTGACGGTGTTCAAAGACCCTATTGGGTATCATAGTGGCCTGACAAAATTTTCAATGACGATTTGTATGACGTGGTGATGTAAGACCTTTGGAGCAAGCAAGTCTATATAAGAGGACTGCACTGGACTGGAGGCTGCCGCTGAGATCTCCTCTTCCTACAACATTACGTAAAGCTGTTTGACCAGTGAAAACGCCCAAAGGGTTTGTCAATTGCTGACAAAAGAGGTAACTCTAAATTTGAGAGACCGTGCGCTTGGGTGATGACTGGGCATCAATAGATGGGAGGTGCTGGGTAGAGAGTCGAAACACATAAACGACAGAAGAACGACAGAATGACTACTCTACTCTACTTCGACTAAAGATTCTGATTGACTAGTCTAACTGACTAAAGTTTCTGGTTGACTAGTCTAACTAATTAAAGTTACTGGTTGACTAGTCTAACAGACTAAAGTTTCTGGTTGACTAGTCTAACAGACTAAATTTTTCTGAGTGACTAAGCTAACAGACAGAAGTTTCCAATTGACTAGTCTAACTGTTACATTTTAGGCTATTTTAAGTTAACGTTTATAAATCTGTATAGGCTTATGAAACTCTAATCTGTGTTGATATTAAGGATTTTCACCTGGAATAAATTTCATCTTTATCTATACTTTATCTAACACATCGACCATACTCAACAAGACTGCTTTTGCCTGACTGAACTTAAATGTAGCAACAATTTGGCTACAATCTATCATATCGATACCACCAATACACAGATTAGAACAATTAAGCTTTGACCTAGATCAGAATTTGTACGTTTAAATGACTAATGAACCTCAACGCAACCAACGGTTGACTGTACCAGATCTAAGTAACCTGGAGCACGTCCATTCACTACCATAATAATTTATGCAGAATCTGATATCAGCTTTAAGTTTCAAAGGGGCATTTTATGCTCGTGCCGCTAAGCAAGTCTGCTATGCACTGATATCAACCCTGAACTAAATAAACTCTCGATGTTGTATCCCGTGGGATACGAGAATATTTTCTGCCTTTGAAATTAATAAAAATTTAAAACTGACAGTTATTTAATCTGTTAATAGTTATTTTGATTTAAGCCAATAACAACAGACTAAAATGGTGATAAAATTGCAAACTAGAAAATCTACATAGCATAAAAAACTGCGCAAGGTACAGTACTTTAGAGACGACTTTGTACAGATCAGCATAGCGTGCATACTAAATGTCTTAAATACTTTAAAAAATTATCAGCAGTTGCAAAATAAGCACATTTTTTATGCTTCCTTTGAATCCCAATGTATCCTGTAGGATATAGGCTATATTTACCACGCGGGCACAGGTAGAAAAAATAATTATTACGTGTAAACAAGATGGATATACTGAACAAAAGTACCAAGCCAAAAAAAATTCCTTATCAAAAAAATAATTTGGGACTGAAAGGGTTAAGCACAAGCTTATACCCAGAAAATCATCTCGGTATTAACTACAAGGCCACGAGTATCGACGATGCAGTACTTGGATCAAACTTTGCACCTAACATTACGTCACTGATGAATTTTGTACCTAAACAAATCTCAAAGAGACGCACTTAAACATTCCTAGCATAGCTAAAGTAGCCAATGTTGTAGATATACTGCAATAAAATTATCTAAGGGTGTAGCCCGTACAGTTTTTTATATGTTCAGTGAAGAAAATATTGTTTGCGCCGCGCCAGTTAAAAAATAAAATCTCTTTGACGAACGTCGAGATGGCAGAATTGGTGGAGATGTATCACTGCTGTGGTGGAGATGTGGTGGATGTATCACTGCTGTGGTGGAGATGTGGTGATGTATCACTGCTGTGGTGGAGATGTGGTAATGTATCACTGCTGTGGTGGAGATGTGGTGGAGATGTATCACTGCTGTGGTGGAGATGTGGTGATGTATCACTGCTGTGGTGGAGATGTGGTGGAGATGTATCACTGCTGTGGTGGAGATGTGGTGGAGATGTATCACTGCTGTGGTGGAGATGTGGTGGAGATGTATCACTCCTGTGGTGGAGATGTGGTGGAGATGTATCACTGCTGTGGTGGAGATGTGGTGGAGATGTATCACTGCTGTGGTGGAGATGTGGTGATGTATCACTGCTGTGGTGGATATGTGGTGGAGATGTATCACTGCTGTGGTGGAGATGTGGTGGAGATGTATCACTGCTGTGGTGGAGATGTGGTGGAGATGTATCACTGCTGTGGTGGAGATGTGGTGATGTATCACTGCTGTGGTGGAGATGTGGTGGAGATGTATCACTGCTGTGGTGGAGATGTATCACTGCTGTGGTGGAGATGTGGTGGAGATGTATCACTCCTGTGGTGGAGATGTATCACTGCTGTGGTGGAGATGTGGTGGAGATGTATCACTCCTGTGGTGGAGATGTGGTGGAGATGTATCACTGCTGTGAATAAGTTGAAAGGACCTCACTCTGATCACCGTTTTCATCATCAGTTGCAGGTCTTCAGAAGTGACAGTTTACTTGCTCTTTATCAAAGGCAAAATCCAAATTCCACAGGCCCAACAAATGCATTTTACAATGACAGCTCAAATTGTCTTGACTCTCTGACCAAGTGTATAAGTCAGTAGGTAACATCAATCCTTCTTATATACATAGCAAATGTTTGAGAAGGGAAACACACTATGTTTTTAAGAGGCGATTTGAAATTAAAAATCCCGTTAGACAAAAAACAATCAAAATTCTGGAATAATCTTAATATATAGGTTTTACATGTCAAATGTAGGCTTGCGTTAACTCAAATGTAGATTTAGGTAATTCAAATGTGTCTTGGTAACTGAAATGTAGACTTAGGTGGTTCAAATGTGTTAACAATGGTTTTCAAGAAATCTTAATAGGCTGAAATAAAGCGTCTTCTTGCAGATATTAGAGAAAATCTTCTAGTGCAGAATCACGATCAGAGAATGGCAATATTAGCTCAGTTGACAGAACAGTATGTTAATATCATAACGGCCGCAGATGCAGGCCATTTTGTAATTTGCACTTAAATGAGTTAATTACCGATTTATTCAAAGTACCGCACTACATTTGACTTACCTAGGTCACATTTGAGTTACCAAAACACATTCCAAATTCCTATGTCTACATTTGACGTGTAAAACCTATAATGATATTAGAACGTCGCCAACACTTCACGTTTTCTCCCGCAAAGTCGACAAATATTTAGAAACGTTGTCTCATTAATATCTGCCTAAATTTGCATTTTATTTTTTTAGCGTATGTGTAATTCTAAAGTTGCTGTAAGTCTTAATTACGTCTTCATTTATTGTTTTAATTTGTTGTTGTTATAATTTTTAGTCTATGGAATAGCCCCTTGTGCACTAATGTTCTTTGTATGTAATGGAAATCGAAAATCTTTCAAAATTATGCAAATTCTGAACAAAAGTGGTGCTAAAACTGACCCTTGTGGCACACCGTCGGGCTATATAATAATTCTAATTTTCGAGACACAAAACTTCATATTCGGGCTTTGTTAGCATCAATAGTACAGGGGTGTTAACAAAGTTCAAACCTTGCCATATATGGCTGTAGTCACTAAACTGTTCAACTCTTTCCCAAATCGTTTTTCTTCGCTCTTTTTCGCCGAAACGGCTCGCCCATAAATCGCCACCGACAAAGCCAGCCGGCAGATGCCCCAGACAGACAATCGGTTTCTATTGCCCCAGCTGACTCGGAGACCGTGTTTACACTGCATCACTTGAGTGAATAATTTACGGCTATTTTGGCCACTAGTCGTGTCACCTGGATCATTTAACGGCTGATTATACTGTCAATAAAGCACGTGTTGCAGCGTGAAAAACAGACAAACCACCCAACAGCAGCTGAAGCACGAAATAGAGAAAAATTTCTCCTAGCCACATTTTTGGACATTACTCCAAAATCACTGCTTCAATAAACTTTATCACTGTCGTCATCGTCATCGTTGGCGCCAAAACTATTGCTACTTCAACTTCTGATGAATCATAAGGTTCTGTCAATATAATTTGATTTCATTAACACCGTCTTGAAAACCAGAGCAACAGTAGCAGCAACAACAACAGCAGCAACAGCGACAGCAGGGCAATGGCATCATCATCTTCAGCACCATCATCATTATCAGCGACAGCCGTAATACCAGTAGCAGAACAAGTTGTAGCCTATTGAGGAGAATTAATAACAGGGCTAGCAATGAAAGCAGTCAGCAACAGCAGCAGTAGCAGCAGCAACAGCAACAGTAGCAGTAGCAACAGCAACAGTAGCATGATCAATATCGTCCCAAGACCGGAGATTTCCTGGACCTTCTCACAGCCATCTTAAGCCATATGCATCAACAAGACTTTCTCGCTGATTGCTGGTTGCCAGTTTCCCGAGTGGCGAATTGTCTTATCAACTCATCGTCAGCATCAGCACCATCGTCATCATCAACATCATCATCATCATCATCATCATCATCGCCGTCACATCAGTATTTTTATTGTCACCATTATCATCACTTTTATCACCGTCATCATCGTCGTCGTCGTCGTCGTCGTTACATTTTCATCGTCATTGCCGTCGTCGTGGCCACCGTTATCAACATCGTTGTCGTCGTCATAGTTTCTATCATCATTATCTAAATCATCGTCATCAGTTGCGACAGCAGAAGTAACAACAGCTAAATCCAACATCATTATTAAGCATCATCATCATCATCATCATCATCGTTGTTGTCGTCACAGTTTCTATAATCATTATCTAAATCATCGTCGTCGTCATCAACATCATCATCATCAGTTGCGACAGCAGAAGTAACAACAGCCAAATCCAACATCATTATTACAATTTCATGGTGGCAAATAGGTGCAATAGCGGGACTCTTTCAAAAGAAAAATTGTTTTTTGTCGCCTAGTGGCTCTATAAAGAGTTAGGATCCAAACACCTGTCCTACAGGTGCTTTCCAAGACGCTAAATGTCCATAATACGTTTCTTTGCGCAAACGCAAACACACTTCATGCAAATTAAACGCCTGGGCCACGTCTTCTCCTGACACTGACGAGTCTAACTAAACACGTATCCGGCTACTCTAAACAAACAGCCGCCGTCTAAAGCATACACACACCATCAAAGACGGCGTCCAGCTACAAATGAACCGAATTTGTGCAACATAAACTGTCAATACTGACACGTTTAGCCGCTCTGATCGCCAAAATTTACATCAAAATGCTACAGATGAAAAAACACCGGCAAGAATCAGCAAGCGTGCACGGACAAAAATTTTCTGCAGGACAAGTAACGCCACCAGTAGGGGTCAGGAAAAATAAACAATCCTTTAAACTACGAGGTTGCCAAGTGCCTGATAAACATGTGACATACTACTTTAAAGGAAAGAACAAGTCACTCAGCATGTTGGGTTTATTTTGCTGTTATCACTTAAACTCAGAATAATATAACAAAGAAATTTGCAAAAAACTCTATAAGTCATTAAGTTCGTTTATACTACCGCTGTATAGGAATATTCAGGATAAATTCCACAGATAAGAAACTCGGGGGTAAAAATTGATGGCAATACTTTCCCAAATTAGCTGGCAACTAACGATATCATTGCCTAGTTACAACTGTCATTGCCTGAATTTTTTATAATCCTCTGCGGTTTATTTTACCAATTATTACCCATTGTGGATAATGAGTTGGAGAAAGGAGACCCCGAGAAATTATCGACTAGCCGGGATTTGAATCCGAGACCTGCGATTAGTAATCCAAGCTCTGCCATTGTGCTACCAGTTTAACCTGACAGAGCAGGCCCAAGAATTCATCCTTGCAGTACACCATTTTTCAACGTCTTCTTTCTTTCATCAACTCTGCTACCTGAACTACCAGTTTAACCTGACAGAACAGGCCCAAGAATTCATCCTTGTGGCACACCATTTTTCAACGTCTTCTTTCTTTCATCAACTCTCCTACCTGAACTACCAGTTTAACCTGACAGAACAGGCCCAAGAATTCATCCTTGCAGTACACCATTTTTCAACGTCTTCTTTCTTTCATCAACTCTGCTACCTGAACTACCAGTTTAACCTGACAGAACAGGCCCAAGAATTCATCCTTGTGGCACACCATTTTTCAACGTCTTCTTTCTTTCATCAACTCTGCTACCTGAACTACCAGTTTAACCTGACAGAACAGGCCCAAGAATTCATCCTTGTGGCACACCATTTTTCAACGTCTTCTTTCTTTCATCAACTCTGCTACCTGAACTACCAGTTTAACCTGACAGAACAGGCCCAAGAATTCATCCTTGTGGCACACCATTTTTCAACGTCTTCTTTCTTTCATCAACTCTGCTACCTGAACTACCAGTTTAACCTGACAGAACAGGCCCAAGATTTCATCCTTGTGGCACACCATTTTTCAACGTCTTCTTTCTTTCATCAACTCTCCTACCTGAGCTACCAGTTTAACCTGACAGAACAGGCCCAAGATTTCATCCTTGTGGCACACCATTTTTCAACGTCTTCTTTCTTTCATCAACTCTGCTACCTGAACTACCAGTTTAACCTGACAGAACAGGCCCAAGAATTCATCCTTGTGGCACACCATTTTTCAACGTCTTCTTTCTTTCATCAACTCTGCTACCTGAACTACCAGTTTAACCTGACAGAACAGGCCCAAGAATTCATCCTTGCAGTACACCATTTTTCAACGTCTTCTTTCTTTCATCAACTCTCCTACCTGAGCTACCAGCTTCAAATCCCGAGTAGACCACAATTTTTCATTATCTCCTTCCTCTAACTCCAAAAAATTCTGACAATCACAGTCATAATTAGTTAAAAATTGATATGAACTATTGCTCTGTGTTATATATTTCATGGTTTTCATCACAATTGACCCACTACCATGTTTAGGGTAATTCCTGCAGAAAAAACAAACAGGTTCCCATTAAAAAAAGTACTTTTAAATTAAGAAACGGGTATTTTGATCTTTGGTCTACAATTTGATTCGAGAAAGAAAAATTCTCATCGCCTCAGAGGGAAACCTACTTATACACTAAATATGTGAAACAAAATTATAAAACTCTTTCCCAAATTGAAACCATTTTCATCATAATAATTATTTTATTGTTATTATTGTTCTCACTATTATTAGTATTGGTATTGTTACTGTTATTACAATGATTTTTTAATCAGTTATTTACTGTTTAATTAAATAAGTTATTTTTTTATTTACTTATTTGTTTGTTTATTTATTTAACTTAGAAAATATTACATGTTCTAAATATACCTATTTACGCCTTTTATTTATGTTTGTTACTTCTATCAATAACGTAAATAATTATTTTCCAAAGCTTTCGGGTGCTGCCACCTATTAATTCGCCGTCTGTTACACAGTCTTTAATACACATACGTTGTTTAATTAATATCGATTTTTGTTCTTGTACCGAGTAATTATTACACTAATTCAAGTTGCAAATCAAATAAGTTAGTTTTATATTAACATTTGCGTAGTACAATTACAACACGTACACAGGGCCTATTTCAACCTAAGCGAGGCCCGGGGAAGTGGGGCGTGTGAGGCCCCTTTGTGGGAGGGGGTGTCTACCGTGGTTGGCGCCCAGAAAATTTTTGAACAGCTAGAACGCCGGAGAAGCATTTTCGAAGAGAAAATATGGTGTTATACAGTTGTTAAAGGAAAGAACAATTGAAAGAAAAACTGCTTTATTCTCAAGACCAGTCCTTAATACTTGTCAATACTGGCAAACGGCGCGCGTGCGGCAAGAGAGAGAGAGAGGGGGGAGAGAGAGAGAGAGAGAGAGAGAGAGAGAGAGAGAGAGAGAGAGAGAGAGAGAGAGAGAGAGAGAGAGAGAGACAGACAGACAGAGAGAGAGAGAGAGAGAGAGAGAGAGAGAGAGAGAGAGAGAGAGAGAGAGAGAGAGAGAGAGAGAGAGAGAGAGAGAGAGAGAGAGAGAGAGAGAGAGAGAGAGAGAGAGAGAGAGAGAGAGGGAGAGAGGAGGCAGTGTGTTCGCATAAAGCAAAAAAATGTTACCTTGGTGCGAGGCCCGACCAGCTAAAATCGAACCATGAGGTTCTCTTGACGTCAGTTCACGGTGGCAACAAATGACCCCGTGTCACACTCCAAAGAGTTTTAGCGGACGTCAAACTAATTAAACCCTGGCAAATGCGATGGGGACTGTGACAGTTGGGACATCAGTTGGGACATCACTTATTCCACTCTCGTCTCGTAGGCATCTTCGGCACATGGCAGTCGCATGCCAAGCTGTAAAGAGCTCTCATAATCTACGCCGTGGAATGTGCCCAAGGGGAAAGGGTTGAGCAAAGAGTTAAACTTTCTACCTGTCTAGATTGCACGAACATCCCTCTAGAAGCGCCTAATCCTGTGAGCGCGCATGTACGATAAAATAACAGGCGTCTGGCAAACTTAAAGATCGACGAGAAAAAATTCACTTTCTGCTTAAATTTTAATTCCAACAGTTTGGGACATAATAAGAAGCAAAATTTAGCTATCAAAGTTTTAAGAATTTATAGAACTCATACAATTTTATGCATCCATTTTACATATTATAGCAGTAATAGGTATAATAGTATACCAGTAATTATACATAGTATACCAGTAATTATACCAGTAAACATTTTTGAATGCTTACGAAAGTTTTATGAATAACTTTCAGTTTCAAAGCGAGGTATTTCTGGTCCTGGCGCCACCATCTTAATTCGACTGTCAACTGTTTGAATTTGACGCCGTAATCCGATTTTTAGCTTTTAAGCGAAACTCAACAATCGGGTTTATTACCCTACGATCTCACAGTCTATTCTTATGCTGCTTTAACAAACTAAGGCTTTCAAGTTTGAATGTGGCTGGTCCAATGCGTGATTCTTCTCGCCTGCTGGGAATGCTCGTGTAGTTCAGGTTGGTGTAAATGTTACTGTCAATGTTAACAAAACATTAACAAAATTATTTTTTATGTTGAACTGGTTCACCCAAAAATCGGGGAACAGATTTTTTGCGAATTAATTGCAACGCAAAGATTTTTACTTTTTTCTGAATCAGGGTGTTATTTTTAGGATTCCAGAAAAGTTCCCCCCCCTCCCCATCAATTGACTTTGGGGAAATTTTTAGGGCCGACTGAATTTTAGGACCGTCCCACACAACCATGTCATTACAGAGCTTTTTGTGAGCATCTAATGCAGTCTAGCCTAGGTTAGCATATATTGCTAATAATAAAAAATGTTATTCACATAAATTTGTTGCCATGGCTACTGTTTATCATAGCAACAGCATTGAAAAAAGGTTAGATTGAAAAATAGTTTGAGAATCCTCGATTTTCACCATTATACGAACTGACAACAAACCTTAACACACAGGAGACTAGAGGCAGCTATTAAAACAGTAACAATGTAAAAATTATTTACCTTAGTAACTATTTTTGATATGTCTATTCTAAAACGTTCCAAAACTTATAATTTTACTTGTTCATTAGACTAGCAGACTAAGACAGGTAGTGGTTACGAAAATAGACATACCACGCGGACCGGGGCCTAAGGGGTATTTAGACACATCGCTCCTCAAATCATAAACAGGCGGTGATTTTAAACCCGTCGGCCATGAAATAATCAATAACCCTAACATGTCACACTGTAGATCATTTGAAGCCTCAAGCAAAATATTTTCACATATAATCAGCCTTAGTTCTAGGCTTAAACATAACGTAGTTAAATCTGTGTTATCAGGGTAGACGTTGATGACGACGGGAGTTTATCATAGTCATAATCATCATCATCACCATAATCATCATCAACATCATCGTCATCATCATCATCATCGTCATCACCGTCATCATCATCATCACCATAATCATCATCAACATCATCGTCATCATTATCATCATCGTCGTCGTCATCATCGTCATCACCATCATCATCAGTATACTCATCATAATTACTATTATAAATGCTGATTATGCTGTGGCCACAGCCACCACCATCATTTACAGTGGCTGTTGCTGACAGCAGTTGATTATAGTGATGACACTGATGACGACAATGATGTAATAACCATGTTAGGTGTTTCAAAATAAAGTATCGGCTGCAGAACATACTTAAAACCTTTAACAGATAAAATATACTTATAACCAGTGTTCAATAGCCTAAAAATGCTAATATAAAGACGGACCCACCACGCAAGCATGCAACAATGACCACAGCAGCGACGATGATGATGTCGTAGGTGATGATGATGATGTCGGCAAGAATGCAAATAGTCTACCAGTGTTGCCACCGAAAGGGTTAAATCATTCACTAAAACTCGTAAGTTTTGATGTGCTTTCTACGAAAGATACGAACCCTGAATGACAAAGACCTCACGATCCCAACTTCAAGGTTAACCGGGAAATGCTTCATTTTCTGCCCGAATGACGCCATTGACCTTTTCAGCGTAGGCTGGAATGACGACTGATTCGACGGTAATGATAATCGTATGATAATGGCGATGATCGCCATGATGATGATGACGGCGTCGACAATTGTGATGAAATTATGATGAGGATGAATAATTATCACACTGTTAGAGAAGTTTGCCATTTCTGGACTTTTTTTATTCTTCGCCCCGATCGAGCCATCTGGCGTTCGGGTGACACAAACTTAGTTTGCAAAATTAAATGTAAGATTCACAGCACATGCTATCTATTAGTGATAATACTCAGTGAGGTAAAAAGATTGGAGGTAAAAGGTAAAATTCAAAGTGAAAACTCACAACAAATCTCAGCCGGGTGACAAACGTGTTGCATCTTCGCGGCTCCACACGGGTTCACACATCCTAACGGACGCAAACGGGTGGCTTTGAGTAGGAACACAGCAAAAAATTAATCTCTTTTGTGAGCTATACTCGATTTTTAACTATCTCACTAAATAAGCAAACACGTACTAACCTATTATGGTACAGTGGAATCCCGGTACGTTCTACCTTTCTTGACGAAGTGTTTTAGCTAAAGTCTTCTTTGATTAAGTTTTGATATGGCAGAGTGCAAATTTTCAGGGTACTTCCCTGAATTCCACCGAGGGCGCTGAGTCGACTCCCTAAGTTCCTTAAACTCCGTTGGGAACACTGGGCCGGCACCCTAACTTCCCTGAACTCTGTTGGGAGCAAGAGGCCGACACCCTAACTTCTCTGAATTCCGCTGGGAGCAAGAGGCCGACACCCTAACTTCTCTGAACTCTTTTGGGAACAATAGGCCGACACCCTAACTTCCCTGAACTCTGTTGGGAGCAAGAGGCCGACACCCTAACTTCTCTGAACTCTGCTGGGAACAATAGGCCGACACCCTAACTTCTCTGAATTCCGCTGGGAACAATAGGCCGACACCCTAACTTCTCTGAACTCTGTTGAGAACAATAGGCCGACAACTATGTTGGGAACAATAGGCCGACACCCTAACTTCCCTGAACTCCGCTGGGAAGGCTGAGACCCGACCCCTAGGTGCTTTAACTTCACCAAGTCTTACAATTATTTCTGATTCTGATGCTAATGAAATTTACTGCTTGAGTCAATCCCAGCATTATAAGTCTCCACGTCTAAACGGTGCAGTCTGTCTAGCTACACATTACCTCTCCAACATCAAAGCCACCGGCTAGGTGATTTTATGTCTCTTTACTGAATCGAACATGTATAATTCAGATCAAGACCAGGTAAAGACAAATAACAAACATAACATGCAAACATACCATACGACTTCAACTCTGTCACGTGACCGCAACTTGGTCACGTGACTTGGTTTTCTCACGAATTTCCTACGCAACTGCGACATTTTCGCGTGCAAAACAAACCGAACTTATTTGAAGCGAAATTTACAAAGGTATACAAAAACAACACAGTTTAAGACTATTAAACGGTTGATTACCAAAAAAACTTTTTTTGATACTCAGTACGAATAAAAGCTTGAACTGAATGTAAGAAATACAAATAACAGATTGATGCTAAAATCTATACTCTGTACATAAATCTATATATTAATTCTACTGGTATGGGCTTTATATATAAGATTCGAGGCTACAGCTTCGACGATGGTACCATTTCCGGCGATCTATACATCGAACGAAAGGTCTCGATCTAGTGTCGTGCCATTGGGGGTTTATTTTTCGAATCGGGCCCACTGGGACGAACGGGGGGGCGAAAAACCTCCAAAATGGCCATTTTTCGGCCGTTTTTTGCAAAAGTTATTCTCTAATAATTTGTCATTTTCTCTAATTTACTCTTTCCTGTAACTTTGTGTGCTTTTTTTAAACATCAAAACCTTCGTTTTGCGTATGGCACACGCATAAACTATTTACACACCTTTATGGCAAAAAAGACTAAAAATAGCTATGACGTCGTTGCGTAAATTGGCTTGTAACCAAGATTAAAAATAGCTATGACGTCGTTGCGTAAATTGGCTTGTAACCAATCAACGTGTCGGAGCAGGTTGTCACAAGTTATTGTGTCAATATTGCATCAACGCAAGAATAGACTTGATGAACTTAGAATTTAACACAGACATACGACCTATGTGATACGTGTGTACAGTGTAAATACATTATAGCGAATTACAAAACGTACGACTCGTCATACAAAGAATAAAAAAATGTTGACAAACATACCCGAAATACCCCTACATTAGTATATCTTGTGTAATAATCATTGGGTTAATATATTGTATGTTTTTGTAGGCGAACTTTTACTTGCTAAAGTCACGATAATTGATATTGTTCGTAAAAGTAAAGATAAACTCGAATATATGTAAACAAAATTGACGTAGTTACATCTAAAGCATTCGTACACTTGCTATAAATTGCAATGTATTCGATACATTGTTAAGTCAATTGACGAACGATTTTTTTAAAAAAATCCAAATTTATTTGCACTGTTTCGAGTTTAGAACCGGTTATTGGTCATTCGATTTATTAATTGTTACTAATTTTATTGAAATTTGTTATATAGGTTTTAAATGTCAAATGTAGACCTGCGTTAACTCAAATGTAGATTTAGGTAATTCAAATGTGTCTTGGTAACTCAAATGTAGACTTAGGTAGTTCAAATGTGTTAACAATGGTTTTCAAGAAATCTTAAGCGCTTTTGGTAACTCAAATGTAGGCATGTCAAGTCATATGTGACATTGGTATCTCAAATGTGGATAGGTGGTAAAGTTTAAGGATGTTAAATTTAATCTTCTTTAATTTCAATTTAATAATTGCTCCTAAGTTAAAATAACAACATTATAGGCCTACTAATAGATGCACTATCTTTGGTTTATCTTTTTTCTAATTTGCACTTAAATAACTTAATTACCGATTTATTCAAAGTAAGGCATCTACATTTGACTTACCCAAGTCACATTTTAACTTTCCTGTGTCTACATTTGACGTGTAAAACCTATAAGAAGTTTAGCATAGAACACTTCACAAAGACAAACACCATTAAAACGATAAAAAAGTAGAAATTCACTGTAGAAATTTAAATAGATCATTTTTCCTTCTTTGCATAGACGACTAATAACTTAAAACTTAATGAACAACATCAATATGGTTTTTGAAAGTTACTGACTAGTTAACTGACCAAGCATGTAATCAACTTACCGTAAGGACTTGGGCTTCTTGACATTTGACCCTTTACCCGGTTCTTTCGAACCTGAAGCCAATGTCTCGTTCCAACACAATACAACATTAGGTTCCTGTCGGACCAGTCCTTTGGTATATCCAGACCGCTACTACGAGCGTCCCTATTCCGGACCTTGCCGGACTTCGTTGCCACGAACTTATCTTTACCGTTGCCGTTGTCCACTATAACCGGTATCGTAGGAAGAAGCGTAGAATTCAACAATTGAGCACCAGTGGTTATATTCAGCACAGCAGTAGTCACGCTGTTCATGACTTCACTGACTTTATCGCATTTCCACACGGTAATCCATAGTTTATACGAAACGTTTCACCAAGTCTGAACACGTTAAAACAGCTACATGTTCGATAAGGCGATAGTACACATGACATTCTATTTGTGTGTGCGTAGACCACGCTTAACAAACACACTCGACTGCGGTGCACTGACTGAATCAGAGGCCACAATTACCTGATTACCACAATCACGTTAGCAACGCTGAGCGCACTGCTTCCTCGCTCGCTAATTACATGATGTTCGTCCCATACAGAGCAGACAGTCCCAGGGTAGACGGAGCGCTTTGATTCTCACATGCGAGCTGCGAAGTTCATCGGTTTCGTTTATATAATTCACGGTCTATATAGGCATGCGCTGCCCGCGCGCAGGTCTGCACTCCTGCGGCAGTGGTGCTGGTGTTTGAGCAGCGTACAACTCCATGCAATGATTGATGCGGAGCAAAACGTCTCTTCATTTTTATCAGCTTCGGCAGGACACCAGGAACCAGGGCCTATTTCAGCCTAAGCGAGGCCCGAAAATTTTTGAACTGCTAGAATGCCGGAGAAGCATTTTCGAAGAGAAAATATGGAGTTATACAGTTGTTAAAGGAAAGAACAATTGAAAGAAAAACTGCTTTATTCTCAAGACCAGTCCTTAATACTTGTCAATACTGGCAAACGGCGTGCGTGCGGTGAGTGGAGAGTGAGAGTGAGAGTGAGAGTGAGAGTGAGAGTGAGAGTGAGAGAGAGAGAGAGAGAGAGAGAGAGAGAGAGAGAGAGAGAGAGAGAGAGAGAGAGAGAGAGAGAGAGAGAGAGAGAGAGGAGGGAGGCAGTATGTTTGCATAAAGCAAAAAAATGTTACCTTGGCGCGAGGCCCCCCTTGAGGGTGAGGCCCCGGGGAAGTATCCCCACTCCCCCCCCCCCCTGAAATAGGCCCTGCCAGGAACAGTAACAATGTTTAATGCACAAAAACACACTTGCTTTACGGTGGCACCTAGACAGTTTATTTAGATTTTAAACTTACTGTTTAAATACATCATACAGTTTCATTTTTTAACCCGGGATAAACTAAGCCACTACTAACAGTTGTTTTAGTACATAGTATAAGTACTCTGTATTAAATCGCAGATGAATCTTATGATGCGCCTCTTCAAAGATTTTCTAACATTTTTCTTTTTGTTCCGATTTATGACTTTTCGATGCCACGACAGCCTTAAGAAGTGTGAAAGGATTTATATTGCGCAGTTTTTTTATTTAAGCTGTTGTGTTTGTCGTTGTTATGAAATTTTGAATCGCGTACAACTATTTTATCAATAAGAACTTTAATCTTCATAGCAGCAATCCTTATATATTTCCAAAAATTTGTATTAATATGAAATTATTATATTATATACAATTTTACCGAAAAGCTCTGTCACAGTGGAGAGCGAATGAACGCTATCTATCTATGAACACACCAACGTATGCTTGATTTCTCAAAGGTTTGACACCATCATTGTTATACAACGTAACTACAGACATAAGGAGAATATTTGGTGTTTGTAGGGAAAGCCAAGCCTTCTGGGGAAGTTAGGATCATTTCAACGTTCGGGAAAAATGTTAGAAGGATTTAGTAATAAAAGTGTGATAAATGCTTCGTAAAATTTATAATAAAATCACTTTAAAATCCCGATAATATCATGATAATATCATAATATAATAATAATAATAATAATAATAATAATAATAATAATAATAATAATAATAATAATAATAATAATAATAATAATAATAATAATAATAATAATAATAATAATAATAATAATAATAATAATAATAATAATAACAATAACAATAATAATAATAACAATAACAACAACAACAATAATAATAATAATAATAATAATAATAATAATAATAATAATAATAATAATAATAATAATAATAATAATAATAATAATAATAATAATAACAATAACAATAACAATAATAATAAAAACAATAACAACAACAACAATAATAATAATAATAATAATAATAATAATAATAATATAAGGGTCCCATTTTGGGCGCTCATCCTTCTACCATGCTGAATGAGTTGTCCTTTTCTTTAGCTATTATGGGTGACGATATTTCAATTCCTAAAGCAAAGGTGACATCTTCAACTTTTCTTACCTTCTTATGGGTATTACGAGACATTTCAAGTGGACAGCATTTAATTAAAAACTCATATAGATTGACATTCGCTGTGACGTAAGCATATCCTCCAGTAATTTCCTGGTCACGTGACTGTCTGTGATTCATGAATGAGTCATGTCTACCTCGACTAAATAACTCAAAGTGGCGCAGAACATTTAGGAAACGTTCTCAATTCGACAGTTCACGTGGGATAATTCTTTTCCTGTCGAATGTAGCCTATTGCCAGCTGGTGCTGCATAATGTCGTTATAATAACAAAAGTGTTTTAGGACAGTGGTCGAACTTTTACAAGTAAATTTTGTAGTAAGGACATATCTGTTAGTCTGTCGATTTGGCAAATGTTCTGAAGTTCAGGAACTAATCTTATAACAAAACCTTACACAAAGGTAGCTGTTTTTATGGAGGAGTGATAAATAGCTTTTGCAGAATAAACAGTTACATTAAAAGCAATTAAAAGACCATCGTGGACGAGTTTATTGATACAATAATGTTAATATACAAATAAGCTTATGGACCATCTTGTTGTTGTTGTTGGCATCCTTCTGTCTCGGAAGTCAATGGAGTGTGCTCCAAGAGAGTCAGTTATTGATCACATTGATGGAGCTGCAGCGTCGACTGTGGCTGAGCAATCCGATCCTTGAACCACTGGAGTGGCCTCTCCAGGGCGAACGCCTGCGCAAGGTGTGTGGAGATCCTGAGTTGCCCAGACAACAGGAACTCCTTCTCTTCCTCCCTGGTGTAGTCCAAAGGAAAGCGGAGCGATACGTTTGGCACCAGGTTGGCTGCAGGAGCTGCCGGAGTCAATGAGCATGCTGCACTGGTCCGCCTTCGGGGCTCCACTCCTAATTTGGAATGTTTACTCCTCTACATATGGCCGTTGGGTCACTTGACCTCCTCCACCCTCTAGCCGTTGGCTGCTTGTGCAGCTCCTCCGCCTAGTGTCGAGATACGGTGTGGGCATCCCGCAAGCCTACAGCACCTGGTATTCCTAGGCGATCACCCATCCAAGTACTAACCAGGCTCTACGCTGCTTAACTTCGGTGAGCAGACGAAAACTGGTGTTTTCAACGTGATTCATGGGCCATTTAGTACTGGCCTTATCATAGCTTACTTCAAGAGAAGATGAATTCATGATCATCAAAACTTTTTGTAATATCAGCTTTCGAGTGTGCGTTCATATCTTCGTTTAAACGAGCTTGAATAAGAATTTGACGAATTGACTAGCACATATGTAGGCCGACATCATTTTCTGCTCATGTTGCTGCCGTCTCTTTGTATGTAAATATTGTCTCCTCTTGTATGTGTGTTTTTGTTGTTGTAGTGCACTATGGTTTACTGTAATTTCAGTAATTTTAGTCTTACCTTTTAAAGTGTAGTCTTAATGTGTTATATACACATATTTTATTTAGTTCATACGTATGTTTTATATGGATTTTAAGTCTGAAATAAAAATATGAATTGAATAGAATTGTCAGTTTAATAAGTTTCACTGAATGCCAGTCTGCAGATGTCAGTATAAGAAACAGCCCAGAAAGTATTAATTCTGTCATGGATTCAGACAAAAACATACGAAAAAACCCTGTACCATTGGTTGCCAGACGGCTTGAATGGATAAAAAAGATATAATTGATTTTAAATATAGCATGCCAGTTTTAGATTATTATTTTGCTTTAGTTAAGTTAGCTCAGGCCCAGGGCGCTTTAATATGTTGAAACATTAATTGGCAGACGTACCCCAAAAAGGCCTGCTCTTAAAATTTGGAACAACTTACGACACTGGCTTCATTTCCAAGGTGGCTTCATTTGCAAGTAACATTTTATTGTTCAACTGTCATAATCATTATCGTCATCATGTTTCCTCCCACACACTCAAATGATATCGCATTATGGTCATAATATTAACAGAAGAATTTTACAATCGCCTTTTCCACTTCGAACTTCGCATTAAAAGTTTGAATTTCAAAGTGACCGACTGAAGACAAGTTTTTACAATTGAGCGCAGCAGAGGTTGTTACTTCAGCCACGATATAAACTGGCAAATTACAGCGTCTGCAGCACCTATACTGTCAAGCTTGTATGAAAAATGGCCGTCCGAGACGCACGCGGTTAGATTACGAAATCAGTTTTGGCTCGTGGACAACCGGTCTCGCGCTGCCACGAAATTGTGTCACGCGTGCACAGCATGGAAACAAGTGTCACACCAATTAAACCCAGCCTTGAAACTGAAAACGCGCGATCCTATACAACAATTATGTATTAAAGTGTATTCAACTGATCAATAATCAAACTTTTTTCAAATTAGCTGGCAATTAATGATATCTTTACTTAGATTATGACTGTGAGTGACAGAATTTTCATAAACCATTGCTATTTATTTCACGATAATTATTACCCATTGCGGATCGTGAGTTGAAGAAAGAAAGGAGACGCTGAAAATTGTGAACCAGTCGGGATTTGAACCCGAGACCTGAGATTAGACATCCCATGCTCTGCCACCGAGCTACCAGTTCAACCTGACAGAGCAGGCAGAAGCGGTTTGATGTTGAAGAACTAAAGGCAAAAATAGTTGAGCGCTGGAACCAAATACCTTTTAAGACGTGGTAAACTGTCAGCTCTTGGAAGAAATGCTTTTGTCTAGTCTCGAATAAAAACGCTTAACACATAAAGCATTTGCAGCAAATTTTGACAATACGAAATAATTTCCTGCACATATTTTTTTACATGTTATTTTAAAAATTCACAATCTTTGGAAAAATCAAAAACAATGAATTAATTTTCAGCATTTATAAACATTCGTCTGTAGCATCATTTAATTTTCGACCGATCCCGTTACTTTTTTCTTATGATTTTGAGATAAAAACTTGAACACATTTTTTGCGACACCCAATACAGCGCATCCAATGTATGGGAACGGAGTTACCTATGCACAAACGTATGATCATCACAAGAATAAGGGTCTCATCACACAATCTGGCTGTGTCTTTGTGGAGAAATTCAGACAGAAGATCATTTTTGTGCGAGTGCCATGAAAATGCACTTTATAGATCACTGTACGCGTTAAATTATAGTAATATTGCAAATTTATTAGACGGAGAAATGATGTCAATTGGAAATTTCATTTAAGACTGTATGCATAGATTTGTGAATTACATAGTATAGTTTTGTTAGCGGACATATAACCGCATCGCTGTGATTATCGTATAGGTAAAATATTTGTTTATCACATGTGTACAAATGCTTAGTTAATAGTTTTTTCGCTTCATAGCGTTTACAACTAAATTTGTATATATGTGTATATACCTTGTGCAGCTATGTTGAGTCAAATTGTTAGTATGATCTGGATATCATTACCCGAGCTCTGCCTGCTGATAAAACCATCGGGTATGTGTCGATGCTTTTGTAATTTTCGTGTTGGAAATTTGATTTTCAGAAATAAAATATCTATCTATCTATCTATTCTCTTAAAGACAATGTTTCTGGCGTGTTAACAATTAAAACTTGAACCAAAAATCCTGTAATAAAACAGTGAAATAATGTCAATGAACCTAACGTACTGTTGACTTATGAGTAACGACTTATGAGTAAAAGCTTATGACTTACAAACATCCTTCTCTTTTGCCTCCATATTTTGCGTAGATCGATTTATTGATTTCCGGACGTCGGGTTTCCAGACTAGACGCGAAATCTGGGTAACGTCGGTTCGTTATTGTGTCTTCAGTAATTAGCTGATTTATCCTGTATCCTGCTTCCCAGATTTAACCTATATTCGCCTGTTAGTAAAGAGGGGCGAGTTTAAGCTTCAGGGATCACTGCTAAGAAACGCGCCAACTGGGATAGATTGATCAAGCCATAGGTTAAGCTCATGTCCTGGATCTGCCCTTGGCTGGCTGGTGCTTAACCACCTCCTCTCAATAATGAAAGTGAAATCTACCGGGATACGGAACGCATCAGCCAAAAGACGCTGCTAATCTGTTTTAACCCACATCGTGCGAAGACTTTAAATTTCTCTACAGTTCGATTGTCTATGGTTCTGTGAAAGCTGATAGTGTGTGAGATCAAAGCTACTGGGGGTAGTTTTTGGTGAGACAACATGCATTCATTGATAAGAATTTTGCATCTTTTAGTTGTGCTAAATTTTTAATTAGCTGCCAGACTGCTTGGTTGAGGCCGCATCGTTGATAAAGGAAAACAGGATGATTGTGTAAACATTAATTCAGAAAACAATGCTCTAAAATATTGAAAACTACAATAGCTTTTTTTTTAAATCAAAGTTTAGTTTAAATAATAATTACCTCGGATACTCAAATTTCGTCAAACTTTCAAAAGCTAAGCGCAGCTCAGTGAATCTACTAAGATTGGCAGCGGCGCCTTTTTGTCACATTCGCGTGGCCGACAAATAGAAGGTTGTACCGTGATAACCATGATCATGAACTACAGTGTTAGTTTCTGACGTCATGTGATGTAAAGCCAATTTTTCGTGACATCAGTAGTGTAACACTTACGCAAATGTGCTTGATGTGCAAGGGAAGATGCCTGCCATTGCACAAACTGTGGTTAGTTTCTGACGTAAGCAATAGCTGTGTTCAGTTGCCGTTAATTAACTTTCTAAGCTAATTATTCGAATATATGGAGCAATTGTAAACTTTTATAGGCAAGAAAATGTATATTTTGGATAGTAAATTAAAATGATATTGAGTCTAAACAATAGTCCGGTCTTCCTTTAACTTTTAGTTGCATTTTTATGCGTTTCGGTACATTGCAGAGTACATCATTGGCAGGGCCGGTTAAATTTGGGTAGTTACAGCGAGACCGGAACTTAGGTATGGCTTCAAGTCAAATGAGTTACTGAATCATCAGAGGTGTCTTGGTTACTTAATGCTCGGTACACCTACATCGTTCTCTCAAGGTAAACAACCAGAATCAGTTTGGTATTGGAAACTCCCCAGACTGAATATGAACCCGGTCATAATTCATTCACTGGACGGCCATTATTCTTAACTTCAATAATCAACCATAATGCCCTGACCATTCTGGGGTAAAATGCTAAATACATGTGAACAAATTGCAAATACCCTCAAAAATGTTTTCAAGTGCCAACATAATTTATGAGATATTTTGTCACAACTGACTGCTATCACCTTTTTTATGAATTACTTATGTAAAGCATATTCGAAATAAAATGATGTTAATAGTAATAGACGTGGATAAAACTAAAATTATGTTATTTTTGCTACCTTTTAGCTTTTAGGTAAATAGTTAGTTAACATAATACAGTATAGTTTAATAAAGAGTTATAGAGATGGGTGGCGAACAAATCATACGATCTTCTAGTCTAGCTTTGCAAGCTTAAGCACATTTTTAGAAGCTGCTACTACTTACTAGCCATCAGTCCTGCCCCTAAGCTAGACGCGTCAAGCAAGCTAAAAGTTTCAAACCAATATCATCAAAATGATCGTTTGCTTTAAATCGAGTAATGCACTTTCCGCTTTCCATACACTGTTCGCTTTGCATTGTGGGTTAGTTTGATCAAAGATGTCTGCGCTCTTTAGGCGCTGTTTTGTGTTACGAGGGAATTCTATTTGTTTTAAACACTATTCAAGGCACTTAGCAAACCGTACATTTGCTAATTTTAAATATAAGAAAACTCTACCGTATTATGGAGTGTTAACAGTTACTGGGTTAGCCGTGTATTTATACAGTCGCTGGAATAACCATGGAAAAGTGTGGTTTTCTGGTCCTAAACTTTTCGCCAAGGAACTTGGTCCGGTTTGTATAACAGTAGCAGTATTATAATTATTAGGATTGCGTGACATTGGCCGATGACGTTTTGCATGCATATTGGTTAGTTTGCAGCTTAACTGCCGTAGTTGATTAAATAACAGCCTAGGTTGGTTTCCAGAGATTAACCGCGAATTGTACCATTTTTATATTTTAGGTCAAGCCTATAGGCTATATATATATATATATAATAAGGGGGCGACTATTGCCACCTAAACTGCAAGTGCGCTTGTAGTGTATTTGGTTACGTAACATGACTGAAACAGCAGGTCAAAACGCCCCCAACACACTGTCCTAGTGTCTGACACTGGTAAATATCATCAAATCATGCAACTTCTATGCAGTCTACTTATGCACTTAAGCATCTGTGCAACAGTGTATGGTTTAGTACTTCATGTGACTATTCCAACATTTTTACCCACCACACATTGTTACATTTTTCGCTCGCTATCTGCTGTAATGTTGCTTGCTCCATATGATGTTTCGCTGAATTTAAAGTCTGATAACCAGGCCAGTATTTAACATTAAGTCAGCATATTTTTAATTGCGAATAGAATACAACCTATGAAGTTTACTTGAATCGAGAAATGTGTGACTCGCTTTTTGATCAAAGCTCTTAAAATATTTTAAATAGTTGCATTTATTAAGTTATTTTATTTCAAATTTTCACTGTCAAAAAACTCTATCATTACCTTTGTTGCCTTAAAAATTGAAACTAGTAAGATGCTACAGCACACCCGCTAGGGGCATTAATGTCTCTTTCGTGTAATATTAGACTCGCGCTCATAAAAACGCCAGAGTATATCTGTCTCTTTACCGTAATCAAAAATATCTATGCACATGCATTTTAACAGGTAATGACAAGCACATTTAACAGAAGCATGTATAACCAGCCACCCACTATAATATACTGCAATGTTTTTTACATAAAAATATCCAAATGCCCCTTATAAAGACCTTAATGATTGCAGCTCCTCATCCAGCTTTCTGCAAAACACCAACCCTACTTCATGTAAATTTTACGTTTTCATTTAGGGTATAATGGGCTAATGTCAGTCATTGGCTAATGTCGGTCATCCAGTTTTTATACACTGAAATTAGGTCATGTGACCTAGACTGGCTTTTTGTAGAACATATAAAATAGTTATACGCTCATATCTCGGTTTGCCGGACAAAAGTGGGGAGACGTCGGGCCAAATTGCCGATTGTTCGTATTTTCCGATACTAAGCTAATATAGTAGGCAGTGTGTATTAGACTCAATCGCCTAGTTATGTCAAAACTGTCGGCAATTGACTCAAATAACTCCGCATAATTGACTCTACACCGCTTACACACAGATTAAACGACTAAACACGCTAACATACAAGCTACACACCTGACGTTACATGCTGTTTGGATGGAAACAAAGTAATGGCCTGCCAATCAGCAGTCCGCTCGTGAAATAACGGACTGTGTCTGTAGTATGGGGGACTTTCTACGGACCAAATTTTGTCCGTATTTTCTGATATCCGTAATAGTGAGGGGTCCGGTAAACCGAGATACTAGTGTATAGTATTTACAAAATATTTATGCAAATAGAAGGCACATCATTGAAAAAGTCTAAATGTGGCCAACATTTCCCCAATATACCCTATTAAAGGATCGTCTGCGTGATGCTATTAAAAATCGAGACAATAGTGTATGGTTTATGTTGTTGTTGTTGTTGGCATCCTTTTGTCTCGGAAGACAATGGAGCTGCAGCGTCGACTGTGGCTGAGCAATCCGATCCTTGAACCACTGGAGTGGCCTCTTCAGGGCGCACGCCTGGGCAAGGTGTATGGAGATCCTGAGTTGCCCAGACAACAGGAACCCCCTCTCTTCCTCCCTGGTGTAGTCCAAAGGAAAGCGGAGCGATACGTTTGGCACCAGGTTGGCTGCAGGAGCTGCCGGAGTCAGTGAGCATGCTGCACTGGTCCGCCTTCGGGGCTCCACTCCTGATTTGGAAGGTTTACTCCTCTACACATGGCCGTTGGGTCACTTGACCACCTCCGCCCTCTAGCCATTGGCTGCTTGTGCAGCTCCTCCGCCTAGTGCCGAGATACAGTGTGGGCATCCCGCAAGCCTACAGCACCTGGTATTCCTAGGCGGTCACCCATCCAAGTACTAACCAAGCTCTACGTTGCTTATCTTCGGTGATCAGACGAGAACCGGTGTTTTCAATGTGATATGGCCGTAGTCGGTTTATGTACTTTACAAAATTTGTATGGCTGTTCTACTGCCATTTCTGAATTTGAGGATTTTTTCTGCCCACGTGTATTTCATTTTCTTCCCACTGGCGGCTTCTCAAGTAACCAGTCCCAGAAAAAGCTTTTTCGGTGCAACTTGACACAGGTTTTCCAACCAAACTGTTCCCTACATTTTACCAGCAACTATTCACCGGATTTTTCTATTCAGCAGGCCGATGATACAGTTAAAGCATTTTCTTACTTAAAAGAAAATAGGACGATTTTCACATTTAGCCCATTTTGAATTGTGATAAAAAGTATGCAGTTTAACATGTATAATAATAACATAGTGTTTCTCATAATTAAATAATAGGTTAAAAACTTAATGGCGTGCGAGCCCAAGTAGTGATGATATCACGAACGAACATAATTTTCTGCAGCACAAACTTTCCTTGAGCTTGCTGTACATTTTTGCACAAGCACAAAATTAAATAAAGTGCTACTGTACAACATTCGAGTTTACCGCTGTGCTGACGCATGAGCTTTCGATCATGAGCACTACATCACAACTGAGCATCTCTGAACTGAGAGGTACAGCACCACACCTGTTTTTGTGCAATGCATTTCCAACTTGCAGGCATGTCACAGTGCAGGACCAACTGCGCGAACAAGAATTATACTCATATTTGAGGTAAATATTGAAAATTTCAGCAATAAAATTGTGATAAGCGCCTCATCTGAGTTGTATTTGAAAAATCAATTTAAAGTTGCGATTACTTCAAGCTTAGGTACACTCATTTTAAATGAAAAATGGCATCGTCTGGTTACTGTACAGATTGAACAGCCCAGCACCTACTGTACATATGTTTGCAACCTCACAGAATTCCATGCTTATCTGTAACTGTATTATGTGAAGTGCTTGTGCATTTGGAGATACAAAATCCTGTATGCGTTAAAGCTACCTAAGAACTTTAAAGTTGTTACTAATTAATCTGACACATAGTTTTCAAATAAACTCCGTTAAACACAAAGACTTAATCAACTAGAATACCAGAATTTTTGAGCTTACTGCTGAAGTTTTGTTGTGGATGCCTACATAGTTTTCAAATAAACTCCGTTAAACACAAAGACTTAATCAACTAGAATACCGGAATTTTTGAGCTTACTGCTGAAGTTTTGTTGTGGATGCCTACATAGTTTTCAAATAAACTCCGTTAAACACAAAGACTTAATCAACTAGAATACCAGAATTTTAGCTTACTGCGAAGTTTGTTACAAAAACCAAACACAAAACAACAACAAAACCAAACACCAAACCACATAGTTTTCAAATAAACTCCGTTAAACACAAAGACTTAATCAACTAGAATACCAGAATTTTTGAGCTTACTGCTGAAGTACCACAACAAAAAACCCAAACACAAAACAACAACAAAACCAAAACACCAAACTTAATCAACTAGAATACCAGAATTTCTCAGCTTACTGCAGAAGTTTTGTTACGGGTGTCTTCGTGCTCTCCAAAAGCTTACGTCATTTTTTTTAAATATACCAGCAAGGTTCATTTGACGGTGGGAGATAAGAATCATTTAGATTTCTTTAGGATTTTTAAAGATATTGAAGCGTTTTGTGCTCGTACATTTTGTGGTAATGTCAATATTTCTAATTGTATATTGACATACAATAAATGTTCTTCAAGGTTTGATTTTCCCTTTAAACAATAATCGATAGGTCTTGTCTATAGTGTACAGTTTACAAGCACAGTTCAGCTATGTGATGGGGTCAAATGTATCACAGTTAAATTATAAAATTGTTTAGCTTGCATGTCATTTTTTATGGTTTCTCAAAGCAAACAATGAGTTTGTCCCATTTTGAAGTGACTCGCCCTAGCACTTACTTTTGCCTATATTTTTAATTGATGCATATACTGTACAGCAAATGTGTGTATTTTCAGTACAGCTAATAATTAAAGGTGAAGTGAAGGAGAAATATCCATTCATATTCTCCTAGTGAACATAGATTAATTGAAAAATTCTGACGCCTGTTTGTCTGCCAGAGTTGTGTCAAAATTTACAAGTTTATAAGTTCAAGGTATTCTTGCAATCATAATCTTTAGATGTACTTTTGAAGTTGACATGTTGCCTTTTGTTACCTAGTTAGTTTCAAGGTATTTCTGGCATGCAGTGAGTGTACCGCATTGCCAACAAGTCTACAAAACATGAAATAGGCAGGCGATCGTCGAGGTATTCCTGCATATAATTAACATTAAGTCAGAGCAGGTCCTACACATTATATATTGAAAATTTTTGACCCAGACATTTGAAGGTTACATAAAGTTTGATTAATGCTGATATTTCACCCCCGGTGAACAATTTTCCAGACTTGAAAAGTGAGATTTTCTATTATAATGTAACGTCTAAGCAGGTTGTAGTTATACAAATTATCCCATTTATGCTAAGAATAAATGACATTATTTATGTATCGTAAATTATATCTTCAGACGTTTATTGTCTGTTTCTATAACTTATAACCTTAGAGAAGTGGCTTAGAAAAATGGCTGACAGACTGCAACAAAACACTGCTTGTCAGTTAGTACGCAATGCCGCTGTGATTTTGATATTAATAAAATGTAGTTTTGCTTTCATTCTTGATTGAGATTTATACCGTGTTTGCCCCGAGGGACATCGCAGGCTAGCAGTCTAAATACCATCGGTTCATCACTTAGTTCACTGTTTATGGTGATCGATTGTGCAAATAATTTATGCACAATTTTATGTAAATTTAACCACGTTGCCATTTGAACATTTTTGTAAGCGTGTCTGTTTTTTTAGCATTGTGTTGTTGACTGAAATTGTATAGCAGAGACTGAGTAAAGTTCGTTTGTTATTGCGTCGTAGTTTTTTTGCAAGATTAAATACACAAAGAAGTGCACATAACTTCAGTAAAATAAAAGGATATATTATGGAACAGAGTTCTGAGTTTTACTGTAACCCTTGGAAAGTCATGGACATATTAGAAACTCCAACTAAAACAGAACTCTGCTGCCCGTCTCATTACAAAAAAACAGGAAAACATGATCATATTACACCCCCCCTCCCCGTTCTACGAGAGTTACATTGGTTGCTGATAAAGTTCCGAATTCAATATAAGATCCTTTGTATCACCTACAAAATACTACATGGTTTGGCACCTGCCTGCCTTACTGATCTTTTAATACGCTGCAACATAGGAAAAACACTTCATTCTGATGCTAATGAACAAATTAATTTGCATCAGCTAATCCCTAATACAGTATTCTATGGTGAAAAAGCTTTTTTCTGTCTGAGCTCCGCATCTGTGGAATAATTTACCTGTTGCTGTACGTTTTGCAAATTCATTAGATTGTTATAAACAACATTTTAAAACACGTTGTTCTTTCCAAATTTCTTTGTTATATTTTTCTAACTTCAAACGATATCAGTAAAATAAACTCAACATACTGAGTGACTTGTTCTTTCCTTTGAATGTCTTTCATTTTTAGAAGGCAACTGGATAGGCCAATACAGCAGAATTGCTAAGTCTGTAAACTGATCCAATATTTTCTCTGTTTTTCCATTTAATTTCTTGTGTTTAAAAAGTTTTGTTAAATTGACGGCTCTATGAAATCATGTACAGCAAGTCAAAAGCAGTAATCCCCAACTACCTTCCATCCTCACTATTTCAGGGGCAAATTCTTTTACTTAAGATCAATTTACATGAAACAGAAACTAGTTGAAGATAGTCATCTATATGTACTAGGGCACTTTGCATTAATAGCTCTGACACTGCTGTGTCTACACCTCAGCATCTTCAGTTGACAATGTCCGTTTAGTTGACTGGAAAACGTGATCAGCTCTCGCACAATGCTAGATCTGCATATTCGCTGTCAGGCACAAAAGGAGAGCAAACGTTTTGAGCCCGTGAAATCAAGTTTAAGATCATCTGTGTTGATACCTAAATCCATCCAGAGTCGGCACGTTTGTGTGGGATCAGCGAACAACCTTGTACCCGGTTTAGAAGTGTTCTGACATTATTATAACCAGAGTGACATAGTTTAAGCTTTTGCAAGTGCTGGTTTTACTGGAACATTTATTCGTCGTTTAGACGCTTGAATTCTTGTGGGCATTCATATATATATATATATTAATTCTTTATTTGTCATAAAAATGATTCACTCATTATAATAAAATTGAGTGAGCCTCAGCGTAATGTTAAAATAACAACACTGTTCAAGACAAATACGTCCAGTGCAGGCTAAAAAACTAAAGTGCAAAACTAAGGCCTAATTATATACAATAAATGAACATATTTACAAACATCATATTAAAATATTTGTACAAAACAATTTTACGAAAGTACATTAACTTTTACATGACATATTTTACACTATATATACATTTGACATGACACAATTAACAGAAACATGCTTTACATTACATAAATTTCACTCATTACATTTACACTATTTATACATTTGACATTACAAAACTAACATAACACGTATTACATTACATAATTTTTTTTTTTATAAAATTTTCATTTTAATCGTTATATGGAGTCAGGGGCGGGGGTAGATGAAAGTGGAGTCTGTGTAATTAGTATCAGATGCACAATGTCATCAATGGCTGTATTACAAAACCTACTAACAACAAACCGTGTCAATATCACACTGAGAAATCAAAAAGTAGCAGGACATTTCAGTAAGATAATCAGTGTGTTGTACTAAAATTAGTCAGATTTTAAGTTAAAAATTAAAATTTCAAATTTACCGCTGTGCTCACGCATGAGCCATTGAACGTGTTCAGAACGTCATAAATGAACACATCTGAACTGAGAGGTACAGCACCTGTTACCGTACTAACCACTAACACTGGGCAAAACAGAGAAAACAAAAAAATACAAAGAAATCAACAAGCACAACTTTGCTTAAGGATTTCTTTAGAAACAGAATCATAAAAATGGACACAAGCTTCCTAAGCAGCTGACAGTTCGATGCGTTTTTCATGCGACTCAAACAAGACTAGTTTCGTAAACTACTTACAGTTATAATTAGGAAGATGTTGTAAGTTAAAAATTAAAACAGAATGACAATAGTTCTGCAGTAGGGTAGCATAAACAATGGAGCATAACTTTTAATCCTTTTTTTTATTTATTATTATTATCACATTCAGTACAATATAAAGCACACAGTGACATCAAAATTATTACATCTACTATATTAAATTATTATGTTTCATACACTATCGTTACCATAAAAGAATAATTGTTCTGCAGTGGGCTAGAGAAGCAAAGGCTTGTATAAGCCCAGTGTCATGTGAACCCGATAAAGAAATGGATGAGTGAACAAAAAAGAACTGGGAGAAAGGTTAGATCACACAGGAAGGGTAGAAGGATGTGTTAGTGGAAATAGTAGCAAGAAAGATAATAGATTGCGCTATGTTGACCTAAGAATTTCCTAAGAAATTATGGCTGCTCTACTTTAGTAATACTGCAGAAGTCACTGATGTTTATTTCTGTAAAAAATTACTGAATTAAAAAATGGTTACTTATGTCGACTGTGATATTAAAGCTGGTCAGGAATTTTGTAGTGACGTCACCAGACTTAAGCGAAAATTCTTTGTGACTGTTAATAACATTCTGTCGACTTTAGCTGAGCATCGTAATGAAATGGTGGCAAAAAACTTAATGTGTTCCTTTTATTTACCTATCTTATTATGCGCTTGTGAAAGCGGTGCTGTTAGTACCACTTTCATACAAACTTAAATATCATAAGAGTCTGCTATTTCTAGAAAAAAATTTCAAGTATAGACAAAATGAAAGCGTCAAGCTACTGATGTATTATTGTGGGACTATACCATCAAATATCATAATGGACTTATTAAGCTTAACTTTCTAAGAAAAATGCAAAATTCGTGTCACATACTTATACGGAAATTTTTGTATTTTATTAATGACAGTTTTTTTAACAAAGAGGACAAGAAAAGGGGTACCGGAATTAGAGGAGTACAGGAAATTGCATTAAAAAATTATATAACTTTACAGCAATTTTATGCATATATCGTACTCGCGTTGAAAGTATTTTTTGTTTGTTTTCATTTTAAATATCCCGCAATACTGTTCCGTTCCGTTACACGACATCATATACGCACAATGTAAATCAGGGGGAAGGAAAGGAAATGTAAAACTATGTCCCAAAAAATTTTCCATGCAAAAATTATATTGCTTAGTATTTCGCTTACCTGCTTCAAATGCTTACGTAACTGGATAAGAAAAGCATTAATTATTTAAAATGTTTTTGCCAATTGGTAAAATGTCGCTGACTGACCCTCCAGGGTGCACCAATCACTAACCAAAAAACGTATTTTTAATCGTATTGACAAGATACAGTAATTTAAAATTTTGCTTAGTTAGTGACGTGTGCGCTACGAATACTCTGATTATATTTTCAAACTTTACAAAATGTTATCTAAACTTATTTCAAATGACCTATCGTGAAAATGGCTGCGTCTATCGGTCATTGCGGGAGTTTAAATTTACATGTTTTACACAGCGTTACTGCTGACGCAAGCCCCGTATGCAAAAAGTATGTAAGTGGTGTAAAATCTCAAGATGAATTTTTTAAGCTTTATGTAAGTGGAGGGTTTTCTTGTGTTTTTAGATTGAAATATGGTTGTACCTTGTACTTTAATCACATTGTAAAACGTACTGTCAAAAACTCATTTGATGATTTCGTAGGAAACTACTACATGTAGCAGACTCATCTTTTTACAATACTCCTAACTCTTAGTTTTGTGTATACAGTCTAGCCTCGTTATCTCGCCCCTCGTTATGCCGCCAAACTCGTCTCTCGTCATAGAAAGTACCAGAACGGATTTCCTGCTTTGATATTTACCTCGTTAAGTCGCCACCCTCGCTTCTCGCCCTCGCCACGTCATGCTAGGATGAGTGCTTATGTAAACTATATTCGTTATGTGGCCAAACAGACAAACTCAGAAGTGAATCGATCAATACATATACTGCTTGTCGATCAATATAACCGCGGTACGTACACAATGCTGCTTGTAGACAATGCTGCTGTACTCGATAGACAGACATAATTACATTTAAGTGTATACTCGAAAAAGGTTTTTTAAATAAAAAAGTAACATTCTAAGTTTATTTTTATGACATTTTTTCATTTCTGATTTAATGTTGATTGGTATCATAATGCGAAATATATTTTATATGTACATAGAGGAACACTATGTTAACCAACTATTATGTATATACATATAGACTAACTTCGTTATATTCCCGTTATCTCGCCATACTCGCTTCTCGCCAAAAATTTGCCCTAGACGGACAGTGGCGAGATAGCGAGACTAAACTGTACATACTTGTTGTCTATTAACATCATTGTACGTGTGCTGCATCGATTTTAGATGATGCGAGTAAAATGAATAATAATAATAATATTAATAGTTTAGTTCAAATTCATTTAAACTGCAACTTGTTTTATTGTTCTGGTGAATAGTCTGGTAAATCCACACGTGTTTAAAGTCAAGTATTTTTCTTTCCTAACTGTGTTGCGTTCAACAAATCTTGCAGGATGATGTCAAGAAGAAAGCAAGAAAGTTGACGCGTCGGGAGCTGCGGTTTCTTCACTTTGCGTCGGTCGAGTATGAAGGTCAGGTGTACATGACTCCTCAGGACTTCCTGGAATCCGTCACGGAGGAGGAACCGAGACGTTAGAGTTTATTATACCTCTTAAATTTTACCTTGAAACAGTTTTTCCTTCTTTGATATTGGAGTGTTTTAATAAAGTTTAAGTGAAAGAGAAAGTGTAATATTTTTCCCTTTGATAAAATTCATAATATTGATAAATAGAGTGTAAAATCTACATTTGTACTTTGTATCTTAACAAGGTCCTTAGTATGTTTTGGAAAATGATGTTTCCTATAAGCTTTCCCGATCAGTTGCAAGGGTCGAAATTAAACATGTAGTTGCTCTTCTTGTTCAATAAGAAATCCAGTACAGAGCAGCACCGTTTCATGTTGACTGCCTCTTTAACAGGGATGAGAATTTCCCGCGGATACGCGGAATTCCGAGTTTTTGGAAGACCAGTAGTGCCATTTTTGTAAATCGCTTAAATTCGTTGAGAAAATTTTTACGGACCCTGTACATTATTTCACAAGCTGGCCGCTAGTTGGCAGGCCGTCACTTTGTTTACATCATGTACATCAGCATAACCACGTGTATATCTTTATGTATAAAAATATAGAATCAATTGTGCAGAGTTATTTGAGTCAATTGCAGACAGTTTTTATATACTTTTGCATAGGAGCGCCCAATACTGAGGCGTTTTTGACACAATTAGGTATCATGTATCCTTGATAGATGCATATTTTAAATTATGCATGAAACAATGTAATTGATATTTTAAGTCCACTTAGAGGCTCTCTGTGGTCACAAAATTGCAATTTGCTGCTGGCTCTAAGGGGGCCTAGGTGGCCCCAAAAACCCCGGCCTGTTTCAGAGTCAATTTGTCATTCTCATCCCTGCTTTAAGCGCACTTTATTAATCCAAGTACTATCAAGCATCTGCTTTTCTTTTGCCCTCGGGACAAGCCTTTCAAAATTTCGTCATCAACTTCGTAATGCCATTTCATGCTGAGCAAAATCAGAAAAAGGGACCGAGTGGTAGATTGTATTTTCCCTGAGTTAGCTTATTTTTTATTGTTTGCTTTCTTGTTTTCTAGCACGTATAGGAAGATTAAAATTAACAGATGCTGATATTAAGCATATAACAAAGCATACCCCATCAAGAAGGCACAGCGGTTCTTCACTGTTTCGTACAATACACAATAGGGGTAAGTTGTCCAAATTCTCTGGTTTTCCCTCTTTATGTGTTTTTCATACCAAAAGTGTTTTATTGTATAGCCTGTCTGAATGCTAATCAGAAGGCTTTGGTTCAGTTCCTGAGCTTGACCTTACATTTTTTTTTGCAACTTCAGTTTCAAGTGAGTTCAGTAGTAAATCTTTTGCACAATCTTTTAATTGAAATCTATTAATTCTGCCGAGACATTTTTATCTCCTCCTTTTGATGTGGAAAAGTTCATCTCTTTATGCATCGTCGCAGTTAAACTCTTTCTACTCGCTCGGTAATATCGGTAAATGGACCACACATGCATTTCAAGCGCAGGCCGCATTTGAATAAATACGTTTCGTTCTCCGAAACAGTTGAACTAATATTTTAACTTTGTTCCTCTGGGTTTAAGCGTGTCACCGCATTGACTCGGGCTCCGTTCGGCCTGTTTGATTTGTCGGGTTGCTTTTTTGACGGTGCAAATTCGCCGCTGCTATACAGGGTATAGCTAGCTGGAACCACGTCTCCCCTGTTGTTTAAATATTCCCCAAAATTGTGATAGACATCCCTGTGCAAACATTGTTGGTTGAAAAGCGAATAAAGCTGCGAATTCCATCCAGCTATCAACAATAGCCGAGCTGGGCTACTAAGTATCTGTTTAGCGACAAATGTTCGTGAGCCGCGGCCAGGTAAACAGGTGTGAACATCGATTATTGTTTCCTTTTGGATGCTGTTGACACTGATGGCAGTTGTAGGGAGGCGGACGCACTCTGACGATGCGCGTAGGCTAGCGCGAAAAGGACGCTGCGAATAACGCTTCAGAAGAATCGCTTGGATACCAAGTTGACGGGAGATTCAGCTTGCGGTTGATTCTCCACAATAACTGATAACTTGCCGCTGTTGAGCGTTCGCTAACCGATGCTGCTGGCACCCCCTCTGGGCGTGCAGTTCACCCTCATGACCGACACCCACAATGAATGCCGCCTAGTGATTTTAACTCGCCAGATTTAATGGAAAGTGTTGACTTTGACGGGGATTCGAAAGCGGATTTGTCCGATTTCGTTTGCTTTCATATTTTGACTGCAAAATAGTTGATCGGCTCATCCAGTGTACCAACATGGTCACGTATTGATAAGGAAAGCCGTATTTACCATAAACTCACAACTTTTGCGCGACTTAAGTCTCGCGAAAAACTTGTTCTTTCGTCCAAAACACGGAATCGTCTGTGTAATTAATGTTTTTTGACAGGATCTTAAACGAGCTTCTACTAATTTTTGCTTTTGAGCAATAGCAGTAGACGGGATTATACAGAATGAAACACGACTTTTTTACAATTTTGTTCATAACTCCACGAACACATTTTGTCTTTGTCAGTGTTGAAAATTACTTAAAATTACTAATAAGGAATGAAACACAACTTTTTTACAATTTTGTTCATAACTCCACGAACACATTTTGTCTTTGTCAGTGTTGAAAATTACTAATAAGCCTTTTCACCATTTCGTTGTGGTCACGCGCAGTTTCTGTAGGTCAGTGGTGTGCAAATTGCGGCCCCCGGGTAACTTGCGGCTCGCCGAGAGAATTTTTCCGGCCCGGCTGATTAATTGAGTGTATCCAGTTGAAGTACGTGCCACGATCTCAAAGATAGTGCGGGTAGTTTTTTCTACTAGATCGGATGCCATTAACCCTTACAAGACGGTTGTAGGTTAATAACACTGTACTACACAGACTGTGTGATGCACATTACTAATATGCATTGTAATGAAATTACCACTATCTGTCCTGAAAGTAGAAATATATGGTTTGTAATATAAATTTTAATAAGTTCTAAAATAGTTTCTTGAGTGTAGTAGTAATGATGTACGTAGGTCCGATGCAAAAAATCGTTATTAGGCCTTTCTGTACTTGGCTCCTTGATCAAACTGCCTGTGGCCCGCAGGAATTGCGGGAAAGTTTAATGTGGCCCGGCTAGTCAGGTAATTTGCACACCCCTGCTGTAGGTCAAAGGTTAGCCGTATGACGGCAACGCGTCTTTGCTACGATGGTCGTGTGACATGTTTGTAAAGCAAAGCCCAGTTCAGTGACTTCAATTGTTTTACCCGGACTTTGCTTAATTATGCATTAGTTTGTGCATAGAGTGATTTGCTAGCAGGACCTTGTTTGGGAACAAGAAAAAATGAACTAGGTAAGGTTCAAGCTAGCTGTTAAAACTGTTGCTGTTACAACAACATGGGCTGTGAGACGTTGTCATGTGTACACATATGTGTTATCTGGTACATGTAACCTTTGACCTTTTCACGATTACGCTGGAACTGGGGCATATCCTAAATGACAAGAATAGTGATAATGAATAAAAAATAAACAAGGAAAAAGAACCACGTGTTTATCTCTATGTATAAAAATATAGAATCAATTGTGTGGAGTTATTTGCATCAATTGCAGACAGTTTTTACATACTTTTGCATAGGAGCGGCCAGTACTTAGGCGTTTTTGAGGCAATTAAGTATCATGTATCCTTGATAGTTGGATAATTTAAATTATGCACGAAACAAGGTAACTGGTATTTTAAGTCCACTTAGAGGTTCTCTATGGCCTACACGGCCCCCAAACCCCCGGCCTGTTTCAGAATTTTTTGCAATTTGTCATTCTCATCCCTGTATTATTTTGTGATTGATTTTTATTTACCTTTTTATGTTTCCCCGAGGAACTAGAGTGGTAGTTCGAAAATGTTGTGGGCCTTTTCCTTGTTTTTCAATTGAGTGATATTTTATTCATTAATCTTCTCTTGTTCTCGGTGTGAATGAGGCTTGATTTACAAACTTTTGGCAAAATGTATTTCATGTCGTATTTTTGTTAACTAATGCGCGTTTGTGTATTTTCAGGCATAATCTCATACACTGAGTATCTCTTCCTGCTGTGTGTGCTCACAAGTAAGTTATCTAACATCGTTTTTACCTGTTTTTACAAAGAAATAGTTAGAATTGTGAGTCATTGTGTTGATAACTTCGTTTTCTGATATGGAAATATTTCCACCGGGAAATAAAGTATTTTGTACAGTTTTTTCACGCTGAAGAACTGAGATTCCGCATTGATCGGTAGGTACCAGGTTAATGTAAATGACTGTGGCAGGATCTGAACTTAGCAATCAAGAGTAATCCTTAAGATTAAGTGCTTAATCAACAAAAACACCTTAGACACATTTGACTGCATATGCATCCTCGCTGTCCGTGATATATAGCCGGGTAATATGGCAGTTTTCTACCCATCACCCATCCATTTTCTGATTAGAATTGGTACTTTCAAGTTCAGCATATGTGATGGGACAATTGATTCTGGACAGCTTGTATTCTCATTCTGGAATAATGATATTCATTATTTACCTCGTCGAGGAAGCTTCCTGACAGGCTAAGATGCTTCTGTCAGCTCAATGTCTTATCTTCGGTGATTATTTTTCCCAGTGAGCTACATTCCTGTTCCTCCACCACCATTATATATATATATATATATATATACCCTACGATTGAGGGTACACTGTATATACACTACGAGTGTGTACCTGATATCAGCTGTGCTTGCCAGGTGCCAAATTGTGCAAAAATTCAACAGAATCAAAGTTAGAATATGAAATTAATGTCTTGCAGTTGCCAAAAGAAAACATGTATGTTGTATGTTGGTTAACTTCTCCTGGCTTAGATTATAACACCCGCCAGTATTCAATAATTCAATCTATTGTGGTGTGCATAATTTCAAAACTTGCGTATGACAAACAGCGGTGCCTAGGTGGCCGAAGTTGAACCGCCCCCCGACAAACAATCGACCCACGGAAGCGATGACACGACGTTCTGATGTTGCCGCCTAAGCGATGGGGATGCGTGTTTATGCGATGCGTCGTGTCGGCAGCCGTCGGCCGGTTGATGTGTTTTGAAACGCGATGCTATTTTAAAATGTAATCTGTTACGGAGGTACATCAGCTCCCGAACGCTTCTTCGTTTCCGATACGGTTCGTGTATAAACTGTCGAATGCAAACAGATGATTAAACAAGAGAGTAACGGCTACTTTTATTCCCCGGTACAAATGGGATCCAGATGGGGAGCGCAAACTGGGATGGTTGGGAATCACGTGAACTCGACTCTCGTTAGCAAATTTATTTTTATCCGAAGATATTATTTTTGATTAGGTTGGTGCGGTTTGTTCTAATTGCGTTTAGCATGTCTTACACCAGGCGGCGTAAAATGCATTTGTGTAGGTTAATCTAGGTTCGTGTGCAGTCAACTGGTGACACCTGTTGACAAGTTGTGTAAGTTAACAACATTATAACCTTAGTTGCTGAATAAAGAAGTTACAGTATTAATAACATTATTAACAACAATAGAGCAGCATCACCAACAACAGATAGCACGATGACAACAACATCATCAACAATAGCTACAACATGAATGTAGAGCGACAAGAATTGTAATAACCATGGCAGCAAGAACAATAGCAACAAGATCAATGCCAACACGACAATAACGTGGTCAACTGCAGCAACAGTAACAGTACCACAACGTTAGTAGCAGCAACAAGAAGAGCAGCAGCAACAGAAATAGCAAGAACAACAACAATAACAGCAGCAACAACAACAACAGCAGCAGCAGTTACAAGAGCAACAATAACAACGACAACAATAACAGCAGCAACGACAACAACAGCTACAAGAGCAACGATGACAACAATAACAACAACAGCAGCAGCTGCTACAGCAACAACAACAACAGCAGCAGCAGCTACAAGAGCAACAATAACAACGACAACAATAACAGCAGCAACAACAGCAACAGCTACAAGAGCAGCAATAACAACAACAACAATAACAGCAGCAACAACAACAACAGCTACAAGAGCAACAATGACAACAACAACAACAGCAGCAACAGCTGCTACAACAACAACAACAATAACAGCAACAACAGCAACAGCAGCAGCAGCTACAAGAGCAACAATAACAACAACAATAACGGCAGCAACAACAACAACAGCTACAAGAGCAACAATAACAACAATAACAGCAGCAACAACAACAACAGCTACAAGAGCAACAATAACAACAACCACAACAAAAGCAACACCAGCAATAACATCATACTCATAAAAACTTGAACAACATGAATGTTACTATTAAGTAGATTCTGCAGTCGTCTGAGGCAATAATTTTTGCATTAAATTCACCAAAAAAAATTAAAATCTCAATCTGTACTAATCAACGTTTTAATATGTGGATACACTAACTCTTGTGCAGTTTTTGCGACTTCATTTTTGAGCAACAAGTTTAGTTCCGACTATGAGGCATGGAAAAACCAGGAGCGCTTGTTTTGATACGATAGTCAATCCATTTAAGAACAAGTCGGCTTCCCCTGAGTGTAGCCTTGGCTTCCCCTCCCTCAGTTAGCTTGCAATATCAATTAAGATTTTGAGACGCCCTGGATAAACGTAACATTTGTCTGCCAGATGGTGAAAATAGCATCCCAAACAGATGCGGAAGCTGATGCTTCCAAGGTTGTTATGAGAATAGGAGGTGCATTAAGCATTTTAAGGAGCGACTGCGTTTAGGACATTGGTGTTTTTACTGAATTAGATACCTTAGAATGTAAAAAAGACGAATTCTGCCAATTTAATATGATTGTCTGGAACATTAGATTAGATTAGATTTATATTATTTGTCCCATGCTACACATTTACAATATAATATAATATAATATAATATAATATAATATTATATTATATAATATTATATTATATTATATTATATTATATTATATTATATTATATTATATTATATAATATAATATAATATAATATAATATAATATAATATAATATAATATAATATAATATAATATAATATAATATAATATAATATAATATAATATAATATAATATAATATAATATAATATAATATAATATAATATAATATAATATAATAGAATAGAATAGAATAGAATAGAATAGAATACAATACAATACAATAGAATACAATACAATACAATACAATACAATACAATACAATACAATACAATACAATACAATACAATACAATACAATACAATACAATACAATACAATATATAGGGAATTTGTGAATTGACAGAATGACTACTGGGCTGCATTGTCACTTTCTGCTTTTGATAATAATAATTTGATAATTATAATTTGATCAAGCACTAAAAGACATTGTCCACAGTTTATAATCATTTGTCAAAATCCAAGTTCAAGTTCTTTGAAAGCCAATCCCAGATTCAATTTGAATTATAATTTGAAAACCAATCCCTGATTCAATTTGAATTATAATTTGCAAAAGCCAAATTAAGGAACAATTTTACTCGTTGTTTCACTTGAAAACCGGAACTAGACATTGTCCGCGATTTATAATCATTTGTCATCGTGGCGCTTTGTTTATTTACCAATGCTGTCTGTCTCGCTGCTTGCGTGAAAAACGCGTTGACGGATGCCACATTAGTGGTTTGGATGTGTGCCAACACGTGGGTACTATTTACACGGGACCTGGATACAACCGGAATTGTGTGGGCTGCTCTGACAAATGGCTCTCCAACTGATGGCGTTTGAAACGAGAGAGAAAATGGTTGTTATTAAACAGGCGTCCTGGTCCGCCCACTTGTAGCACATCAAGAGTCTGATTTGCGGAATGTTGATATAATATTCCCGCTGCTGCGAGAATTTGCTTATGGCGGTGGGTATGAGAAACCGTAGTCTCTGCCAATGTTGGCAGGTATGAGGAACCATAATATCTGCCAGTCTTGGCAGGTGCGAGAAACCGTAGTCTCTGCCAATGTTGGCAGGTATGAGGAACCATAATATCTGCCAGTCTTGGCAGGTATGAGAAACCGTAGTCTCTGCCAATGTTGGCAGGTATGAGGAACCATAATATCTACCAGTCTTGGCAGGTGCGAGAAACCGTAGTTTCTGCCAATGTTGGCAGGTATGAGGAACCATAGTGATGACATCACAACTGAACATAATTTGCAAGAATGTGGCATATACAAAAACTCAGTTAATGTAAAATCTAAAGTTCAAATTTCGAGTTTACCGCTATGCTGATGCATGAACTGTCTAACATGAGCACTACATCACAACTGAGCACCTTTGCGCTGAAAAGTACTGCACCTATTTTATGTGGTACACATTTCTGAGGCACAGGCGCTAGTACTCTCTAACTAGCGAATGGCGAAATGCATGTATGAACAAATAACCAGCTGCGCGAACCCAAAATTATGTTTCTGTGATAATAATGATTTCCGACAAGTCAGTATTTAAAAAACAATATGTTCCCTTTCAATATTTTGTAGGCTTAATTGTTTTCAGCTATAGTTTAAGATTAAGTCCAGTTTTCCTTTAATGACTTATAATCTTATTGTATTTCTTAAAGAATTTCAATCCCCGGATTGGGAGAGAAGAAAATTCTTGAGGTCTCAATCTAAGAATCTTTATTTGCCAGTAAATTTCTGTGAAAATAAATGTGCCTTTATGATCATGCGAATTTTTAAAAAATTGTTAAATTGCTTCCAGAAAATTTGCACAGGATTTTTTGTCAGCTTGATCATCGGTAAAAGTATGGTGTTGTGTTCTACAGGAAACAAAATGACGGCGGTTCCGGAATCTACTGAAGTATCCGGATGGAATAAATATTATTCATCAACCTTTTGAATTTCATCCACTACGTTATTTTCACGTATAATCGAATGAAAATCAATTTATTACGTGTATATACAAGTAATGCATTAGGAAACACGAGCCGGTTATGAAAGAATGCCGATGAGTTGGGCGCCTGTCAGCGGGCTGTTTTAGAGGCGATAAACAGTATTTTCTCTTTGCATACAAATAACTCTTCTAGTAAACAGTGTGTCGATATTGAAAGCGTGTCGGTGCAGTTAGACTTGGCGCCTCGATGCGAAGCAATGCGAGCCTGAACCCACATCTTTGCCGGAGGAGGTGTAGTAAAATAAATAAAAGAGGATTTTCTGTTTAATTTGTGATGTTCTGCGTAACGCTTGTCAGCACCAGCCAAGTTCGCCCACTTGTTCTCTTGGCATCGGCGGGAAAATTCCCAAATTTCTAGAAGAAAATTCTAGCCCTCACAGAGCTCATGCACACGACTGTGTGTTGATATTACTGTCTATAAGTTTTATAAGTTTATTTATTTCCACTCTGCATCTAACAATTATAATAAACATACAGATAATTTCACTGAAGTAAATATAAATATAGATGCAGTATTATCCAGAAATTACAAAATGCAGCATATACATGTGCAAATTACATTACAGAATAATTTTGATGCATACAGATTGAGCCTAAAAGCATAGCTTGACAGGCCAAACTGTACGTGGAAATCTTAAAGAAGTGATTAATAATTAAAATAATGATAATATATACATAAAAGATTAAAGTGGGGGGGAGGAGTAGTGAATGAAAGATGAAATGGAGCAAGAACTAAGAAAAACTTAGATCATGATTATAAAGTGTTCAGTAACCTGTTGAGCATAGTCATGTTTTATTAAGATTACTGTGGAAAAAGAATGCAGGTGATTACCATTATCAAATTGTGTTACTCTTAATACTTTTGAAATATTTTTTCTGTCGGTTTTTTTAAAAGTTGAAAGGGAGTGACGACATTTTGAATTGCGGCTTAGTCCATAGGACTGGTCCCATATAGCTAATGAAATGTTTCGCCATATTTGTTCTACAACGTCTTGGTATATATTCATTTAGAACTATCCATATTTACAAGCATTTCTACATTTCTAAAAGACAATAAATTGATAAGTAAGATGATACTTCTTTTACAATGAATAAATTTTTCTTTTCGTCTGAATGTGGAGGAATGTATCACAAACTTACAATATCTGGTGGTGAGATGCGTGGGTGGCCATAACAAAAAATACAATTTAACGCATTTAAATAACGACTAGAACACATTTCAAAATTTACAATAGGTGCTCATGACATAATAATTGAATTTAAGCCAGACTATAAGCAATTGCTGTTGACACTGTTGGCATCCTTCTGTCTCAGAAGGCAATGGAATGTGCGCCAAGAGAGTCCGATCCTTGAACGTCTCCAGAGCGCACGCCTGGGCAAGGTCCTGAGGAGATCCTGAGTTGCCCAGACAGCAGGAACCTCTTTTCCTCCCTGGTGTAGTCCAAAGGAAAGCGGGGCGATACGTTTGGCGCCAGGTTGGCTACAGGAGCTGCTGGAGTCAGTGAGCATGCTGCACTGGTCCGCCTTCGGGGCTCCACTCCTGATTTGGAAGGTTTACTCCTCTACACATGGCCGTTGAGTCACTTGACCTCCTCCGCCCTCTAGCCGTTGTCTGCTTGTGCAGCTCCTCCGTCTAGTGTCGAGATACAGTGTGGGCATCCCGCAAGCTTACAGTACCTGGTATTCCTAGGCGGTCACCCATCCAAGCACTAACCAGGCTCTATGTTGCTTAACTTCGGTGATCAGATGAGAACCGGTGTTTTCAACGTGATTTGGCCATAGTACGTTAGATAATAGGCATGCTAAAGGATGAAGTGAGCAAAATGAGCATTATGAAATGAACATCGATGACCACTAAGCTCCTCTAGAGTCCCAAATTGCTTTCAGTATATTTCATACATATTGTAATTTGTGCGTATTTAAATAAAGTCTTCCGGATTGTTTTCATTGTGTTTAACACGTTGTAATTTGCAAATAATAAATTCAACGAACTTCCCAATTTTGTTAAGTCGTAATTAAATGCTGAATGTGTTGGCAGGAATAATTTTTATTGACCTAGATAGCTTTTTGTGTAAATTTTAGAAAATGTTACGGCCTAAAATTTTACTCTCTCAAATTTTTACTGTCTTCATGTAGTTATAAATTTTTCTTGTACCAATACCTCTGGTGGCATCCAAAAGATTTTAAGAAGTACATATTATCACCATGTTATCGCTCATATACATGATGTTTGATATCGGTTTACAAGCTTTAAGCTCACGTTTTACAAATATGTACTGTTTTATATCATACGGATGAAAATAAATATTATCTTATCTTATCATCAGTAATGTTTACGTATTTCAGAGCCTCAGTCGGGGTTCCGGATTGCCTTTAACATGTTTGATACAGATGGTAATCAGCGAGTTGACAAGAACGAATTTTTGGTGGTAAGCATTGCTGTGAACCTTTTCTGTGAATTCATATTATACGAGTATTGTCATTGTGTCATTTACTACATGTATGTTCTCTCATACTTCTGTTTTAATTGTTAACTCTATAAATATTTCTACTCAGAATACGAACATTGTGGCTCTGGTCAAAATACAGAATTTGCGAACAATTTCTTTAACATATGTAATTTTACATACGTATTTTTGCTAACTTATTTTAAACTATCTATTAAGTAAATTCTGTGAGCACTACCTTTTTTGGGAGGGGGTGGAGTGTATGCAGATGATGCGGGTTTTCTCAGTAGGCATTCGTAATGAAAATCATTTATCCACAATGAAGATGAGATTTTTTTCTCTTATGGATGTTCAGTTGTTTTAGTAATAGCATGTCTACTCTTTTGTACAAGTTACTCGTAATAGAATTTTTTACCAGATTTTTATTTGCCTGCATGGGATGCTGTTTCTCTATTGTTAAAAACAGAATTGAATTGAACGCAACTGAAATCTTCATATCATTAATTAACGTGTTAGAATTGCATTTTCTATTTCTCGTTTAAGCCTAGTACAGTAAGTCCTCGCTTAACGGCGCTGATGCGTTCCAGCGAAACGCGACGTTAAGCACAACGTCGTTAAGCGAAGCCAAGACATCTGTAGAAAGTGATGTAAAAGAGCTGAGATACATTCCAGAGGCAAAAATCAATGCTGTTTAAATCATTTAAATTAAAGGTTTTATGAGTTTTACTCATATTTCTAGTGATTAACTCTGTGCTACCTTCTTATAAAAAAATCTCCAACAACATAATTGTGTAGCTTGTATCGTTTAATCTGAAAACAAATAAGATAATTTTATATAATTTTGCTCAATTTTACATCGAAATCTAAACCAAACTGATCTAATTAAGTTTAACAAAGTTTTATGCAAATTATGAAATCTAATCTCTAGTCTAATTAATCTAATCTTTTTAATAAACAAAGGTTCAAGGTTTAAGAAATTAATAAGTCAACTTACATGGTGATCTTCTATAAGTGTAATTATGAAATTATAACAACGAATCAATGAATGACGCTAAACAATCTGTCACTGCAGTGTGTGAATGCCTGAGTGACTCCAATCTACAGGTAAGTGTACAGGTAAAAGACTGGTCACATGACCTGTTTAAAAGGAAACCAATTTATAACAGAAAAGAGGGGGCAATACAAGTTTAAATCAGCACAAACTTGTTTCTGCTTGCTTGAAAGCACCTATATCTCTTACCTTGCTAGCTAGCCGTTTCTCTTTCATTATCATTTAACAATGGACAGCGAGTAAACAATTCCTTGCATAAAGCTTGTTCTCAGATTTGCCTTGATACAAATGTCAAAGGGCTACATTTAGTGGTCAGTCGGGAGCCAAAACTGTATACATGTATAATAATTGCACTGTTTACGTTACTAGTGCATTTTTAGCACAAAATAATGCAATATGTACTGTTTAATGCATCAAATTAGGTAAAAAAGTTGTTGATAAAATAAAAATTGGCTTAGAGCAAAGTAAAAATATTATCATTAAAACCAGACGGTTTAGTCTAGTGGTAATGCGTCTGCTTTTCGTCTGGGAGGTCGTGAGTTCGAACCAGCGGCCGGGTCATACAAAAGGCTTTAAAAATAGTACCTGCTGTTGCCCTGCCTGGCGCGTGGTATTTAGGGTAAAAGTGGGGTAATAATAGTCTCTGTTATGTAGTTGTAGGTTGTTATTTACAGTCAGCGATAATAGCTCTTTGAGATAATGTTAATTGTTGACCCAAAAGCCGACTTTAAATATAGATTATTATTATTATTATTATAAAACGAAACAGTACGTCGTTACGTGAAAAAAGGTGTCAAATGTTTAGAGTCGTTAAAACGAAACATCGCTAAACGGGGAGTCGTTAAGCGAGGACTTACTGTACTGCGTAACATTAGCACGGTTTTTGTACATGTGAATGTGTCACGTTTGTGGAACGCTCTTTTTTTCGTCAAACATTTCTAGGTTGTTAACTTGATGGTAAAAAAACTGTCAGAGTGGAAATCAGTGAGTTTTTTTCTCTCGCATTTTATATACGTGTCTTAGATACCTGTCTTACATCAGCTGTCTGTCTTAGAGCATTGCTATAGACGTCCTTGTAACAATTTGAAGCTTTACTTTTGTTTAATCAAAGTCTTCCGTCGTTTTTTACACAAAATGGGATTTCGCTTGTCCGTCAACATAAACAGAAGTAATCGAATTATTGCTGATGTCGTTAATGCATACGTGTACAGTTTTGTAAACTTGGTCTTTTAAAATTGCTCATTTATTTGTAACATTTTGGTTGTATAAGTTTTACACGTCAAATGTGGACACAGGAAAGTTCAAATGTGACTTAGGTAAGTCAAATGTAGACATAGGAATTTCGAATGTGTTTTGGTAACTCAAATGTGACTTAGGTAAGTCAAATGTAGATGCGGTACTTTGAATAAATCAGTAATTAACTCATTTAAGTGCAAATTACAAAAAGATAAAACAAGATTAAAATTATATTTTACGGTCATCGTGCTATCGGCAGCATCAATTTTTATTATATTTAATTAATTTGCAACTATTTGTATGGACTATTTGTATACACCAATTCTACATTTTATTTGTCAACGTTTTACAAAAAATGTCGGCAGAAAAGAATAAATCGGTTCCCACTTCCCAATGAACAGTGAATCACTAATTAGTTTTTTAAGTAATGCATTAGCACTGTATTAATGAATTAGTTTCTCTCAAGAAACATTGTTTATTTTAAGAATGTATTGTTTTCTCTAACAGCTCCAATGGTATGTAAAGTTTGCAGAATATTAGTGAACCTATAACGTTGTTATTTTAACTTAGGAGCAGTTATTAAATTGAAATTAAAGAAGATTAAATTTAACATCCTTAAACTTTACTTCCTATCTACATTTGAGATACCAATGTCACATTTGACTTGACATGTGTCTACATTTGACTTGCCAAAAACGCTTAAGATTTCTTGAAAACCATTGTTAACACATTTGAACTACCTAAGTGTACATTTGAGTTACCAAGACACATTTGAATTACTTAAGTCTACATTTGAGTTACCGAGACACATTTGAATTACCTAAATCTACATTTGAGTTACCAAGACACATTTGAATTACTTAAGTCTACATTTGAGTTACCGAGACACATTTGAATTACCTAAATCTACATTTGAGTTACCGAGACACATTTGAATTACCTAAATCTACATTTGAGTTAACGCAGGTCTGACGTTTGACATGTAAAACCTATACTTATAAGAGGATGTGAAACTTTGTGTGTTTCTGTCAAATTTAATGTCAGAGTTTTTGCATTATCTTTTCATTCAAGTTCATGTTTTACAGTTGCCATCTCAACTTTTAAAATCTCTTAAATGTGTGGGCAAAGAAACAGAGAATAAAATTTCCAATTTGTGTAAAAAACAATTTGTCATCTAAGTGTGTTAGCACTAATTTTCCAGTTCTCTTCCAGTGCGAATAAAAAGCTGGGCAATATGGCGATGTTTTTTCTTTTCGGCTTTTAACTTTGGCTTAAGTCAATGCTTTTTGCTAAGTTTCTGGAAAGGGAAGGATAGCATTTGTTCTGAGAGCCTGCAATTCTGTAATTTCAACAAGCGCAGGATTCATTTTTCGCTAGTCTGAAATCTAAAATAAACCGTTTTTATTTTGAGCATGATGCGGATGCGAAGTCTCAGAACAATTGCGTCAGGTGTCGGGTTGCTAAAACACATGGCACATTAATCATTTTTCCCCTGGTGTCAATGCAGTGAACTTACCATTGCATATATTCTGTGGATCGCTTCACGTTAAATTAACAACTTTTTTATTGTACAGTCGACCCTCGTTAAATCGGACCCTGTTAGCCCGGATATCGGATAAGACAGACGTCATCCGTGGTAAAGGAAACTGACCGATTTCCGTCCGAGCCCGAGTGCTAAACACAACATGGCCTACCACTGTACAATAATTTCTTTATCCTCACAGGTTAACTATTTTAAAGTAATATACAGCATAGTATATAGTGCAATGTATATAGGCCTTATTAAGGTGATTATTCCTGTATAATATAGACCATATATAGGCATATCGGGTAAATCGGACAATCGGCTAAACCGGACCACCCACCCACCCCCAATTAGTCCGGTTTAACGAGGGTTGACTGTATTTCTATTTAAATCCCGCAGCCAACGTTAGAATTAATTGAACACTATCTATTACCAAATTCTTAATATCTATATTCTGATTTTGCACATTGTAAAGAGTTTTGTGACTAAAATGCATCATATTTTAACATACTGTATCTTTCAACATTTAATAATTATGATTCTTAACTGTTTGGATATTTATATTGGTCCAACATTTTTAATATTACCTTAACACAGGGGTGTGCAAATTATCTGACTAGCCGGGCCACATTAAACTTTCCCGCAATTCCTGCTGGCCACAGGCAGTTTGATCAAGGAGCCAAGTACAGAAAGGCCTGATAACGATTTTTTGCGTCCGACCTGCGTACATCATTACTACTACACTCAAGAAACTATTTTAGAAGTTATTAAAATTTATATTACAAACCATATATTTCTACTTTCAGGACAGATAGTGGTAATTTCATTACAATTAGATTAGATTAGGGGGCAGTGGTGTCGGCGAGATTGTATAGGATGGAAAAATCCCACCCCCCGACACATTGCTGAGGCCTTCGACAGGCCCATTGCAATTATTCACTGCTATACGTCTATTGGTCGTACTCGGCAAGCCTTCCAGCTTGCTTCAGATACGCTGCTAGTTTTTTCAGGTTTAAGTTCTCTACAACTGCTCTAAGTGTTGTATTTTTATTTCCCAGACATTTGATACGAGCACCCTGGTAGGCGGTGCATCGTCCCACGTGATGGTCCGGTGTTTCGTCTTCCTGACCACATTTCGGGCAAATCGCGGATTGTGCTCGACAAGTGGTTTTTTTATGTTTTTGGAGATTACAGTGTCCGGTTAGGACCTGTATAACCATGTTGAGTTGAGTTCTACTGAGACTCAGGAGCCTATTGCAGACTCGGGCCGAGGCCCAGCCCACATGTTCCTTTGTTCTCTTGCAGTCCTCACGATTATTCCACGACGTTTCCCATCATTTTAGACTCCATCCCTTAATCGCGTAGACACAGCTAGCGTAAGGGACGGGCAGATAGGGTTCTGGCCCCTCCGGAGAGAGCTCAGATCCCTTTTTAGCAAGCTTGTCCGCCTCTTCGTTACCATGTACTCCTTCGTGTCCAGGAATCCATGTAACCAAGACTCGGTTTCTTTTTCCAAGTATGTTCAAGTTTTCAACACAACGTAAAACCGAGATAGATTTTACTGTATTGTTTTCAGTAGCTTTAATAGCCGCCTGGCTGTCTGACAGGATGACTATTGATTGATTCTGGAGTCCTTCCGAAGACATTATCTCCGCCGCTTGTGAGATGGCGAAAACTTCTGCCTGGAAAACAGTACTCAATTTCCCAAGATAGAAGAACTCCTCCAATACTCTGGACTCAGTCGGATACTCGATACGTATACCTGCACCGATCCTTCCGCCCAGTTTGGAACCATCGGTATAACACCTGACACAGTTCCTATCCATTTCGCCTTCCGATTTGATAGCGATTTCTCTTTCCTGAATCTGGCATTCGAAATTTCTTTCGAACACGCGTGTTCTTTTTCTTAAATCACCCGGCATATGCAACAGTTGGAGGTCGCGCCTATAGCTAGTGCACACATCGATATGACTTTTAGACTTACCAAAAGTTCCCACGGTCTTCGCTGTCCAGAGCCCCGCCGTATCTATACGGTATGACCCTCGGACCGCCTCCGACCGAATGAACTCGTCTATTGGTGTGATATTCAACAACATCTCCAATGCACCGGTAGGAGTACTTGGGAACGCTGAAGAAATCATTAAGCATGCTAATCTCTGTACTTTCTGGAGCATTTTCCTGAGGTACATTTTTTCCAACCCGCTGACCCAGGACACACACGCATACGTCATGAAAGGACGCACCATTGCCGTGTATATCCATTTCATGATCCGCGGTTGGATACCCCACGTTTTACCAACAATTTGTCTGCATTGCATAAGTGCCGCCGTCGCCTTGTTGGTGACCCGTGTTATATGGCTCTTTCAAGTCAGTTTACTGTCTAGGGTTACCCCTAGCAGTTTCGCTTCATTGGAGAGTTGGAGCTTCTGTCCATTCATCCAGAGATCCCCAATATTTGGATTTCTCTTGTTTGTGAACATGATTACTTCGGTCTTACTACTGCTGAATTCTAGTTCAGTTTTCCTGGACCAGTCAGCAGCAATGTTAATTACATTTTGCGCCCTCCTTCTGACCGTCGATACGTTCGCACTAGCTATTAGTACTGCCAGGTCGTCGGCATAGGCTTGTGCATAAATTCCATTTTCTTCAAATTCCCTAAGCAGAGAGTTCAATACACAGTTCCATAGCAAGGGAGACAGTATTCCGCCTTGGGGGTTTCCCTTTACTACTTCCCTCTTTACCGTGGCATCACACAGCTCTACTTGGACCGTACGGCACCTTACCATGTTCTCAATCCAGCGGATAAGAACTGGCGATACCTCAAGTTCAAGCAATGCGGCGGATATGCTATTAAAAGAAACGTTATCGAATGCCCCAACAATATCCAAAAAGACACCTAGTGAGAGCTTCTTTTTAGCAAGACTACGTTCAATACGCTGTACATACTCGTGCAGAGCAGTTTCCGTGGAAACGCCTGCGCGGAAGCCATACTGCACATTGGATAGTCTTGCTTGTAATTCAGTATCCTCGTTCAATTGATAGAGGACTATTCTCTCCAACCATTTCAGTTGAAATGACGTTAATGTTATCATCCGGAAAGACTTGACTTCTAAATAGCTATTCTTTCCGGGTTTCGGCAAAAATACTTCTTTCCCTTCCTTCCAGGATCTCGGTACATAACCATACCTGAGACATGTCTGGAAAAGCATGAGGTAGTGTTTTTTAATGTATTTCCATCCTTTCTGCAACAGGACTGGATATATACCATCCGGTCCCGGAGCCTTGAACGGTTGGAATTCAAACAGTGCCGCTTTCACTCGTTCTTCCGAGCAAATGGAAGCGATGAATTCCTCATCCACGGTCGCGCAAACAGGCAAATCCGTGGATGTGTCTGGTTCCGTTACTCGACTCCCTGGTGATAGGGTGTCGAGGAGCCGGTTTAAAGTTTTCTCCGGTGAACTGGTTAATTTACCGTCTTCTTTATACACACAGCTTAACTGCGCTGCTTTATTTCGGCGGAGGACCTTTACCAACCTAGCAGTTGGTGCCTGATCTTCCATCTTTTCCGTGAAACTCCGCCAGGATTGGCGTTTCGCCTTCCGGACGGCGTTTTTGAATATAGACTGGGTTAGCTTTCTTGTTTCCCAGTCTCGTTGATTTTTAGTCTTAGTGGCTCTCCTGCAAGCCCTGCGCGCCTCCTTGCGGAGACGGCTTAGCTCCGGATTCCACCATTTGTTCCCATCCTTCTTCCTCTGCCTACGTAATGGGCAAGCAGTTTCATAAGAATGAATAACAGCAGCCTGAACTTCATCAGCCAAATCCTCAATATCCTCATTGGAGGACATCTTGTATTCCCGGTTCAGTTCTGGAAGTTTATGCTCAAGTTCTTCCGCATACTTTTCCCAGCAAGTACAGCGGATGTTCCTGATGAGTGGGTTTTCTTTTGAAATACTGCTTTTCACTAGGAATCTTATATACATGTGGTCCGACAGCGATGGCACGTCACTGACATACCAATCGCATACTATGTCCCCTGCATGCAGATTCCTCAGTGTCAAGTCTAGCACCTCTTCTCTTGCTTTTGTTCGGAACGTTGGTTTACGGCCAACATTACAGAACTCAAGATTAGCGCTTGCACAATACTCCAAGAGTTCCTCACCCCTGTCGTTGACATCGGTGGAACCCCATAACGTATGATGCGCATTAGCATCAGTCCCCACAATAATTGGAGTTTTATCACCGTCCCCGAATGATATCAGTTCCCTGAGTAACATAGGGGGAGCCGGTTGATCATGCACCATGTATGCCGAGGCGAAAATGAACTCATCTCCATCCCGGCACACATTTTTTGCTTTAACCACCACAATGTCTGTATTCGAGAACACTGGAAGTAAAAAGCATTTTAGGTTAGGAGTGGCATAAATGCACGCCCGAGGCCTTTCTCCATTCCGGTTTCCCTGGAACAGATCCCATCCTCGGAGTTTACCCCTAACTTCCCCACCGTGCGTCCAGGGTTCCTGTACAAAGACTAACCCGGTACGTATGTGTTTTACAACATCCTGCAAGTTGTAACTCGCAGCTTTGCTTTTGTGAAGATTGATTTGCCAGCACTCAATACCAGAGACACTTTGTGCTGGCTTCTCACCTATTTTATCCAAATTGTCCCCGGAAATAACATTCAATCTACCGTGGGTATTTCCACCGAAGACTGTCTGCGGCCGGGATTTTACTTTAGCCCGTTCCCATACTTTTCTGTATTTACGTTTCCATACTGGACTCGGGTGCCTTCATCTGCGATTGCTCGACAGACGGCAGCTCCTTTGTTCCAGTGGCAACGTCGGGGTTTTTCCACCCTCGGTACTCACTTCTGGACCCTTATCCACCGTTTGAACAGGTGTTTCCGGTTCCTTGGCTTTCCCTTGGTTTTTCTTTTTCTTTTTGGACTGGAACGTGACTCGTTTGCATCCGGCGTACGGAGCAAACTCCAGTCGTTCCAGACCTGACAGGGACGGTTCCCAGACCGCTACTACGTGTAGCATTCCGCCGACCCCTTTTGACCCACCGCGGACCTCCATGTGCTTCCGTTGGAGTTCCGAATTACATCGGTCCACCAACATCAGCAGATCCTCGATTTTGATATCATCCTCATCTGGAATCCAAACCCCGAAGGTCCTTGCTGGCGGAAGATCTTTCGGTCCTCTCGCCTCGTACCCCGGGTGGCCCACAGATGGGTTTTCAATGTCCAGGACAAGCTGTTTTGCCCACTCCAGGGTTTTCTCGTCCTTGCACACGACATGGACTTTGCCTTCATGTAGGTAGGTCCTCTCAATGCGGACAAGAAACCCCGGATCCGTTCTGAGAAGGACACGGTTGATCCCCGACTGTATTGCCCGTAAATCCGAGCCGTCCAGAGGGTCTTCTCCCGCGTCCTTTTTTGTAATTTTAAGGTGTTGGCCGCCAGACTTCACAGCCTTGGCATATGAGGCCTTACTGCTTCCTTCTGTGCCTTCACCCTTTCGACCTTCCTCTCCCTTACGCCCCGCTTGCCCGGAGTCACCCCGGGGTCGCTTCACGTTCGAGATCGGACTTGGAGTTGAGAGAGCGCTGCTCGTTCTCTTTTTCACCACCGATGGGTTAGGAGTGGGAGCCTCCTCCTGATTGGCGATCGACATAGCCGACACACCTTTCAGAAGTCGTCTATTTTCCTTCTTCCGCCGGTTTTTTTCATGATTTTTCCCCATCGGTTTCGATTCCTCGGGCTTGCTGGGCTCATTTGGAGCACCAGGATTCCGGGTATCTACTCCTTCTGGGGCAGGTACGGTGTTCAGAGTATACTCTGACGATGCCGAACCTTTACTGGTCTTTGTAGTCCATGGATTCCCTTTTTCAGAGACTTGCATGTCCTCAGTTTTCGTTTCTTCCAAGAACTCCGTAATTTTCGGCTGTTCTGGTTTCAAATCTGGTTCACGGGAAGATCCGGCTTTCACCGGCTTGTTCCCTGCAGGTTTTAATTTTGTTAGGGTAGGGAGCCGTGCTGGACTCGATTTTTCTTTCTCGTTCATTTCATAAGTTTGTTGGTTTTTAAAGCGGGTAAACTCCAACCCAGGAGCCGACTGGCACTCACCAGCCCCCTCCGACCGGAAGAGATCAGGGACCTAGTACTGACGGACTTGTCATTACGAATGCATATTAGTAATGTGTATCACACAGTTTGTGTAGTACAGTGACATTAAGCTACAACCGTCTTGTAAGGGTTAATGGCATCCGATCTAATAGAAAAAACTACCTGCACTATCTTTGGAATCGTGACACGGACTTCAGCTGGATACACTCAATTAATCGCCCGGGCCGCACTTTCATTAGGTTGACAAAACTCTTCGCGAGCCACGCAAATCTCTCGGCGGGCCGCAATTTGCACATCCCTGCCTTAACACAAAACTAATATTTAAAACATATGTTACTTGTTCCATCTTATGAGAAAAGTTTTCTTTTCTTAGTATTAACTCATTACAAGACTACACTAGCATCAACACTTCTCATCAAAGATTATGTACATTCCTATTAACTCGTTACAAGACTACACTAGCATCAACACTTCTCATCAAAGATTATGTACATTCCTATTAACTCGTTACAAGACTACACTAGCATCCACACTTCTCATCAAAGATTATGTACATTCCTATTAACTCATTACAAGACTACACTAGCATCAAAACTTCTCATCAAAGATTATGTACATTCCTATTAACTCATTACAAGACTACACTAGCATCAACACTTCTCATCAAAGATTATGTACATTCCTATTAACTCATTACAAGACTACACTAGCATCAACACTTCTCATCAAAGATTATGTACATTCCTATTAACTCATTACAAGACTACACTAGCATCAACACTTCTCATCAAAGATTATGTACATTCCTGTTAACTCGTTACAAGACTACACTAGCATCAACACTTCTTATCAAAGATTATGTACATTTCTATTAACTCATTACAAGACTACACTAGCATCAACACTTCTCATCAAAGATTATGTACATTCCTATTAACTCATTACAAGACTACACTAGCATCAACACTTCTCATCAAAGATTATGTACATTTCTATTAACTCATTACAAGACTACACTAGCATCAACACTTCTTATCAAAGATTATGTACATTCCTATTAACTCATTACAAGACTACACTAGCATCAACACTTCTCATCAAAGATTATGTACATTCCTATTAACTCATTACAAGACTACACTAGCATCAACACTTCTCATCAAAGATTATGTACATTCCTATTAACTCATTACAAGACTACACTAGCATCAACACTTCTTATCAAAGATTATGTACATTCCTATTAACTCATTACAAGACTACACTAGCATCAACACTTCTCATCAAAGATTATGTACATTCCTATTAACTCATTACAAGACTACACTAGCATCAACACTTCTCATCAAAGATTATGTACATTCCTATTAACTCATTACAAGACTACACTAGCATCAACACTTCTATCAAAGATTATGTACATTCCTATTAACTCATTACAAGACTACACTAGCATCAACACTTCTATCAAAGATTATGTACATTTCTATTAACTATTACAAGACTACACTAGCATCAACACTTCTTATCAAAGATTATGTACATTCCTATTAACTCATTACAAGACTACACTAGCATCAACACTTCTCATCAAAGATTATGTACATTCCTATTAACTCGTTACAAGACTACACTAGCATCAACACTTCTCATCAAAGATTATGTACATTCCTATTAACTCATTACAAGACTACACTAGCATCAACACTTCTTATCAAAGATTATGTACATTCCTATTAACTCATTACAAGACTACACTAGCATCAACACTTCTCATCAAAGATTATGTACATTTCTATTAACTCATTACAAGACTACACTAGCATCAACACTTTATCAAAGATTATGTACATTCCTATTAACTCTTACAAGACTACACTAGCATCAACACTTCTCATCAAAGATTATGTACATTCCTATTAACTCATTACAAGACTACACTAGCATCAACACTTCTCATCAAAGATTATGTACATTCCTATTAACTCATTACAAGACTACACTAGCATCAACACTTCTCATCAAAGATTATATACATTCCTATTAACTCATTACAAGACTACACTAGCATCAACACTTCTCATCAAAGATTATGTACATTTCTATTAACTCATTACAAGACTACACTAGCATCCACACTTCTCATCAAAGATTATGTACATTCCTATTAACTCATTACAAGACTACACTAGCATCAACACTTCTCATCAAAGATTATGTACATTCCTATTAACTCATTACAAGACTACACTAGCATCAACACTTCTTATCAAAGATTATGTACATTCCTATTAACTCATTACAAGACTACACTAGCATCAACACTTCTCATCAAAGATTATGTACATTCCTATTAACTCATTACAAGACTACACTAGCATCACCACTTCTCATCAAAGATTATGTACATTCCTATTAACTCATTACAAGACTACACTAGCATCAACACTTCTTATCAAAGATTATGTACATTCCTATTAACTCATTACAAGACTACACTAGCATCAACACTTCTTATCAAAGATTATGTACATTCCTATTAACTCATTACAAGACTACACTAGCATCAACACTTCTTATCAAAGATTATGTACATTCCTATTAACTCATTACAAGACTACACTAGCATCAACACTTCTCATCAAAGATTATGTACATTCCTATTAACTCATTACAAGACTACACTAGCATCAACACTTCTCATCAAAGATTATGTACATTCCTATTAACTCATTACAAGACTACACTAGCATCAACACTTCTTATCAAAGATTATCTACATTCCTATTAACTCATTACAAGACTACACTAGCATCAACACTTCTCATCAAAGATTATGTACATTCCTATTAACTTATTACAAGACTACACTAGCATCAACACTTCTCATCAAAGATTATGTACATTCCTATTAACTCATTACAAGACTACACTAGCATCAACACTTCTCATCAAAGATTATGTACATTCCTATTAACTCATTACAAGACTACACTAGCATCAACACTTCTCATCAAAGATTATGTACATTCCTATTAACTCATTACAAGACTACACTAGCATCAACACTTCTTATCAAAGATTATGTACATTCCTATTAACTCATTACAAGACTACACTAGCATCAACACTTCTCGTCAAAGATTATCTACATTCCTATTAACTCATTACAAGACTACACTAGCATCAACACTTCTCATCAAAGATTATGTACATTCCTATTAACTCATTACAAGACTACACTAGCATCAACACTTCTTATCAAAGATTATGTACATTTCTAACGTTCTATTCAGATCTTTGATTTAACACAGATGCTCACGTATTTGTATATTACACAGTAGACACACTTTGCTTTTAAATAACTTGGTATTACAAACCTGCATGTTTTGATTAATCAATTCAGCTTTCATCAATCATATATTCACCCTGTCAGCTTACTGTAATTACGTAATGTAACTGTATTATTATATTTTTATTATAAACGATTCCATGTCAGCTGCTAGATGCTTATTTTAGTGCTCTTATAATTAAACGAATTTTTGTAGGGTTTCTTGTGCAATAAGTTTGGAATCGGTTTAGCTGAATTACTCTGTGGTGGATTATGGCGCGTTCAGACGTGGAGACTTCTCTCGCGACTTGTTGCGCAGCTTCTTTTTGAGAATAAAGTTGCACGTCTGAACGGCTTGGCAACGTCTTTTGCAACTAGTCTCTACGTCTGAATGGCCCTTTAGTGTATCATACCGTTCAATACTTTTTTGTCTGTCAAAAGTCATGCTATTATCTTCTTGTGAGAACAATGGAACGTAATGCTACACTGTTTTCATTATAATCTAAATGCTGGAACATGACGCTGTTATGTTCTTGTAAGAATGTCATTATTCGGACATAATACTATGTTTTTATGAAAATGCAAACATCAACATGATGCTGTTGTTCTTGTAAGAGTGTAAAACATTAAAAACATGATGCTCTTATGTTCCTATAAAAGCAGAAACATTGGAACATGATGTTATTGTTGTTTTATGAGAATGTGAATATAGGATCATGATGTGGTTGTGTTCTTATAAGAACATAAACATTGAAATATGATGTAGTTGTGTTCTTATAAGAACATAAACATTGAAATATGATGTAGTTGTGTTCTTATAAGAACATAAACATGGAAATATAATGTAGTTGTGTTCTTATAAGAACATAAACATTGAAATATGATTTAGTTGTGTTCTTATGAGAACATAAACATTGAAATATGATGTGGTTGTGTTCTTATAAGAACGTAAACATTGAAATATGATGTTGTTATGTCTTTATAGGAATATGTACATCGAAACATGTTTTCATGTTCCCATAAAATTTGAACAGCAGAACGTAATGCTATAGGTTTTTTATAATCCTCCTGTAAGAACGTCGTGCAAAAATATTAGTGAAGATTTCGTTGTAGTTTTTCTAAGATTACAAACGTACACAGGTTAAGAAAGTAACACTTGGAACCCCCGATGTGGAAAGGGACTTGAAACAACTAGAGCGAGAAGCCAATCTGAGCGGGAAGCCAAGTTCTCGCTCAAATACCTTAGTGGGTTCTCCAAAGGTTGTACATAGCTTGTCTGTGTAACAAGAGTCTGCTTAGAGATGTGGCTAGTGCGTTCTAGAAGCATGTGTAGTCTTTGTTTCTGACCCAGTTACATTACTAATTAACACGGTGATGCTAATTAACCATATGTTTAAATTTACCTGATCATTTTGTGAATTAACATGTCAGGTGTGTGCTGATCAAACTGTTTCTTCTAACTAACACTGAGTGTTCTTGCTGTTTGTTTGAAATTTGACATTACAAGAGCATTATCCGTAGAGTGCCTGATCTGTTTGTTGAAGATGATAGAACAATTTCTTCTGAATAGCGTTGGTATCTTCGTCTTTCTTCCAGGCTGCTTCTTTTTGAAATCCTTGAGCGTTTCTTGTCCGGCTTTCCGGTTCTGTCCTGACAACATTAATTGTTGTCAATGAAAAATGCTTCTAAGTCTTCCGTCAGGCAGATAATAAGATTGATATCGTGATGTTACTCGCTAGAGATGTTCTTATGTTTTTTGGTGATATTTCAACGTACAATGCCCAGTAATTTTAAAACTTTGATTTTAAATGCAGTAAAAGATAATAATCAAAATTTTGCTTGGCATGCCAAAAATGTTGGCATCCTTCTGTCTCGGAAGACAATGGAATGTGCGCCAAGAGAGTCAGTTATTGATCACATTGATGGAGCTGCAGCGTCGACTGTGGCTGAGCAGTCCGATCCTTGAACGTCTCCAGGGCGCACGCCTGGGCAAGGTGTATGGAGATCCTGAGTTGCCCAGACAACAGGAACCCCTTCTCTTCCTCCCTGGTGTAGTCCAAAGCAAAGCGGAGCGATACGTCTGGCACCAGGTTGGCTGCAGGAGCTGCCGGAGTCAGTGAGCATGCTGCACTGGTCCGTCTTTGGGGCTCCACTCCTGATTTGGAAGGTTTACTCCTCTACACATGGCCATTGGGTCACTTGACCTCCTCCCTCTAGTCGCTGGCTGCTTGTGCATATGGCCATAGTCATGCCAAAAATACTGACTTATTAAAACGGACCCACTTGAATTGCTTTGTGTCATTAGTATCGTTATTGTATCCTTGAGCCTTTCTCTGAAGATTACCTCTACTGCCATATTGCATAAGTTTCAAGCTGATGAAGTCATCTCTTTTGAAAAGGTTTTGCAAATTTATATACAAAAAATGTCAATAACTTACTAAATCTGTCACCATTTTTTCATCCCTACCTTTAGTAGTAATTTAATACTGTCCAATCGCCGATTAGTACTAATTTAGTGCTGTCCAACCACTGATGTAATGCTATGTAATGACCACTTAGTACTGATTTAGTGCTGTCTAATCACTGATTAGTACTAATTTAGTGCTATCCAATCACCGATGTAATGCTATCGAATGACCGATGACCGATTAGTACTAATTTAGTGCTTTCCAACCAATGATGTAATGCTGTGTAATGACCACTTAGTACTGATTTAGTGCTATCCAATCACCGACGTAATGCTGTGCAATGACCAATTAGTACTAATTTAGTGCTATGCAATCACCGACGTAATGCTATCCAATGACCGATGACCGATTAGTACTAATTTACTGCTGTCCAATCACTGATGTAATGCTGTGTAATGACCACTTAGTACTAATTTAGTGCTATCCAATCACCGACGTAATGCTATCGAATTACCGATGACCGATTAGTACTAATTTAGTGCTGTCCAACCACTGATGTAATGCTGTGTAATGACCACTTAGTACTGATTTAGTGCTATCCAATCACTGATTAGTACTAATTTAGTGCTGTCCAACCACTGTTGTAATGCTGTGTAATGACCACTTAGTACTGATTTAGTGCTGTCTAATCACTGATTAGTACTAATTTAGCGCTGTCCAGTCATTGATTAATTAATGCTACTTTAGTGCTGTCTAACCACTGATTAGTGCAAATTTCTTGGAGTGACTATTGCTTTCTCTGCAAGATCAATATGGCACACCTTGATAATGGCTGCAAAATGTGAAAATTTTAAACAAAAGAGCACCATCGTATTGTTTGCCCAGTACTGAATATATGTGCTCTTGTAAAATATTATCATAAATAAAATACTTCTTACTTAAAAAATTTTGTTTAAACTATTTTTAATTGTAAAATGCAACTGCTTTTTTGATATAAAATTTTAACTAGTAAGTGTACAAGAGTTTCAGTAATGTAATGTTTCTTTTCATGTAAAGGTATTTGCAATTCTCTTATCACTTGTGTAAATTATTCAGTATGTCAGAAAAAATTTCTAGGTGCAAGTTGTGTCATCTATAGCAGTTCATTACTGGGTGTCGTCTAACTACACGTGTGTTAACGAATATTAAACTAGTTTCCAGTACTTTTCAATTAATTTCACGATGTTTTACAAATCTTGAGAGTATCGTCAGTACTTAGCAATGTAATGTTTACCATTTCTGTGTATAAAAATATTTTGATTGTTTGCATTATAACATAGCAACACAGGTGACTAACAACTCATTAATCTTAGTCACTTACATCGTAAAAAAATATGCTATCGTTTAGTTTTAATAGAATTAATTGCCAAGTGTGTATAATAAACAGAGGTGTTCATTAATCTCTAATAAATAGTTAAGTTCTAAAGTGCTATTTTTTTTATTACATGTATACCCGAGTGTTTAGTTTTAACTGTGAAAGTCGATCACTGTAATATGATAATTATTGTTAAATAGTTGAACTTCTTCGAAGATGGGTATTAATTTGAATCCAGGTAATAAAGTCACAGGTAAAAAGTCATAGGAAAAAGGAAATAACCCTAGGCCTAATCCTAACCCCTAATCCTGACACTATCCAAAATTAATTGCGGCTTTTTTCTGTGACCCTTTCCTACCCAAAGTTGTGACTTTTTTGTGACTTTTTCCTAGCCAAAATTGTGGCTTTTGTCTGTGACCCTTTCCTACCCAAAGTTGTGACTTTTTTGACTTTTTCCTAGCCAAAATTGTGGATTTTGTCTGTGACCCTTTCCTAGCCAAAATTGTGACTTCTTTTGTGACTTTCCTAGCCAAAATTGTGAAATTTTCTGTGACTTTTTCTTAGCCAAAATTGTGAAATTTTCTGTGACTTTTTCCTAGCCATAATTGTGAAATTTTCTGTGACTTTTTCTTAGCCAAAATTGTGAAATTTTCTGTGACCCTTTCCTAGCCAAAATTGTGACTTCTTTTGTGACTTTCCTAGCCAAAATTGTGAAATTTTCTGTGGCTTTTTCTTAGCCAAAATTGTGAAATTTTCTGTGACTTTTTCCTAGCCAAAGTTGTGACTTTTGGCTGTGACCCTTTCCTAGCCAAAATTGTGGCTTTTGTCTGTGACCCTTTCCTAGCCAAAGTTGTGACTTTTTTTGACCTTTTCCTTGCCAGAATGGTGACATTTTCTGTGACCTCCTCCTAGCCAAAATTGTGATTTTTTTCCTAGCCAAAAATTGTGGGTTTTTCTGTGACCTTTTTGTAAGGAAAATTAGGACTTTTCTGTGACTTTTCCTAGCCAAAATTGTTGCCTTTTTCCATGACTTTTTTTCATATAGCTTTATTACCGGTCACTATTAATTTTAAATTGATTATAAAGCAAACAGCTTTCTTATCTGTGCTAAAGATGAAATCTTTTATCTATAGATGTTAATCTTATGTTTGTCTGATATCCAGTTGGAAAGCATATTTAGCAAGAGTCGGAGTGAGCATCCCGGGGAAAAGTCCCAAATTGACACGACCATCTTGCTACACCTGTTTGGCAAGGAAGGAAGAGAGGTGTTGCGCTATGAAGATTTCCACAGGTGCCTGTTCTTATAGCATGAACAATAACTGTGTCACCATGTTTTGTCTTAGTTGATTAGATGAACAAGCAATTAGCATTAAATTTTTCAAGTCAAATGTAATGAAAAAATATGTTAAAAAGTATAACCAAGTCTGAATTTGAACCTCAAGACAACAGGATTACATTGTCTTTACATCTAAATCACTTAGGTTGTTGTAGGTTTTGTAAAATTGATGTTGAGACACGTCAAGGTAGTTCAGGTTTTTTCGACTTGTTTTGATATCACATAAATGTGCAAAAGCAATACTAAATTAGAAGGTCTGAAAAGTTTTCTGCCTCAGTTTGGAGTCGAACCTAGGTCTTTGTCTATACGGGCAGCTGTGCTAACCATTATACTACACAGCTACCTTCCAGACTTTAAAATTTACTCTGTAAGTTACTAGACACCCTGGCTGAAATCCAGACTTAGTTCCAAACTTCATATTATATTTTACCCATGTGTAATTTTAAAACATCTGTAGTCCTTTATATTGTATGACATTATTTTTTTATTTTTCTTGTTCATAAGGTAAGATAAGATAAGATAAAAAGTAAGGTAAGGTAAGGTAAGGTAAGGTAAGGTAAGATAAGACAAGGTAAGGTAAGGTAAGGTAAGGTAAGGTAAGGTAAGGTAAGGTAAGGTAAGGTAAGGTAAGGTAAGATGAGATAAGATAAGATAAGATCAAATCAAATTTATTCTGCTTTGTGGTAATCATACATCACCACTGTCATTTGGCTCAACATTAAAATGTGTGCTTGCAAACCAAACTTCTCCACAAGTCTTCATAGTTAAAACTATGTTATGATGCTTCAAAGTAGAATGCACCAAAAATTTGGTCAAACGTCGATTTTTATTTTTTATGAAAACAAATGCTAAATATATTGGACTTCTATATTCGAGCATCAAATTATCAAGAAAATGTTCAAAAATACTAAAAATCTAATTTTATATCCCCGTACTCACTTTTCTTACTAGAAACTAGTACTGCAATTGCAAAAATTTGTATTTTCAAACTCCGATATGACCTCTTGGAAGCAGTCATTTTGCTTTGGTTTTTTTCTGTTGCCAAGTCCAAATCTTCATCTGGAAGGGTTGTCTGGTGTACTTAAACATACTGTGTTCTTGCAAAGTCCACAGCAACCAATATTTGTACATTTGCTAAGTGTTTTGTAGAAACCCAACAAAAAACAATGGCCGACTTTAACAGCGTTTTTCTCAAGATTGTATTTTTCAGTGCACAGCCTGCACCTTAACTTCAACGTGGATTATCTCATCATAGAAGTAACATAGAGTGATGAACTTGGTATCAAAATGATCCTCATGAAATGGAGAGTTGGAATATGTCAATAAGCTTAATTGCCAAATAATGAACGATTTTGCTATGCAAGCACACATATATACGCTACTTTGAATGTACGAAACAACGTGTGCACTTGAACAAACATAATCATCAAATGAATGAAACAGTTACCTGTATATATATATGTACTTTGTGCATCAAGTATATCTTCATAATTAAATTTAGCCCGTTAATCTTGTAGCAACAGAATTATAATGATTATTTTACTATAAAGTAATATAAAATTAAACGGACAGCCTACCTATAACCTAATATTAATTACACATCCTGGAGACAAGGAAACTGATTGTCGCTTGAAGTTAACATTGAATTACCTTACTGAACTCGGGATGAAAGAATTCAGAAACCTAGTACTTTTACAAATATTACTTTTAAACCTGCCGGATTTCAGTTTCTCAAAATTTTATCTAAGATGGCAGGATGAGTCATTTACAATACGTTGTAGTTTTTATCGTTCTTTTTTTTCTATAAAAAGATCTTTCAGTTTTTGTACCCGAGTACTTCAGATGTTACAGGTAATGCCAGTAATTTTATTTAAAAAACATAAATGTCATCATTATAGGTTTTACACGTCAAATGTAGATACAGGAAAGTTCAAATGTGACTTAGGTAAGTCAAATGTAGACACAGGAATTTCGATGAAAAGATAAAATCAAATGAAAATTATATTTTACGGTCATGGTGCTATCGGCAGCATCAATTTTTATTATATTTAATTAATTTGCAACTATTTGTATGGACGTTAATAAATTTTTCAAATGTAAAGAAAATGTTTATTTGATAAGAACACTTAAAAGTGTTGTACATAAATAAGTTAACAATTATACATTTATTAATATATACACCAATTCTACATTTTATTTGTCAACGTTTTAGAAAAAATGTCGGCAGAAAAGAATAAATCGGTTCCCACTTCCCAATGAACAGTGAATCACTAATTAGTTTTTTTAAGTAATGCATTAGCACTGCATTAATGAATTAGTTTCTCTCAAGAAACATTGTTTATTTTAAGAATGTATTGTTTTCTCTAACAGTTCCAATGGTATGTAAAGTTTGCAGAATATTAGTGAACTATTAGTAGGCCTATAACGTTATTATTTTAACTTAACAGCAATTATTAAATTGAAATTAAAGAAGATTAAATTTAACATCCTTAAACTTTACCACCTGTCCACATTTGAGATACCAATGTCACATTTGACTTTCCAAAAGCGCTTAATATTTCTCGAAAACCATTGTTAACACATTTGAAATACCTACGTCTACATTTGAGTTACCAAGACACATTTGAATTACCTAAATCTACATTTGAGTTAACGCAGGTCTAGATTTGACATGCGAAACCTATAGTAAGATTCTGGTTCCTCGCAACCCTGCAGTACATGATAACAGATTGCACAATAGATGTGTGAAATAAAAGCATCGTCCTTGAATCAACTTGAATTGCTTTTCTGCAACGTATGTCAGAGTAACAGCTTTTAATTTCTGATCTGAATGCTATAAAAATACACAGAGCATCTCAGACTGATGCGTCTTGAAACAAACTTTTCCAGGTTCATGGCCAACTTGCAAAGTGAGGTTTTAGAAATTGAATTCACCGAATTTTCGCACGGCATGCAGACGATATCGGAGGCCGATTTCGCAAAAATACTTCTGCGTTATACAAAAGTTCGTGCCACTGACCAGGAAGATTATATCGAACGTCTGCGGAAACGTATACCAGAAGAAAAGGTATTTGATACAAAAAAGATTATTAAACTTAGTTAAAGATAATGTTAGGATATGCTTGGGATGTAAGCTTTGTACATTAAAGATGTTAGGAGATACTTGAGATGTAAGCTTTGTACATTAAAGATAATGTTAGGAGATGCTTGAGATGTAAGCCTTGTATATTAATCTCTAAGCGGCCGACCACTTGCAGATTCGTTGCAGGTTCCATAGACACATCTGCATCTTGAAATTTTGATTTGTCCATGTTTTTAAATCCATTACTCGTGCGGCGGAAAAAAATTTGAGAAATGATCGCTTTTGAAGTAACGGTGCCGTTAATTCGTTGCTGATTAATGCGCACACGTTGCGATATCAAAGCATCAATCCTGGAAAGCGGCGACATCTAGGCTTCTCACAGATGTGCGGCAAGCTGTGCTCTCATAATGCCTCATTCATGCTCCCCACTCAGAACTGAAGCCAGACTAAATAGCAAGCGCCAGGCAAGCGAGTGCCAGGACGCACCGTATCAACCGGATTTGTAACCACCAACGATTGATTGGCCTGTCACGATGTGAGAGATAGGCTTCGCTGGTGTATATTGGCTTCCTGCCCATCAACGAAGAAGTGCTTAACCCTGGGAAACCTGTCATAAGCTGCGTTCTGTTTAAGGATGTCATTACTTTAGCTTTATTTTGATTTTATCAAGTGAAGAGTTGAAATGATAATAGTCTCACTGAAGCCAATTATTTCAAAGACAAATTGTATTTTGCTCTGCAAAGTGTTTGAAAAAGTAAATTATATTTGCTTAAATTAATTTTACCTGTAATTTTTATTATTGTATTTCTACTTTACAACCGACAAAGTTCGTGAAGGAGGAAACTTCCTGTGAAAAATAAACTATATTTGGCTCATTTCGTACTTGTACAACTCTCTTGTACTTAACTCGTTTTCCTAAGAATTTTCGTCAACGTCAGTGGCAGCAAATTCAAGCTATTTGACTACAGTTGACATTGTGCCGTGTATTTGCTGCAGTATTCGCAGTAGAATGACACATTAGCAAATGAATTTGGAATTTCTTAACTAGTGAATAGCATTTTGCAGTTGTGTTAACTGTGAGTGAGTGCACGTCAGAAGTTCTTGTTAAAAATTATTCTTCCCTTTTGCCACATTTCTTGTTTACTATTACTTTGGTTTTTGTATTTAATATTACTCAGGGGCGGAACTAGGGGGGAGCGAGGGGTGTCAAAATTTACCCCCCCTGGAAAATCGGACAAATAATTTTTTGCAGTGAAAATTGCAGTTCGCATGTAATCATTTTCAATATGAATTAGAATTAGGTAAAAAAAATGTTTGGTAGCTTCAGTGTATTATTTTCTTAAAACTTGTGTGTGATAAATTTCTGTAAATAACAATTTAGTTAGAGGCACATTAATAACGTTAGGTTAACTGAGAGTTAATTTTCTCATTATTGCTCTGTCCGCTACGCCGTCCTACACACATGCTAATTATAGGCCTGCATGCAGTATAAAAGGGGGTTAAAAATTGGCTTAACCATTATTTAACCACTTCGGATACCTTGCCCCCCAGAAAATTTTTGCGCCCCCCCTGCTTGCCACATCTAGTTCCGGCCCTGATATTACTGTATCAGCGTATATTTGTGTCCACATTTTGCTATACGTACTCATTGATTTCTTGTTCATCTTTGCTTCATTGTTTAACATTGTTGAAGTTTCTTCTAATGGTGTTTTTCTTTCCCGTGTCTGAGGACTACCAGCCACGTGCTTCCGCAAGGCACAGATATCACACGTGCAAACCAAACGTGGCAAGCCTCCAAAATCGGCACCTGCTAGTTTTAAACACGGCGCCAAGCCGGCCCCAGATTCGCACTTGCTTCAGCCACCAATTAATCATGGATATTTCGCTAATTTGGCATGTTGTTATAAACTGTGGAAGAACTGCACGCTGCTGGTAAATCTTACGAACTTTGCTGCACAAGTTTCTTCGCAGCGGAAAACGAAAACTGAGAACAAAAACAAAATTGCATGTTTTGGCCATTTTTTCACCTCAAAGAAATTGTATTTTACTGACTCGGTTTGTTACTGATTGGATCCGATTTTGGGGTCAACCCTTGAGTTCGTTATTGGTTTGCAAATTGCAAATTCCACCAGTTTACTGGGAGCACCTATTCTGCTCTTGCTTCTCATATTTATGCTGGACGTTCCTAGATAGAGAACAACTGCCTAAAATTTCACTTTTTCCACGGGTCCTCTTATCTTTGGAATTCTTTGCAAGAATCGAATCTCTTGTACCTCGTTTTTCTCTTGGATCAAGTGGATGGGATTTGAAGACAGAATCTCCGGGTGTGAAGTCTAGCATCTTAAGCACTCTGCCGCCTCACTCCTCTTCAACATCCGTGTCTGCTTAAATTGCAATTCCAAGAAGGTTTTGTTGTGCTCTTATGTTTATGTAAAGTTGGTGAGAAGTGGTCAGAACTGGATTATGCTACTGCCAGTGACGGTTTGTAGCTAAAATTACTGGGGGTGCTGCTTCAGAAAATTTTTAGCCATTGTTTTAATACTGTGTAAAATGAAACAAACGTATGTAATTTTAATGTTGCAATTTGTAATTGTTATTTTAAACAAACAAACGTATGAAAGTTTACGCATGAACTTGATAAAATCCTAAACAAAAAATATTTACTAATAGTCTAAATTATTGCAGTTCAAGCTTGATCCATTCACGGTAAGCATGTGATAACAACTGACAATAAACTGTGTGAGTAGCAGTACTTTCTCTACTTGGGCTCATACGCACAACAGCGTTGCTGGAGCTCACTGTGTTGGGCTGTGAAGCAAACAGTACTACTCTTACATGGTCCGATTCCGTACAAGTATAAAGAAAGAAGTAAAGAAAAAAGACTTTTTATATTGAATATTATCGATAATATCGAGTGAAAATTGGGGGCGCTGCAAGTCGCCACTGGTCACTTCTGACTTGCCAATGCCCTTTCACTATCGTAAAATTTAATTTCTTCGACCAAAAATGTCACTTTACGGTTTTGCAAGAACTAAAAAAACGCCACATTTTTCTTTTCTAGTTTTATCATAGATTTCTTCCCTCAGCTAAAAGGAGAGAATCACTCTTAATCAGTGGAGCAAAAGTTGTTCACAAAGATAGGTTTCCAGTGAGTTTGATGAGATGTGGCTTTTTCGTGACCGTGGCTATGACTATGATGTTTTGTCATTGACGCAGTACTGCTTGTTATGTTTTACAGGCTGGTCTGACAATAGAGAATTCGTGTGCTTAAATTTATGTTCATACAAGATTAGTTGCAGCTTAAAGCTTTAGGCCAGGGGTGTGCAAATTATCTGACTAGCCGGGCCACATTCAACTTTCCCGCAATTCCTGCGGGCCACAGGCAGTTTGATCAAGGAGCCAAGTACAGAAAGGCCTAATAATGATTTTGTTTTGCATCCGACCTGCGTACATCATTACTACTACACTCAAGAAACTATTTTAGAAGTTATTAAAATTTATATTACAAACCATATATTTCTACTTTCAGGACAGATAGTGGTAATTTCATTACAATGCATATTAGTAATGTGTATCACACAGTCTGTATAATACAGTGACATTAATCTACAACCATCTTGTAGGGGTTAATGGCATCCGATCTAGTAGAAAAAACTACCTGCACTATCTTTGGGATCGTGGCACGCACTTCAGCTGGATACACTCAATTAATCGCCCGGGCCGCACTTTCATTAGGTTGACAAATCTGTTCGCGGGCCGCGCAAATTTTCTCGGCAGGCCGCAATTTGCACACCCCTGCTTTAGTCTAAGGCTTTTGAATGCAAAGTTGCACTGTAAGATGGCTATGTTTATGGCTGTATAAAAATGTGCAATGAAAGGTGGCGGACGTAAAATGAACGTGATGTGTGTCTAAACGTTTGTATAAATGTATATATGTAATTGTAAGTTTGAGTAAAAATGAGAGAATTTAGATGTGGATAGCTTTTCTCATAGAAAATGTTTGCTTTTACTTTGGTTAAATCTTCATTAGCCTATTTAAAATGGCTTCGTTTCCCTATTTAAAATGGCTTCATTTGCATATTTAAAAAGGCTTCATTTGCCTATTTAAAATGGCTTTATATGCTCATTTAAAATGGCTTCATTTGACTTCATTTGCATATTTAAAATGGCTTTATTTGTATATTTAAAATGGCTTCATTTGTATATTTAAAATGGCTTCATTTGCATATTTAAAATGGCTTCATTTGTATATTTAAAATGGCTTCTGTTATTTGGTAGCCGCAGAAATAATTGTCTGGCATCAAGCGGCCTGCTAAGATATGAAAATATTTAAAAAAATTTATTCAAATGTTATTTTTTTCAAACTGATGTCCTTTAAACAATTTAGGATAACTGCGAAATTTGTTTATTTATAATTAATATGCTTTTTTTGTTTACACCTGCTTTCTGTTTCGGTATCTTGTTCGATATTGTACTTTATGTTTCTACGTGCGTTTAAAACTCCTTCAGGACTGTAAATATTTGCTGCCTTTTGACTGGGATCGTGAAAAACTACTCTCACTAACCAGCGATTACGTTATATTTGATCATTTTTGTATATTTCTATATCTCACACGATGGATTTTCATGCAAAATTATGTATGAAATGCATTTGCTTGCCTTAGACACATTAAAAATTGATTTTTGACAAATATATTGAAAAAAAGCTTTCAGTAGCAATAGCGTACTGTAGCAAAGTACAGTAGCACTTGTGTAAAATTGGCTAATGCAGAAAATTTCAACTGTCCAGACACAACAATCCGATAAACTTTAGCCTCAAGTCTGCTCTGTTTTAAGGAGAAGTTCTTATCAAAACATGAAACGACCTTAATTTCTCCTTGGCTTATGGGTTGGCTTTTTCTGGAACTCTATACAGCAGAGGGTTCTCTTGGCTTGCAATAAGCAAGCAATCAATAAATTAGTGTGTACGCCAGACTAAACTACTCGATAGGCTAAGTTGGAGTGCCTGAAAAGAGCGTGTTTTTCTTAATTTCATACAATTAAATCACTTATAAATGTTTAAACAAATAGCATGATTGGATAGCCTGTGAGATTCTCCTCAATAGAGCAGTACCCAATTTGCAATCATTTAGTTTTGTCTGTTCTGATACAGTAGCAGAAACGTCTTTTGAATAGCGTGGTCCTGAAGGAGTTAAAAAAGTTCATATGGTGTAACTGTGATGCATTTGTAATTAATGGATCGATGGCTGATACAGTAAGACTGGTTTTCTTGTATTAACTACAAATAATTATAATAATAATATCATTTACATTTGACATGTTTAATATTCTTGCTGTTTAAAACTCCATATTTGTTACTAGATAAAACTTGTATCATATTAATTCGGTTTGTGTGCAAAATGCTTTGCTAAGTAATTTTAATGCGGTGTTTTCCAATCATTTGTATGTGATAATGGCCCAAACTTATGACGATGCGACTGTGTGACTGTTTAACTTGCACTGAAGTACGTACATCGCGTTAAAGCATTAATTCTCTGTTGCTGTGTAACTTTAATACTCAGAAAAGAATCGTGCACTTTAAAGTTGTCGTTTGCCAAAAGTTCTGTACGTTTTTACCGAGAAGATTGCATAACAGTTTTGAAATGACATCCAGCTCTATAATTGATCCATCTAATGCAACTCCTGTGGGATCAATGGGCAACCATATATTGAGCAAGTAAATGTGTAGTGCAGAATAACACACACACAAACACACACACACACACACGTGCGCATGCACGCACACACACGCCACACACACGCACACACATATACGCACACACACACACACAAACCTGCTGTATTTGACAAGTAGTATAAGGCCTGTGTCACACAGAGAAAGCTTTAAGGAGTAAGTCATAAGGCGCCTTCCATCTTCCGTAAGGCGCTTGTTGTAATCCGCAGTATGCGCCTTGCTCTGTGTAACTAAGAAGACGTTCTGTTTTGCTGTAATCAGTTTTCTGCATCATTCAAAATGTCGGAAATGCGTCATCTATGGGATCGAGTTGCATTATGGTTCGTAATGCAGCGTATTGAGAAACACGCACAATTGTATAATATGATTGACTGGTATGTTGCCTCCTGCGTGTGTAGTATACATTTCTTATGTGCATTGTAGTAATACAGCAGTCGTAGAAAAGTGTTGCGAGTCTATGTCAAAGGTCACTTGCAACTCAGAAATTATTAAGAGTTAGAAACAACCCAGCAAAGCAACTTGGTCAACGTTTGGTCGTAAAGTCATCATTGAATGTCACAATGCTATAGCCAAGGTCCTCTAAAGTCCAAAGTCTTGTTTTTTAATTGATTTAATTCACGTAATCTTAAAGACGACGACTGATTTTGTCGATTGTGATCATCGTTTCTTTAATTACAGGGCATCACCTTCATAGATTTTAAACAGTTCTGTCAATTCCTCAACAACTTGGATGATTTTGCCATAGCTATGAGGCTCTACACGTATGCCAACCATCCAGTGACTCAAGGTATAAATATGAGTGAGCAGCTGAAATAGACATTTTGAATTTGCAAGTGTTGCATAATGATCTAGGCACGGGCCCTATTTCAAGGGGGGGGTTGAAGTGGGGATACTTCCCCGGGGCTTCACCCACCAGGGGGGCCTCGCGCCGAGGTAATTTTTTTTGGTTTTTGCGAACATACTGCCTCCTCTCCCTCTCTCTCTTGCCGCACGCGCGCCGTTTGCCTTGTGCGGCTCGCTGCCGATGTTCAGCTGTTTTCAATTTTGCAATTTCTAATACCAGCTTGTACGGAAGTGAGAGTACGGTATTACATAATGCAAAGATGTTGTTTTTGATTTGACTATTTGACAAGTATTAGGGACCAGTCTTGAGAATAAAGCAGTTTTTCTTTCAATTGTTCTTTCCTTTTACAACTGTATAACTCCATATTTTCTCTTCGAAAATGCTTCTCTGGCATTCTATCAGTTCAAATTTGAATGTGCGTTGCAATTGTACGACTACTGCTGAATGTGCGGTGCAATTGTACGACTACTGCTGAATGTGTGGTGCAATTGTACGACTACTGCTGAATGTGCGGTGCAATTGTACGACTACTGCTGAATGTGCGGTGCAATTGTACGACTACTGCTGAATGTGCGGTGCAATTGTACGACCATTGCTGAATGTGCGGTGCAATTGTACGACCACTGCTGAATGTGCGGTGGAATTGTACGACCACTGCTGAATGTGCGGTGCAATTGTACGACCATTGCTGAATGTGCGGTGCAATTGTACGACCACTGCTGAATGTGCGGTGGAATTGTACGACCACTGCTGAATGTGCGGTGCAATTGTACGACCACTGCTGAATGTGCGGTGCAATTGTACGACCACTGCTGAATGTGCGGTGCAATTGTACGACCACTGCTGAATGTGCGGTGCAATTGTACGACCACTGCTGAATGTGCGGCGCAATTGTACGACCACTGCTGAATGTGCGGCGCAATTGTACCTCCACTGCTGAATGTGCGGCGCAATTGTACGACCACTGCTGAATGTGCGGCACATTTGTACGACTACAACTGAATGTGCGGCACAATTGTACGACTACAACTGAATGTGCGGCACAATTGTACGACTACAACTGAATGTGCGGCACAATTGTACGACTACAACTGAATGTGCGCTACTATTGTACAACTGCAACTGAATGTGCGGTACAATCGTACAACTACATCTGAATCCCAGTCTCATCTTTTGCATATTTGTGAATTTCACACTTTATATCATATCTTTCAGCTGAATTCCAAAGGTCAGTAAAGATATCTACAGGCTACACTCTTAGCGATCACATAGTTGACACGGTTTTTCAAATCTTCGACATCGACGGCGACGGCAAATTGCATCATAAAGAATTCATATCCATAATGACAGACAGGTTGCATCGAGGCTTCCGTGTAAGTTCGTAACTGCACGCTTTCTTTCAGACAAGAAAAACAACTTTGCATCGTTTAAGATGGAAACATTGGGACTTAGTAGACAAAAAGATTTGCTAAATATGGTGCATGTACGGCTAGAATTGAGACTGTTAGGTTTTTTAAGATAATTGAAATTTAAGTCTCATTTACTAGATTCACAACTACTTATCCAAAGTTGTATTAAAACAATTTGATTGTTTTGTCACAACCGCTGAGCATGTGCACCTACTAGATTCACCACTACTTAACCAAAGTTGCATTAAAACAAATTGATTGTTTCGTCACAACCGCTGAACATCTGCACCTACTAGATTCACCACTACTTAACCAAAGTTGCATTAAAACAATTTGATTGTTTCGTCACAACCGCTGAGCATCTGCACCTACTAGATTCACCACTACTTAACCAAAGTTGCATTAAAACAATTTGATTGTTTCGTCACAACCGCTGAGCATCTGCACCTACTAGATTCACCACTACTTAACCAAAGTTGCATTAAAACAATTTGATTGTTTCGTCACAACCGCTGAGCATCTGCACCTACTAGATTCACCACTACTTAACCAAAGTTGCATTAAAACAATTTGATTGTTTCGTCACAACCGCTGAGCATGTGCACCTACTAGATTCACCACTACTTAACCAAAGTTGCATTAAAACAATTTGATTGTTTCGTCACAACCGCTGAGCATCTGCACCTACTAGATTCACCACTACTTAACCAAAATTGCATTAAAACAATTTGATTGTTTCGTCACAACCGCTGAGCATGTGCACCTACTAGATTCACAACTACTTAACCAAAGTTGCATTAAAACAATTTGATTGTTTCGTCACAACCGCTGAGCATCTGCACCTACTAGATTCACCACTACTTAACCAAAGTTGTATTAAAACAAGTTGATTGTTTCGTCATAACCGCAGAGCATGTACACCTACTAGATTCACCACTACTTAACCAAAGTTGCATTAAAACAATTTGATTGTTTCGTCACAACCGCTGAGCATCTGCACCTACTAGATTCACAACTACTTAACCAAAGTTGCATTAAAACAAGTTGATTGTTTCGTCACAACCGCTGAGCATGTGCACCTAAAACAATTTGATTGTTTCGTCACAACCGCTGAGCATGTGCACCTACTAGATTCACCACTACTTAACCAAAGTTGCATTAAAACAATTTGATTGTTTCGTCACAACCGCTGAGCATGTGCACCTACTAGATTCACCACTACTTAACCAAAGTTGCATTAAAACAATTTGATTGTTTCGTCACAACCGCTGAGCATCTGCACCTACTAGATTCACCACTACTTAACCAAAGTTGTATTAAAACAATTTGATTGTTTCGTCACAACCGCTGAGCATCTGCACCTACTATATTCACCACTACTTAACCAAAGTTGTATTAAAACAAGTTGATTGTTTCGTCATAACCGCAGAGCATGTACACCTACTAGATTCACCACTACTTAACCAAAGTTGCATTAAAACAATTTGATTGTTTCGTCACAACCGCTGAGCATCTGCACCTACTAGATTCACAACTACTTAACCAAAGTTGCATTAAAACAAGTTGATTGTTTCGTCACAACCGCTGAGCATGTGCACCTAAAACAATTTGATTGTTTCGTCACAACCGCTGAGCATGTGCACCTACTAGATTCACCACTACTTAACCAAAGTTGCATTAAAACAATTTGATTGTTTCGTCACAACCGCCGAGCATGTGCACCTACTAAAGAACATTTTAGTCTACTAAATGAACTTGAATCACTGTTTTACGCTTGAGCCATTCTGTACGCAATTGAGTGAGCTGACTACCGGCGGCATCCTAGTAACATGCGCGAGTGAAAAACTTTTTGCAATTTACCGTTAGATGCTTCGACGCTTCTTAGGCAACCAGATAAATTGAAAAAGTGTTGTAAATTGTACAATCTTATGTAGCTGCATATGCCAAATCAGAAAAGATACAAGATTTCATTAATGCAGATACATAGAAAATTTGGCTAAGTAATGGTTAAACGGTTAGTAATTTTCTAAATGGTTATACCAGTTAGCGGTCGGTTAAATGGTTAAACGGTCAGTAATTTTCTAAATGGTTATACCAGTTGGCGGTCGGTTAAATGGTGAACCATCTCAGCCCTACCCTCTACCATAATATAAGATCAATGTAGCGTGATATAACATAAATGTAGCGTGATATAAGTTCAATATAGCATGATACGAAATGATTTTTGTATCACCAAAAGAGCTTCCTGATTTTGGAAGAATTAGTGTCAGTGTATTCCAAATATTTTTCGTTTTTTTTTTAATTCCTTTAGGTACCACATTTTTACTATTATATTTTTTATGAACAGAAACTGGTCGGTTGTTTTATAAGTTACTTTCACTTTTAGCCATTGTCATACTTTGGAAGCAAAGTATTGTTGGAATAATGAGGACAGTTTGAGTTGGAAGTTGGTTCAACTGCAGTTTGACACGTACCAGCATGTGTTATTGCTTGCTGCAGTTTACCAGCATTGTTAGTCATCTGTGTTTGCACGTAATTGTAATTAATTTTGTTAATTAATGTTAATTAATTAATTAATTTGAAATATACGTCTTTTTTCAGTCAAAAATGGAGAAACACGAGGGTTGGGATGCATTTAAACAATGCGTGAAGGCGGAGATGCGGGACGCTTGAGTAACAGCAGGGTGAAGAGAGGTGACCAGGTAAAGAGGAATCCTCTCTCGAGTCTGATCACATTTACTGACTGTGGTTTACTAGCTTAATTCAGTTATATCGGGTGGCCCACAAAAATCTTTATTAACATCAGCAATGCAGTATAGCACCATTATAGTGAAGAAAGTTTATTGCGCACAGACTGGTAATGCAAACTCACAAAACAGAACGAATTTCAGCATTTATTTAACTAGTATAATAGCTTTGACTAGATCAGGGGTGTGAAAACTGCGGCCCGCCGAGAGATCTTGTGGCCCGCGAAGAGATTTGTCAACCTAATGAAAGTGCGGCCCCGGGCGATTAATTGAGTGTATCCAGCTGAAGTCTGCGCCAATATCGCAAAGATAGTGCGGGTAGTTTTTCCTCTAGATCGGATGGCATTAACCCTTACAAGACCATTGTCACTTAATGTCATTGTCGGACATGACGAAATATATGGTTTTTAATATAAATTTTAATAACTTCTAAAATAGTTTCTTGAGTGTAGTAGTGTAGTCGTAATGATGTACGCAGGTCGGATGCAAAAAAAAATCGTTATTAAGTCCTACTGTACTGGGCTCCTTGACCAAATTGCATGTGGCCCACAGGAATTGCGGGAAAGTTTAATGTGTCCCGGCTAGTCAGATAATTTGCACACCCCTGGACTAGAGCACACTCGGCCATTGCATGTTGCCACTTTTTTGTCGTACTCATGTGTTTGCATTTTTTGTTTGGCAAACAATGTCTGTATTTGCAGTCAACCATTGTTTAATGCAACTCATTATAATGCCAAACTGGTTTGACTGTGCAAGAAGAAAGACGAATGTTTGAAATTTTGTCACTGTACCAGGAACAATAAACTGTTGGGGGAAATGATCAGTGCCAATTTGGCAACTCCATTTTAAATTACACTTACTTAAGTTATTGTATAAAAAACTATTTATACATCAAACGAAAGGTCTGGATCTAGTGTCGTGCCATAGGGGTTTATTTTTTTAATCCGGCCCAGCGGAACGAACGGGGGGTGAAAAACCTCCAAAAATCTCTATTTTTCGGCCGTTTTTTTTGCAAAACTTATACGTCTGAGATCTGAAGAACGGGAACGGGCCGAGGGTGGTGCTGGCTATGGATAGATAGCCCGTTCAGTGGTGGGTGTCATAGGCTTATTTAGAATTTGCTAGAGGGCCACGGCGTCCTGTAACGGGCGTTTTCTCGGACCCAACTCGCGATTTTTTTCGAAATTTTGGTCAAACAGCCTATATAAAAAACGTTCTAGTGGCGCCTGGTGGCACTCTCGGGAGGAGATATACGGGTCATTAGAAAGAGGAAGAACAGGGCTACACGATTATACTCTGCCTATAACCTTATAACTTTAATTCAGTAAAAGCTGCTGCTGCTGGCTTTGCATTAGGAAATAAACGAATACTGGGTAGAATGTTCGCGCATTGTTGATTATAAGTGTATTTATATGGAAAATTTTTTGCGGGGCCTTTGCTAGTATATTCTATTAATATCCGTGTTGAATTAGAAATATGTTGCTTCCAAAAAATGTTCCGTTTTCTTTATTTTAATCCATTATGTTTAACGATTTAATGTTTGTTATAATTGTGGAAACTCGTATTGTTTTCCACGAGTTTTATAATCGTGTGCTACTTTTTGTTTGAAATTAAAATACGTAGGTTTTAGTTTTTTGATCGGGGCAAAACGGTCATTGGTTGTAAAAATTGTCATTCATTTCGTTTAGGTCCAGGTGTCATTTTTTCTCATTTATACACAAGCTGTTGTTCTTTTCAGTGTAATCACTGATACATTTTAAAACTGTTTGATGTATTTTCATAGGAATGTGAAATGTGCATGCACTGTCGCACTTATGTACAGCTTGAAACCTAGTCAAAACAAATTGTTTCTGTTCATTTTGAAAATTTATTATGAACACTTAAAACTGTATTTGGCGACATCTTTTACAAGTTACAATGTTAATAAACTTGTTTTATTATTATTATTAATAAATTTGTTAATATTAAGAAATATCGTTAGCGTTTGAACACACACAGATTAGAACAAACTGTTGTCTCTTTCTGACAGGGATAAACTAATACGACTTGTTCTTCCATTAGTTATTTCTAAAGCAAGAATTGAGTGGGGAAACTTAGCCAATTCCTGAAACGTCACTTAGTAAAGGGAACGATAAAAGATGATCCGTCTAGTACAGGCAATAGAAAAGATTTTGGTAGAGTAGTAATGTGAAGGAAGAGAGGAAAGGTGGGAAGGGACTGAAAGTAAGAAATTGTGAGAAAGAGGGATATATATATATATATATAGAGAGAGAGAGAGAGAGAGAGGGAGGGAGGGAGGGAGGGAGGTAGGGAGAGAGAGAGGAGGGGAGAGGGAGAAACCCATGAATGAGTATTTGGGATAAATAGATTGCGGTTAGAATGATAGGCAAAGAAGCCAGAAGAGGCAGTAAAAGCAAGGAGAAATAGCAGAGCAAGAGAAAGACAGAGAGAGAGATGGAGGACAAGACAGACTAATATTCTTGTCAGTATTGTGCAGTTCAGCAGTCTTTCACAGGGAGCATCCTCTAATACCAGTACACCTGCGGATGAGCTTTCTGCTCCCCACTTCCACGAAGTTCGAGAAAAGCAAACGTAACTTACTTCTTCAGAAGCAACCAAGAAGTCACTAGCATAAAATTATACAGATATTTCAGCAGCATAATGCAAGTCTTTGCTGAAACAAAGCCACTTTACCATGATTCCAATAAAGTGGGAAATCACTACCACCAGCAAGTTGATTTTGTGGAATGAAACAAGATGGCGCACCTGCATAATAATTTCGCATGTTACGTTTATTACATACATCAGTGATGACAGTACATTCATCACAGTTAGTTTCAGTGTAATTTGCTTCATACAAACTTGAGTTGTGGGATTATAAAATTGTAACATATTGTAGTATAATTGTGTTTATTATAATCATGTACACGGTGGTACATGAACTTTTGCTAAGTGGTACAAAACCAAAAAGTAAAAGTACAGAACAGTTTATTACATCTAAGTATTGCTCAAATAATAGCAAATCTATCACACCTTCACAATTTGGTGTGGAACCGCACACTACTCGCACAGTCTGCAATCTTCAGGTTTATGATTGGAACAGCGACTGGAAGAATTCAAGATCCTCTAACACGTCTTGCAGATGTCTCACAAGCTTGTCTGTCGAATACTGAGCAACGGGATATTCCTTCACCATCTTAGTGTCCACTCTGCCTTTCAGGGTAGCTCCAATGCGTTGGGGGGGGGGGGTGAACTCTAGTGAATTCCCTGGCCATTCAGCACAATGGCAAAAAATTGTTGTTGTTGGTTGGGTGCATGCCTGGGCAAGGTGTATGGAGATCCTGAGCTGCCCAGACAACAGGAACCCCCTCTCTTCCTCCCTGGTGTAGTTCAAAGGAAAGCGGAGTGATGCGTTTGGCACCAGGTTGGCTGCAGGAGCTGCCGGAGTCAGTGAGCATGCTGCACTGGTCCGCCTTCGGGGCTCCACTCCTGATTTGGAAGGTTTACTCCTCTACACATGGCCATTGTGTCACTTGACCTCTTCCGCCCTCTAGCTGTTGGCTGCTTGTGCACCTGGTATTCCTAGGCAGTCACCCATCCAAGTACTAACCAGGCTCTGCATTGCTTAACTTCGGTGATCAGACGAGAACCGGTGTTTTCAACGTGATATGGCCGTAATACGGCAAAAGATAATACCAAAGTTTTTACGACACTGCTCTGATCATATCCCTCAAGACTGTAAGCAGTATGAGACATGAGAAGGTACGATAGAATGTCAATTGACTCGTCTATACTCTGATGTAATAAATTGCTCTGTACTGTTATGTATTGTTTCTGTATCTCCAAGAAAAGTATTGTGTACCACCCAGTACTGCAGTGATCTTAGAAAAGGGCAGCATTGAATGCGGGATCTCTAAGCGGAATCACTACAACTGTTACTTGCATGTCCTGATTAGGGGTGAGCATTCTCTACCAGAAAGCGAATTCGAATTGAGATTGAAAGATTTTCGAACAAGTTTTCAAACCACCAGTAAAAATTAGTCTTACAAAGATCATGTGTATCACTAGATTTTGTTCTGCAATAAAACGACTAGTAATTTGTTTAAAGTTGTGCGCAGAAATCACTGCTAAATTATGCTAATTGCATGTTGTTTCAATCGTTTTAGTGATCAGGAAGATATGTGATTGAACTGCTGAATTATTCGAATCTATAGTTTTGGATTCAAATCGACTTCGAACTAAAAAAACTCGTTCGAATCGAACTCGAGCGTTCGATTGCTCACCCCTAGTCCTGATACATCACTGAAGTGGACAGATTGCTTTCCAAAAGAAGCGTAGGCACATGTGGGTCATGTGACCGACCAAGTCTGCGATCTGCACTTGTGACAAAAGAAAAACAGAAGTAATTCCACATGGGCCAGTGTCTCTGTTACCCACTGATTCATACTCTGGAGTTATGTAGGTATCAGTCTTGCTGCATCGTGGTGTGAAAGTCATGTGATCATTGTTAACTCATCTTTTGGACATTTTACACAATTGCGCACATGATAATCCTGCTCTGCACAAATCACAGTCAATTTCTAAATTAAACATGCAGCCTCAGGCGGATGCTAGACTGTCCGACATGTCTTTGAGCTGTTTCGCAAATGCCTGAAATGACACAAAAAATCGTTGCTAAATACGATATAATCAATAATGTCACAGTGATAATACTGTTGCTTTGGAAAGCAAAACAAGCAGCTAGTTCATTTTTATTTGTTACCAAATTACAAGCCACTGTTGGTACTGAATTTTAAAATTTTTTACTCGACATTTTAAGACAGAGCAAACGAACGATTTTTTGCAAAAAATGGAAACCAATATTTAACATTTTTCCTTCACGTTCCAATGGCTTCCGCAAATGGTGAGTTGTCAATAGAAGCCACATTAGCCAGTGTGGTGATGTACTTGCACCAATTTTTTTTTAATTTTTCGACTAAAAGCAACACCAGATGCCCTTGACGTCTCCCAAAATCTGACTACGTCAAATTTGCCTTGTTTTATCTTCTTCACACCTGACCAAGGTTCTTATAACTTTTTATTAACGTTCGCTGATGTTACAACGTCTGCCACAACAAAATCTGATATTATTACTTTTATAAAACTAACTTGGGGTAAAAGGTTGGTTTTGAGGGACAACCGACTGAATGACCAACCAAAAGACACAACTTTAGTAATAATACGAGAAATGATTACAGTACTGGCAATTTAAAAAGTGTAGGAGGTCATAAGTAGTCATCCCAAGGTTCTCTGAAGCTTAAATTGATTGCAGCATGACAGTCATTTTACGCCTTTTGTGAATAGGGTGCTATGCAAAGATCCTATTAAGCCTTGAAACTAACAAAGTCTGGAAAGTGCTGATGACTACTTATACGCATGTACTTCAGAAATAAAACATACTCTATATTCGGAAATAGTCATTTCTAATGTTTTCGTGTGCAGCGTGCCTGCATTGTCGGCTATCGTCATGGTTACGTGAACATACGGATGATTTAGATTTTTGCAAGAACTCGATGTAACGGCAATACCTAGACCCCACTGCAGATCTAGCAGCTGTAAAACAAAATACTCATTGTCAGGCAGCAAAAAGCTAATTAACAACAATTCACCAATCTTGAAATTATGATTACAGTAGTTGCCGCTTAATAGAACCATGTGACATAAAACCAGAGAGAAAGTTTTTTTTCCATATAAGTTGACCCTCGTTAAACCGGACCCCGTTAGCCCGGATATCGGATAAGACGGACGTCATCCGCGGTAAAAGAAACTGACCGATTTCCGTCCGAGCCGGAGCGCTAAACACAACACGGCCTACCAACTGTACAATAATTTCTTTATCCTCACAGGTTAACTATTTTAAAGTAATATACAGTATAGTATATAGTGCAATGTATATAGGCCTTACTAAGGTGATTATTCCTGTATAATATAGACCATATATAGGCATATCGGATAAATCGGACAATCGGCTAAACTGGAACACCCCCCCCCCCCCAATTAGTTCGGTTTAACGAGGGTTGACTGTACCTAGAATTACCTATATAGAAACTAGTGTTAAGAGAATTTGGTTAATAAAATCAGTGCATCCTTTAATAAGAAAATATGGTCACATTTTTCAGTAATGGGCGACAAAAACGATAACAAAATGAAAAAAATAAAATGTTTTTTTGTAGTTTGTTTACTCTTTACTATACGCATTTGAAATTTAAGACCCGTTTCCTAGATTCAGCTCTTCTTAGTCAAAAGTCACACTGAATGTTAAAGTTGGTTGTTCTCCTCTGCATGTACAGCTACTAAAGTAAATTTTAGTCTGTTGAATGAACTTAAATCACTGTTGTATAATTGAGTCATTCTGTAGGCATGCAAGTGAGCTGACTGTCCCGTGTTTAATTGACATAATTTATAGTATTAATTAGGAGCGTTTATGAACTGTATAGTGTGTACTTTGCCAAACAGGCCTCCATTTGTTAATACCACTTTTTCCTGGCCCCAAGATAATTTTGTTAAGCAACAACTAATGTATGAACGTTAAGTAAATAGTTAACAGCCATACAAAATTTCTACTTAACTTCATAACCATCTATTCTGCATAAACTTCTGCCTGTTCAATGCTTTAGTTGTCATTAACGTTTGATGGAAGAAGCAGAGCCAGATTATCTGCAGCCTAGGGTCCCTCAAACTTACGGAGCCCTCATGCTTTGGTAGCATTTAGTAAGAAATCTGTTTTTTCATCATGGCTGCATTGAAATATGTGCTAATTCGGTTGGCAATAAATAGTAAACTAGTGGTATTTCTTATGGAATATTTTTATTGACAAACAAATAAATATTTTATTTAAAGAATCTGCAACAAGTTTACTTCAAGCTACGTAAATCTCGCTAAATATATCACGAGTAAAAATATTCAAGACGGGTGTGGGTGAGTTAGAGGGTGACTCCACCATAGGAGGGCCCTATATTTTATTAACCCAGGGGCCCCAAAAGGTGATAATCCGACCCTGGGTGGGGGTACATACTTTTGTCTTTTCTTCACCAGGTTAAAACACACACAAGTTTCACGTCACAAATTTGACAAAAAATGATAAAATACCTTATTAACACCGGCTTCGTTTGACGCGAGTGACAACATGGCTTCCCGATCTTGCCACGCGTCGCATACCAACCGAATGGCTTCGTCTTTCCATGCGAAACTCCACTTCAAACCTTTTAGTAAAGCTTCTGGAGTAATTCTGGCTTCGCTGCATGACCTGCAAACAACGTAAAGTAAAATACACTCAACATTGTCCACACACATACATTCCTACACACCTAAATGTGGGTGTCACTTGAGAAATCCAGAAGTACAAGGATTACAGTTTTCTATCATCAAAGCCATTGTTGTGGTCGTTGCCACAGCTCATGATAATCGTTGTGGAAGTTGGAATTGTACATTATAATTAGGTGCTGCCATCTATGGGCTACTCCTGTTACATTCCACCAGCTGATTTACCCCCAGTATAATTTTTGTGAAGCCTGTGCAAGTCTGCATAGGTCAAGTTCTATACCTATATATACTGACTGTTTTTGCTTTCTAGTCACTCTAACTCTCAGTGTTCAGTGAAGGAGACTCTCACTCTCAGTGTTCAGTGCAGCAGTCATGCTATTCAAGTATCTTTAGTTTTAATAAACACTTTTCTGTTGTGTGCCGTGCAAATATGTATTATAGATTTTTTATTCTTGTTCATACTTCTGTGCCTAAACTCAATCATAACAAAGTGAGTGATCAACAACTTCAAACATGACTTTCACAATCGTCGTCACCATCATCAATGTCATGATCATCATCACGTTCTCACCATTATCTTCGATATAGATCATTATTACTATTAATACTATTACTTATCGGCAGTAGCAGCTAGTGTATAGGTGCTGTGGAACTGCAGTAGCCCCGATTTTCAACCGATATTATCGATAGCATTTAATATAACGAGTCTTTTTTCTTTAATTATTTCTTTATACTTGTACATATTTGTAAATTCTTGCACGGAACCAGAGCATGTGCACTTCACAGTTTCAGTAACGGAGTTTTTGGCTGTCGTGCGCAAGCTGCCAAGCGCACATGTCTGAGAAAGAAGCTGAAAGCTAGGTAGAGAAGGCACTGTCGCTCACGAAGTGCTGCCCCTGTTGACTCAGCATGTGTTATGCTAAAAAACCGTGTACCATATTCTTGAATGTGTTAAAGCAGGGGTGTGCAAATTATCTGACTAGCCGGGCCACATTAAACATTCCCCCAATTCCTGTGGGCCACATGCAGTTTGGTCAAGGAGCCAAGTACAGAAAGGCCTAATAACGATTTTTTTGCATCCGACCTGCGTACGTCATTACTACTACACTCAAGAAACTATTTTAGAAGTTACTAAAATTTATATTACAAACCACATATTTCTACTTTCAGGACAGATAGTGGTAATTTCATTACAATGCATATTAGTATTGTGTATCACACAGTCTGTGTAGTACAGTGACATTAAGCTACAACCGTCTTGTACGGGTCCCGCGTCTTTGCCCGCGAGCCGCAGTTTGCACACCCCTGTGTTAAAGTGTAGATGATTATCATGCTTCCAGCTATTCTGTTTAATTCAATATTTTATCAAGTTTATGTATAAATTTTCTGAAGCAGCACCGCCACTAATTTTGGCTACGAGCCACCACCGCTTATCGGCACCACTATCAGGACCAGCCACGTATAGTGACATAATCAATAATTCCATTACACAATATTTCAGAACAATAATTTTGAAAAATGTCTATTTCACGTACACGCAGTGACTCAGCAAACTACAAAAGCAAGAATCATTTACCGAAAAAGGTAGTTTAGTGATCTTGCAGCACTGCACAGTGATTCTTCGTTAACTCCACTAGGCTGCAAAAGAGAAAAGTTGAAAACTCCGGCAATAAGCATTTTAATTCTAATTATAGTCTAGTCATAGGTATATGTATTGATCGATTCACCACTGAGTTTGTCTGTTTGGCGACATAACGAATATAGTTTACATAAGCACTCATCCTAGCATGACGTGGCGAGGGCGAGAAGCGAGGGTGGCGACTTAACGAGGTAAATATCAAAGCAGGAAATCCGTCCTGGTACTTTCTATGGCGAGAGACGAGTTTGGCGGCATAACGAGGGGCGAGATAACGAGGCTAGACTGTATTAGTAAAGAATGCTTTTCCTCATCTTCAAGAAAGAGCTACTCTCTGCCTTGAAACATAGAAAGTAAAGCACAATTAAGCTATTGTTTAGCCAGGATTTGAACCGGAAACTTCCTGCTTTAGTAACTGGTCGAATGATCAAGGATGCCTGGGATACATCAATGCATACTTAATAATCAAAACTGTCACTAAATGTCATCACCAGGTCAAAGTGCTGTTGTCGGTATCACTTAACGAAGTGGATATTAAAAGTCAACTTACTTTAACATATTTGTCGACGGAAACCGACACTGTGCCAGTCGCATCCAGTAGATCGGACAAAACGTCATAGCTCTAGGAAATACAAAATAAACGTGTGATTTCAATGCAAATGAGTTTTTCTAAATTAACATTAAATTAAGTCACCATCTTCTGATGAACTATAAACGCGATTGCTGTGAAGGTATCGTACAGCGGAACCAAGATTTCAACACAAATCTGCACTGTGGCACTTTGACAAATGTGTACCACTTTTGTTCAGTTACTCCTACTCTTTTTTACACCATTTGGCACCAACATCCACATCCGAAATCGTGCATCCAATAAATTAGCAGTGTCTAGTAATTTGGCCATGAATGGAACTTAGTACATTTGGTATTTGGTATATGAGGAGAAGAGTAAGCCAACAGCAATTAACTGGACAAGGTTGTCTTTGGCTAGTTACTCAGTGGATGAGAGATTGGCGTAAGAGACGGAAATCATGCTCTACTCACGAAAGTGAGAAGGTGAGTTTAGTTCCAAAATCAAGAATAATCAGGACTAATTTTAAGATGGAACACTAAACTGAGAGAATTGTCTTAATTGCCCTCTAAATTCTGTTTTATAATAATAATAATAATAATCTTTTATTTATCTTTTAACACACGCACAGTTGTAATACAATTAATTTGGTAACAAAAACGTGAAGAAAGGGCAGCGAGAGACCAATTGGTCATCTAGTCAGCTGCCCTTTGGTTAGTGCACATTTTTAATAGGTGCTATGCTACCGTGTATTAGTGTTAGTACTGCTTATAATAAAAACTAAATTGTTACGAATGACATTAAATTGATATGCTTATATTTTGATGAGTAAAACAGTAAAACACCCCAGAATCTGATTTTCCATGTCCACATCCACCCTTTTACTAATCAGATACAGGGATGATTAATTTGTACCAAGCACCATGCACCTAGGTACCCTCACTACCCATTCGCCCTCCCTATCATTTCCAATTCCACTTTGTCTTTCATGTGTTAATACATAAAGCTAGACAATTTACAGACGCTGTAATTCAGCTGGATAAAAATTAGATAATACGACAAGTCATGTTTTCTAGATATATAGAAATTATATTCTTTATTTTCTGACAAATAATCTACAACAACACAAATGCACACGACCAATGTCCACAACACAGTGTATAGGATACGAGGCTCGCGCTGAAAACAAATAATAAAAAATAATACTAAACGGGCGCGTAAATACCAACCAGATCCTTCAAGACATTTTCGTCCAGTTTATTGACAACATCTACTCCACTAGCAAACCCTATAAATTTTAATAATGTTAAAACATTTACTTTTTGTAAAACAAAGCATTATAACAGAAACATCATTTTCAGTATGATACCAAAATTATAATTCACCAAACTTAAGTGGACTTGGAATTTTAGCAAAATCTACGCAACCGTTTTTTCTAAATTAGACAAAATTACCTGCAGGTGCCTGCTGTAAAATTTTCAATAAGGGAGCTGACATGTTGAAATTTTAGTTTTGAATTTTGGCATTAGATGTCACTGTCTAGCAAGTCAGTTACGTCATTGCTAATCACATGGCTTGCTGACTAGACGTGGTTAGACGGATTTGTTTTTTTAGTAAAGTCAGTTTCAGATTTCTCGTAAAAATTAGGTAAGTCTCGATCTGAAAAGTTACTTTTTTGCACTTTTCGGTAATGGAATTCATCATCAATTCAATTAAAGTTTAAACTACTGATAGGCAGCTTGATTGAATTTTGATTATCTGTCAAGTTTTGGTGACAATTGAACTGAAGCCATACTAACAATGCTTATTTTAAGTCTAGGATGTCAGTCATCCAAGACTAAACACTGTGAAGTCTGGAAAAAGGTAGGAGGAAGCTAGAAGACCATGATGTGGTGATTGCAACATTAAGCTGTCAAATATGTGGAGAGTATTAAATAATTTACCAAAGGGTGAGTGGTATAGAATTATACCATAGAAATTAGAATAATACTAGTTTTCAATGCTTTAATTTCTTTTGCACACATGCACAATAATCATTACATAAGTTACAATGCTTGCTTGGGTTGCATTAATTATTACAATCAGAATGGCCCCAAATATGAGCATCTGTAGGGTCGTCCGAAATTGGTTATCGAAAATATTCGACAGTTCCCGTCATTACTGTAACACACGAATCTGGAGTGTAGATCTTGTAGTTGTGCAGGAACTACATGATCAGCACCATTTTTATTGCCTCTATGGCTAACCCATTACTATGGTAATTTTTCATTTTGATTTGTGTTGACTTGTTAACTGTATTATGACAAACATTTAATAACAGATCCTATAATCGACCATTAAACTGTACACACATGAAGAATAATGTACATAAACTTGACAGTCACAAAATGCTGAAATTGTTTTAATTAAGCACTGATTAATTTTCTGATCAATTTCACAGTCTTTAGGCAGGCTTGGGAAGGTTCGGCTGTACGTCCGTCGCAAGTGACATTTGAAGACGAAAGACGGTCAACATCGTCTTTTGAATATCGGTATGTAAAAAATGGTAAAGCACTTGCCAGCACATGTTTTAAATGTTAACCCTTTCACATTGTTACACATAATAATTATTTTTTTCTACCTGTATCCCACGGGATACATTGGGATTCAATGGAAGCATAAAATGTGCTTCATTTTGCAACTGCTGGTAATTTTTTAAAGTATTTAAGACATTTAGTATGCAGACTATGCTGATCTGTACAAAGTCGTCTCTAAAGTACTGTACCTTGCGCAGTTTTTTATGCTATGTAGATTTTCTAGTTTGCCATTTTATCGCCATTTTTAGTCTATTGTTATTGGCTTAAATCAAAATAACTATTAACAGATCAAATAAATGTCAGTTTTAAAATTTTATTAATCTTAAAGGCAGAAAATATTCTCGTATCCCATGGGATATAACGGGTATGAAAGGGTTAATGCTTTTCTGCCATAAGTTCGTTTCGTGTTGCTGAGAGTGCGCTGCAACACTATATTATAAAAGTGGCCAGTTGTATTTCAATTAAAACACTGCAGTGGGAACACCAAAAAAATTTTACAGTGAGTCCTCGCTTAACGGCGCTAATGCGTTCCAGCAAAATGCGACATTAAGCTAAACGTCGTTAAACGAAGTCAAGACTTCCGTCGAAAATAATGTAAAAGAATCGAGATACGTTCCAGAGACAAAAATCAGTACTGCTTAAATCATGTAAGTTAATCATTCTATGAGTTTTATTCATATTTTTGTCTTATCAATTAATGTCTTCCTGCTTGCTTTAAACCACGTATATATTTTACTTAGCAATACCTAGCTATAGCGGTTTCTCTTTCGTTGACATTTAATCCTAGTCAGTGGTTAAACAATAAGCACTGCAGAGTCAAAATCAAGGCCTAGTAACCTTGGGAATTTTACCTACATACTTAGTCTGGATTGCTATAGCAACAGGTTGCAGGTCAGTTGATACTTGATACAAACCGCTAGTAATACAGTAGTAGCATCAGTAGTCAGTTGGGAAGCAAAAACTTGCATAATAATTGCACTGTTTACGTTACTAGTGCATTTTTAAAACAGAATGATGCAACACGTGTTGTTCTAATGCATCAAACAAGGTAAAAATGTTGTTGATCGAATAAAAATTTGCCTTGAGCGAAGTAAAAAATTTGTCGTTAAAGCGAACGTGTGTTGTTAAGTGAACAAGGTGTCACATGATCGGTATCTTTAAAACGAAACGTTGCTAAACGGGGAGTCGTTAAGCGAGGACTCGCTGTATGTCTAAGTTTAGAATTTCGGCAAAAGGTGTTCTGTGTCTAAGCCAGTTACCATGTTCCCTGCTTCTGCAGCAGTTTTAAATGTGAGCCTGTGTTCACTAGTAGTTCCTGTTGAAATTGTAAAATTGGGTCCTTGTAGTACCGAACAGAACTCTACTAGTGTGTTTTAATCTGATATTTTTATGCCTGTTATACAGTTTTCAGCGTTTAAAGGCAGATGGCAGCAGCCTCACAATTAATCGTGCTACGAAGAATAATGAAAAAGCGGAGTCCGAGGAACGAGCCTCTCCACGTGAAAAATGGAAGTCCGCTTTTCACCGACCATGTCACACAATATTTGAGGCATTTGGCTGGGTAAGCAGACTAAGTAGTTTTTAACTTCGTTTACAAGTTTTGTACCACTTGCATTGTCTGAATTTCTATAATGTATATTGCTTTTTTAAATTATTTAATGGAAATTAGGCAAAAAGAAAAATCGTTGCTGGAATTTGTATTCAAATCAAGTTTAGTGGGTTTTAACTTTTGCTCAGTTTGTTGTAAGGAAATGAACGTAGAATTTGTTTTACAGGCGAAATACTGTTACACTTGTTCCTGTATGTTTATTCCTTTTTCATCCCTGAATTGATCAAAACTTGGTCCTGTACTTAGAAGATTTGTAAAACTTGGCCGCTAAATTGGTTTATGTCTTTGCAAATGAACTTCAGAATAAAATCTTATGTCTAAAGAAAAATGCAACAAGTTTTCTTGGAGTGAATGCTGGGGTAGTTTGCTGTTTTTACAAGAAGTACAGCATAGCTGAAGATGAGATGAAGCTTTGCCAAAACAGAATTGGATCTCAGTCAAGACCTTGTTACATTTCTGGGTTAATTCTGCCTTGCTTTTTCTGGACTGCCGTGGTTGGTTGATGCGCAGAGAAACTAAAGTGTCACCGATATCCTTACTCTATAACACCTAAGTTTATTGCATTTAAGTGTATACCCGAAAAAGGTTTTTTAAATGAAAAAGTAACATTCTAAGATTATTTTTATGACATTTTTTCATTTCTGATTTAATGTTGATTGATATCATAATGCGAAATATATTTTATATGTACATAGAGGAACACTATGTTAATCAACTATTATGTATATACATATAGACTAACTTTGTTATATTCCCGTTATCTCGCCATACTCGCCTCTCGCCAAAAATTTGCCCTAGACGGACAGTGGCGAGATAACGAGACTAGATTGTAATTACTTAATTATCCAATGTGTGGCAGGAAGACTGTTTCAAAAATGTTTGATTTTTCTGGCATTGTGTGTTGATGATTTTTGTGGGTTGTCTTTTGGTTACGTAATGCTCATGTCTTTATCTTTGCTGACAACGTTGTTGCGATTATTTCATTCACTTACAGGGTGCCGCTATCGTACTCGGCCTTCAACTACACCGTCCGTTCAGACATAGCTACCCGAGTGAAATCGAAGAGAGGAAGAAGCGCTGTTTACTGCACACGATCGTAGCGCTGACACAGCCGCATCCACTTCGACGAGGAATACTCCCACAGCCGGAAGACGGGGTAGAGAGAGGCTTAGACGAAGATGCTTCCGGGGTGGTCACCGAATCGGAAAACGTGCAGGGGGATGAGGGACAGTCTGTGCAGAAGGTAAGACTTTAGGAAGCAACGACTGTTTTGTAAAGTCTATCTGTCTATCTGTCTTTTCATCTAGTGACATTTTGGAATATACCTCTTGAATTTATCAAGTATGTACATGCCAAATTTATTATACGAGTACAGTAGGTTACGGGAAACGTATTCTGTCATTGACCACTGGTCACAGTAGGGTACGAGAAAGGTATTCTGTCACTGACCACTGGTCACAGTAGGGTACAAGAGAAAGGTATTCTGTCACTTACCACTGGTCACAGTAGAAAGGTATTCTGTCACAAGAAAGGTATTCTCTCATTTAGCACTGGTCACAGTAGAGTACGAGAAAGGTATTCTGTCACTGACCACTGGTCACAGTAGAAAGGTATTCTGTCACAAGAGAGGTATTCTCTCATTTAGCACTGGTCACAGTAGAGTATGAGAAAGGTATTCTGTCTTTGACCACTGATCAGTATCCTCTATCCTATTAACTGCCTTGCTAATTTTTTTGCTGTCTATCAGCTTTCCAACTTTCAAGGTCGTGTTGCAACATTTTGTCACGTGCTGACATCTACTGTGTAAATATAGCGTGGATCTAAATGCATTTCACGTTCATAACTGGAATGCACCTTAAATTTAAATATATGGTTCACAGGGTATGAAAGATGTGTTGACCTGTGTCAAATAAATCATAAATCAAAGGTCATTTGAAGGTCAAAAGAATAAGAATATCAATGTGGATTATAAGGGCCGAACTAGAGAGAATTTATGTGAGGAAACATAGCGCTGGGTTTCAAAGCCTACTATTTCAGGGCTCGGTAATATAGTCACAGGAAAAAAGGCATAAGTTTGGCTGGGAAAAAGTCATAAGAAAAAAGTGTTTGAAGTTTTGGTTAGGGTTAGAGATCGGGGTTAGGATTAGACTTAGGGTTAAGATTATTGTTATTTCTTTTTTCCTGTGCTTTTTGGGTGAATTTTTTCCTGTGACTTTTTTCTGTGACTTTTTTACGTGTGACTTTGTTCTGTGACTTTTTTGCGCGGATTCACTATTTCCACTTGTATGTTTATATAAAAACTACGTGGCCAACATCGAGTGTGCCCCGCTTTTCTTACCGGCATACATTATTGAGTGTATTAGCTAGTAGTACAGCAATAAGAAAACTTTTATTGCATAAATGGGAGATTGGTCAGTAATGCGCAAACTTCCCCATTTATTTTTGCATTACTGACTAATTCTGCAGCCTGCAGTAGATGAAGAAAGATTGCGTTTTGTTTATCTGTAATTTGTTTTCCCACTAATGCTTGTTTACGCGCGTTTTGATAAATCTGCAAGTGCTGTCATCTAGTGTTTATTGTCTAATTTATTCTTCCTGTCAGGTTTTATGGCCTCTTCTACTGTACCACTATTTTTTTTCTTCTGATGAACGTCAAACGTGTTCAGTGTCTACTATTAAATGTTCATCTATTTACAGAAACCAAACAATTGGGATTTTGTGAAACGGGAGTTTGACGTGGCTAGAAAGAAGGCATACAATGCATATGGACTGCACATGGCACAAGTAATGCATTGAATAACTTTTATTGTTTGTATAGAATGATTAGTGCATATATCATTATCTCTCATTATTTTATAAAGTCTCTCATTATGTGTGTGTGTATATGTATATATATATATACATAATGAGACTACGGCCAAATCACGTTGAAAACGCCGGTTCTCGTCTGATCACCGAAGTTAAGCAACGTAGAGCTTGGTTAGTACTTGGATGGGTGACCGCCTAGTAATACCATTTGCTGTAGGCTTGCGGGATGCCCACACTGTATGTCGACACTAGGCGGAGGAGCTGTACAAGCAGCCAACGGCTAGAGGGTGGAGGAGGTCAACTGACCCAACGGGAATGTGTAGAGGAGTAAACCTTCCAAATCAGGAGTGGAGCCACGAAGGCGGACCAGTGCAGCATGCTCACTGACTCCGGCAGCTCCTGCAGCCAACCTGGTGCCAAACATATCGCTCCGCTTTCCTTTGGACTACACCAGGGAAGAAGAGAGGGGTTCCTGTTGTCTGGGCAACTCAGGATCTCCATACACCTTGCCCAGGCGTGCGCCCTGGAGACGTTCAAGGATCGTACTGCTCAGTCACAGTCGACGCTGCAGCTCCATCAATGTGATCAATAACTGACTCTCTTGGCGCACACTCCATTGTCTTCCGAGACAGAAGGATGCCAACCAACCAACCAACAACCAATACACAATGAGAGATTTTGTGTTATAGCAGTGGTAACGATGTGTACTTAGTGACAGAAATTAAGCGTAGCCGAGCCTGGTTGATAAATACATAGGTGACCACTATAAAAACTGCTTCTATGCATTTTGCTGCAGTCTGTCTCGGTAACAGAGCAGTGCTAGCAGAGGACGGTTATGCAAACGAATGTGGTGAAGTCTACTGTTTATTGTCTGACCGTAGATTATCGAGGATTACCACCAGGGATGTTACCAAATCTGAAATTTGTGAAACATAGGAATCCGAAACGAAACTGAACCGAAGCCATTTCTGCAATACCGACTGAAACGAAGCCATTTCTGCAATACCGACTGAAACGAAAGTGAACCGAAGCCATTTATGCAATACCGACTACTATCAAAACTGAAAAATTTTGAAATAGATAAAATACTTTGTGATACAAACTTGTAACAGGTGAAGTAGCTAGGCAAAAAATCTTAATCAAAAAAAGTAGGACAATGTTTATGGCTAATGATCATGATATGCCTCAAAAAAATTACAAATTTTATTTTGTAAATATTTTGTTAGTTCATTATTGCTGCTCTATAATTGATGGACATTGATTTTTAATATAGTTGTTGTTTTTTTTGTTTATTATGGAGAAATCGAAAATCAAACTTGATTCCTGTGCAAAAAACGAATTAAAATCAACTTTGTGTTTTAAACAGAAATCAGTCTGAGTGGACAGAAGTTGGCCCATTTTGCTATCCAGAAGAAAGTTTTTGCAATATGCTAACTTTTGTGGTTTAATAAGCTTTGAATATAAGTACTAATAAGTCTGTGGGTTCGAAATGTTATGGTATCTGTTATAAACTTTCCTACTTAAAACTGAGTTGATTTTTAATTTTAAAATTGATGCCTCGTCTGTTTATCACTGTGTTATTATGTTTGTTTATAGTTATTGACCTGTTCACATAATTTTTTTCTAATTTTAGTGGACTATGTTCACATGATTTTTTTCTAATTTTAGTGGAGTCTGTTCACATGATTTTTTTCTAATTTTAGTGGAGTCCGTTCACATGATTTTTTTCTAATTTTAGTGGAGTCCGTTCACATGATTTTTTTCTAATTTTAGTGGAGTCTGTTCACATGATTTTTTTCTAATTTTAGTGGAGTCTGTTCACATGATTTTTTTCTAATTTAGTGGAGTCTGTTCACATGATTTTTTTCTAATTTTAGTGGAGTCTGTTCACATGATTTTTTTCTAATTTTAGTAGAGTCTGTTCACATGATTTTTGTCTAATTTTAGTAGAGTCTGTTCACGTGATTTTTTTTCTAATTTTAGTGGAGTCTGTTCACGTGATTTTTTTTCTAATTTTTAGTCGAAGCAGTTTGAATCAGCAGCTGCATTGTTTAAGACTGCAAGCTCGCAGGGATATGCTAAGGCGCAGTATAATCTGGGAATTTGTTACGAACGTGGCATCGGTGTTAAGAAAGATCTTGTTGAGGTTAGTAAGCCAGGCCCTTCTTTGCTTTTTTATATTATATAGACCATTAGTAGTGTGTATGTGTGAATAACCAAGTGGTGATGTGCTTGTGTTGTGTGATATAAGTTAAACAACATCGAGGTTGGTCACTAAATGGACGGGTGACTGCTTTCAGTACTAGTTCAAGGTTGGTTTTACTCGGTGTACTGGTTCTGGCTGTTTACCTCATATAGGGTGGATAGCCATGGTCAAGGCAACCTCTGCCAGTTCAGTAGCTCATCTTAATGCACTACGTTTAATAATAAGCAGAATTTTGTCTTGCCACAACCGTCTATTCATGAAAAACATGTTTTGACTTGCTGCATTATTTGTTCATTTATTATGATTATTGCCTCTTGCTTAGGCTGCAAGCTGCTACCACAAGGCTTCTGCTCAAGGTCACGCAATGGCCCAGTACAACCTGGCCATCATGCTTCTCTCGGGGCAAGACGGAAGCCGCAATGCTGAAGCCATGGATCTCCTCACTAAAGCTGCCTACGGTGGCGTACGGGAGGTAAAAACTGATGTGCTTCTAATAGTGAAATCTTTTTTTCTTAAATTTGCTGGATTCGAGTCGCAGTGGAGGTGCAAACTTTTTCAGACTTTGCAATTTAGTATTGCTGTCAAGAGTTAATGATTTGAGTTTACCAAATTTTTCAACGTATGGCTGGGCGCCAGTGGTGTTTGCTGCATTTTCACCAATTTTGGGTATGGTTTGAAGAAACCAAAAAACTTGAAATTTAGTTTCAAGATTTTATTCTGAAATGTCTGCAATAACAGTGAAGTAGTGTCATGTTGAAAAGCAGAAAACCAAGTTACCAAAACTACAAGTGAAATCATTTAGGTGTGAAAACAGGTTTAGAAATTATGCATTCATAAAGACTGTAGAAGCCAATGAAAATTTAAACAGGAAAGAGAAAGCTTCAACAATTTTAACAAGAGCACCTGAAGGTGGCAGCACTATCCAAAACTAAAAAAGTATAATGACATTAGGATAAATATACAACATAAATTTAAATTTAGAGTAATTAAAATGATTTTCTTTTGTCCAGGGTATTTAGAGAAATGTATTTCACTATTAAATTCTCAGCCGTTCAACGTCGCATCGTCTTCCATGTTTGTATCTGCATTATGGTAAATTAAATGCACATTCCTGATTTATTTAGATAATTGTTTTTTTTGAGATGTAAGCAAAGTTTCCTTTCAGTTATTATCAAAATGTAATTATAATTGTGGTTTTTTTTAGTCAGTCAGTCATAGTCGGCTTTTTTACTTTTCAAGTCGCAGCTGTTTCAACCATTGCTGCGTTAATTTGTTATCTGTGTCATGATTGGTCTATTTTTACAGGCTCAGACCTACGTTGGGGAACATTATTTGGAAAAATTTCAGTATGAAGAAGCTGTTCCTTTATTTCAGAAAGCTGCTAAGCAGAACGTGAGTCTGTTTGTCAACAAAATTATCTGGTGTGAACAGATCTTAACTGTCCGTAAATACCAGATCATTATATATGTGAAACTTGAGAACAACCGGCTTGTTTTTCGCAAATTTCGAACTTAAAATGAACTGTAAAGCTAGAGAGAGCAAGAACATCATAAATTTATTACATAAAACATATAATAAGCATAACAACATTTATCGTGTGTTCAGCAAAACACACTAAATGCAGTAAAATCCTGAGGCATGTGTCAGCATGTAGCTCGTGTCATTATTAGTGGTATGAACCAAGTACAACAACAAAGCAGAGATGAACAGATCGGCTAATTTGCAAATCCGTAGCCCCGCTAGAAATCCACATTTTTTTCTTAACAGCCATCCACAACTGCACCACGCCTAATTATTTCAAATCCATTTCCATTCCCGGGGCTAATTTTAAGTATAATTCAATTTAAGACGATGGAAGTGAATTCTTTCAGCAAATCCCGTGCAACGAAAACTTTTGAAAATCGCACATCTGCCACATGTACAAGCGTGCGTTAACAAAATTGGTCTGCGTTTGGTCCGCTTTGCCATCTGTATCCCGATCTGGAAGACGGGAACAAATGAAATAATCGTGAATGTTAGGTAACATCAGCACAACAAAGTAAAAAATGGCTGCTAAATACAGAGTGAACTTCCCTTGACTCGTACACGTTAGGGCGTGGTGAAAAAAACTTCTAATCCAATCTTTTTACAACTTTACAACATTGGAAAGTAACTTGCAGCAAATTTTGCTCTCTAGTCTGAACGTTGTATTATTAGAATACGTGAGAAATGTGGGTGTTGTTATGTGTGCTAGTTTGCATTACACATTTGGTTGTTCACTATATTTGTGAAAGTCATTTTTGAAGTTGTTGTTCAGTCACTTTGTTATGATTGAGTTTAGGCACAGAGAAGTATGGATAGGAACCAAAAATCTATAATAAATATTTGCACTGCACACAACAGAAAAGTGTTTATTGAACTATAGAAAACATGAGTAGCAAAACTGCTGCACTGAACACTGAGCAAAAACTAGAAAGCAAAAAACAGTCAGTAAAACCTGTTTCACAGCCAGTATACAGGTATAGAACTTGACCTATGCAGAGTTGTACAGGCTTCACAACAATCATTAATTTTAGATAGGGAAAGGACCAGTGTGTATGTATTCACTGCACCATACAATTAAACTGAAGGTAAGTCAGCTGGTAGAATGTAACAGGATTAGCACATAGATGGCAGCACCTAGTTACAATGTACAATTCCAACTTCCACAATATTGTTGAATGTCTGAACTTGCTAGTCTGAACACATCATTAGATAGTTATATACCTTACTGACCAAACTACATTTCGTTTTTTAACTGTTAACTAATGTTAATGTAAATGTGTATTTTCTGTTTTTTCTGCGCATCAGGACACACAGGCGGATTACTACTTGGGTATGTGTTACGAGAACGGTTGGGGCGTTGAACGTGATTTGTCTGCATCATTGAATCATTACTCAAAAGCATCTAGTGAAGGACATGTGGTGGCCACTCATTGCCTAGGCATGTTTCACGAGCATGGCTTAGGAGGTAACATTTGTTTGGAGGGGTGAATTTTCGTGGGGAGGATGTCAGTTAAATGATGTTTAAATGTCACATGTTTTTGTTGGATAGAAAGTGCAATATGGGACACGTGATTATTGGTAACTTTTAAGTCAGGGGTGTGCAAATTATCTGACTAGCCGGGCCACATGAAACTTTCCCGCAATTCCTGCGGGCCACATGCAGTTTGATCAAGGAGCCAAGTACAGAAAGGCCTAATAACGATTTTTTTGCATCCGATCTGCGTACATCATTACTATTACACTCAAGAAACTATTTTAGAAGTTATTAAAATTTATATTACAAACCATATATTTCTACTTTCAGGACAAATTGTGGTAATTTCATTACAATGCATATTAGTAATGTGTATCACACAGTCTGTGTAGTACAGTGACATTAAGCTACAACCGTCTTGTAAGGGTTAATGGCATCCGATCTAGTAGAAAAAACTACCCGCACTATCTTTGGGATCGTGGCACGGACATCAGCTGGATACACTCAATTAATCGCCCGGGCCGCACTTTCATTAGCTTGACAAATCTCTTCGCGGGCCACAATTTGCACACCCCTGGTCTAAGTCATCATTTGAGACAAGATTCCTTGCTAGAAGTTGCAAAGGAGTGTTGCTTGGAACGATTTAGGATATCAGAACTTTTCTAAAGTTGTTTGAGAACGGTCAAATTGACGTCCATGTGTGTAATTCGACAGATAAACTGCTGTATAGGGGCATGTCGATTAAGATAGCATTTGGGAGCAGAAAGTTTTCCAAGGAATAACTGCTTTGTTATTACGATTACTAAACAAAATTTGATAATATCCTACCATAATTACTTTTTGCTTTAAATACTTATTAAGTCTGTAATAAGTACTTATAATAAGTACTAATATGAATTTTTACTTCTTAGTTAAGGCAAAACCTGACTCAATCTTAAACTATAGGTCAAAACAATCTATTCTTTAAAATATTGAAAGGAAACATACTATTTTTTAAAAATGACTTACATGAAAGGATTATTACCGCACAAACACAATTTTACGTTCGCTCCACTAGTTCTTCATTGTTACATGCATTTCGCCATTTGCTAGTTACACAGGCACTAGCATCTGCATTTCGGAAATGCATTGCAAAAATACAGGTGCTGTACCCAGATGTGTTAGCTTGTGATGAACTGCACACGTTCGACGGCTCATGCGTGACCATAGCGGTAAATTTGAAATTTGAATTTTTATCTTAAAGTTTGCCTAGCTTTAGTAGAGCACGCTGAATATCTTACAGCGGCACTGTACTTCAATTTTCGCTTTCGCAAACACGTTCTACGTGCTTGTGGAATATTTTTGCTGTTGAAAATTATGTTAGTTTGTGATGTCATCAATAATTGGGCTCGCCCGCTGTTAATTAAGATTTTAATCTATTATTTAATTATCAGAAATGCCTTTGCAGTATTAGTCGTGTTAAAAAGTATACTTTTTATCGGACTTAAAAATGGGGTGTATAAGAAAAATCATCCTGTCTTCCTATAACGTAGAATTTGGAACATTTTTTTGTTCATTGCAGGAATGCCAGTAAACAAATCATTTGCACAGGAACTTTATAAAATAGCTGCGGAAGCCGGTGATGTCACAGCCAAGTTTGACTTGGAGCGACTGCAGGCTTGGGAACATACAAGCCAAGGTAACAATCTAATGCTGCATGATGATGATTGGAGATTATTTTTCGTTTACGTTTATTTATTTGGTCGTCATGCCAACCACCGTAGCATGAATATCTGTGACGGTGTATAAATTTAAAAGAAAGTTGATTGGTTGGCATCCTGTCTCGGAAGACAATGGAGTGTGCGCCAAAAGAGCACCTGGTATTCCTAGGCGGTCACCCATCCAAGTACTAACCAGGCTCTACGTTGCTTAACTTTGGTGGTCAGACGAGAACCGGTGTTTTCAACGTGATTTGGCCGTAGTTTAAAAGAAAGTGAGAGTATAATTACTCATTAATAATTTGATTAAACGCATTAATATAAAAGGTAATAATTTTAATAATAGATAATAATTTTAGGACTTCGTTTTCAGTTCATATTGTTTTTAATCCAGTTTGAACTCTTAAATTGAACTGATGGAAAGAAACAATAAAAGTTAGTGAATCTATTTCCACCAGTCAGAAATCATTTGGATACAGCCATTTTTGATATCGATAATCTTGAAAAAATAATGTTATAATAATTCCGTTCTTTATGTGTGTTCTGAAGATTCTCAGGTGGAATTTGTTTCTCATTTCAATTTGGCATTTACAGCGAACACAAAGTGTGTAACTGTAATTATTAAGTGAATCTATTTCGCAGAGTCTGGAGTTATTCGTCACAAGACTTCGCTGCATCACTCCGCATCTTCGCCGGATTTTCACCACGTCAACGCGGAGACAAAGCTGAAGAGAGTGAGCGTTGACCGCTCACCGCATTTAAACGTGTCTTTCCCGGAGTCTGGGCCGCATCGTAACGTGGTATCTTTTTCCTTAGCCGGGGATGAAGAGGATTTTGCAGAAGGGTTTAGGGGCAATTCTTCGTCTTCCAGGGCAGATTCTTGTTCTACGATGGAACTGCGGAGGACGAAAAGCAATCTGGATTTAGTGAACAGCATTCAGTGGACATACTAAATGCTGTAGAAGGACTTACGTGCGCGGAACCTTGTTACTCACATGCAGTGGCGGCTCATGTATAGGCACTGTGGCACTGCAGCACCCCCTAGTTTCACTCGATATTATTGCGTTTTTTGTTGGCATCCTTCTGTCTCGGAAGACAATGGAGTGTGCGCCAAGAGAGTCAGTTATTGATCACATTGATGGAGCTGCAGCGTCGACTGTGGCTGAGCAGTCCGATCCTTGAACATCTGCAGGGCGCACGCCTGGGCAAGGTGTATGGAGATCCTGAGTTTCCCAACTGACTCTCTTGGTGCACACTCCATTGTCTTCCGAGACAGAAGGATGCCGCCGCCAACAACAACAGTAAGTAAAAAAAATACTTTTTTGTTTAGGATTTTATATGTTTGTTTCGTTGTACACAATAATAAAACAATGGCTAAAAAATTTTGAGGCAACGACCCCAGTAATCTTAGCTACAAGCCACCACTGTATATGTGTTATGCGCATTGTGAATAATTCTTGTTGCATTGTAATTAGACGCCATAAAATGACGTTTTTCTAGGAGCCAGTGAATAAGAAGCGTGGCTAAGCCAAATTGAATTGTTAGCTATTAAGCAGTATTTTTTATGAAAAGTATGTCGTTGAACAACCAGTGTATGACGATACAAAAATCTACACAGAAGTGTGATTTGCGAGTTTGACATATTAAACACCTCATGCTTATACAGGGTGAAAATCATTTGAAATTCAGGGATCGCAGTCAGGGTCGATTCGCTATATATTATGTCTCATTTTGTGGTAATACTGTAATTTTGCAACAAAATTTTTGAAAATAGTTGCAACTTTTCCAACGTGTGCCTACTAAACAGTTCTAAAAACGACCGTGTTCAGTTTTTCGAGCTTGTAGTAAGAATTGATAGATGTCACTGTCAGTCAAGAAATCAACACTATTGGTGGTCGTACTGTTTAATTGCAATACAGTAAGTCCTCGCTTAATGACACTTATGCGTTCCAAGAAAGTGCTAAGCTAACTGAAGGTAAATGCGTAAGTCTGAGTAAATGCACAATTTAGTAATCAGTTGATTAGTCGTACATACCAGGATTAATGAAAAAGTCAAAAGCAAAGATTTCATTTGAAAATTTTTGATTTGAATTTCAGATCATCATCAGGCACAAATGAGACACAGTAGAATTTGAAAAGCAAATTGTATAATAAACAAAACATTGTACAAATATAACAAAATCGTCGTTAAGTGAAAAAGGTGCCAAATGTTCGGCGTCGTTAAGCGAGGACTTACTCAAGTTCTTCAAACAAGCCACCCCAACAGCAGTTATCTAGTTTTCAATGTAATTTTGATGATGAAGTTTGTAATTTTGATGACTATGTTTTGCTGTTCTTAAATTCAGTATATAGTAAAGGGGGAGAGAAAGAGAGTGTCTCGTTATTGAAACAACAAGCACGAAGCATATGTGACTTTCCTCTGCTTTATGTTTGATCTTCTAACCTTTGCGACTAACATTGTTGATAAAATAAGCTGCCTTTATATAAATACATGATGTTAAGGTTATTTTGAAAAGTTACTATCGTGTTTAAAATAGTTGAAAATTGTAAATAGAGTTAGTGGCAGTTTAGCTTTCGATCTAGTATCCGTAATACTGCATACATGTATATATTGTTTCGAGAACGTTTTAATCCGAGAACTGTGATTATGCTTGTTATGAATTACAACCATTTACTATAGAAGCATTTAATAGAGGCTAGAATTATTAGTTAGCTTCGGTTTTTTTACTGATGTATAGAATTTAATATTGTACATAATAAACGACTTTGTTTAAAATTAGTTTTAGTGTGTTGACCAGACTGTATGCCTTATTCTCTATGGTTCATATTATGACACAGGATAGTAAGGCCCGATTAGGACCAGCATGGTAAGGTCCGATTATGACCAACATGGCAGGGTTCGATTAGGAGCAGTATGGGAGGGCTTGATTAGGAGCAGCATGGGAGGGCTCGATTAGGAGCAGTATGGGAGGGCTTGATTAGGAGCAGCATGGGAGGGCTCGATTAGGAGCAGCATGGGAGGGCTTGATTAGGAGCAGTATGGGAGGGCTTGATTAGGAGCAGTATGGGAGGGCTTGATTAGGAGCAGCATGGGAGGGCTCGATAAGGATTTGCTGTTGACATGAGGATCGTTTATGATTCGGATGGGGAGGTTAGTCTGGTGTTAAGATGAGGATCGCTCATGATAAGAATGGGGAGGGTAGTCTGGTGTTAAGATGAGGATCGTTTATGATTCGGATGGGGATAGTAAAATAGTTACAATTTAGCTGACACATCTTTAGTGACAGTGATGAAACGAATGATTACATGGTCAATCATGGTTAAATGTTGTGTAACTGGTTTTGCAGGTTAACTATAAAATGCAATGCAATTAGACCGGAAATTCTAATCGATAACAAGATTGACAAAATCCTGTTCTTTCAATAGCATTTGCAGCACCAGGATCAAATAAAAACTTGGACAATACAGTCGACCCTCGTTAAACCGGACCCCGTAGCCCGGATATCGGATAAGACGGACGTCATCCGTGGTAAAGGAAACTGACCGATTTCCGTCCGAGCCGTAGCGCTAAACACAACACGGCCTACCAACTGTACAATAATTTCTTTATCCTAACAGGTTAACTATTTTAAAGTAATATACAGTATAGTATATAGTGCAATGTATAGGCCTTATTAAGGTGATTGTTCCTGTATAATATAGACCATATATAGGCATATCGGATAAATCGGCTAAACCCGACCACCGACCCCCTAAATTAGTCCTGTTTAAAGAGCGTTGACTGTAATTACTAATTGAATACGGGCTGTAAAGTATTGATTGCCCAGAGCTCACAACATACTTGATTATTTCTTCAAGGTCAAGTTAGAAAGTATGAAACGTCTTGCCGACTTTCTTCAGTGCAGGTCTTTCTAATTAAATTATTTTACCGTCTGTTAGACATTTTGCACTTTTTTCAAACGTAATATTCATAGCAAATACGTAAATACAAACTCACACGAGTACATCCCCCCCCACACACAATACACACGTACACACACGCACACACATACATGAGCGTACACGCACCTGAGTGCGTGAGAGATAAGAGGCGAATGGAGAGAATGAATGTGTTTTGAGAGAGAGTGAGAGAGACAGAGAGAGAGAGAGAAGAGAGTGAGTGAGAGAGAGAGAGGAGAAAGAGTGGAGAAGGGAGAGAGAGAGAGAGTGAGTGAGAGAGACAGAGAGAGAGGAGAAAGAGTAAGTGAGTGAGAGAGAGAGAGAGTGGCGAAGGGAGAGACTGAGCGAGATAATTCTGATGAGACAGAGAAATGTAAAATGAACGAGATCATGAAAGATACAAAACGCTGCCCTATATTATCTGCTAACCGTCATCATCAAAATTACAAACTTCGTCATCAACATTCCATTATAGTACTTTCTCGTGTTTAGTTTTCTCTCAGACTTCCAAGAAGTTCCAAAAATGTTTTTTTTTGAGGCGGATCATGTGGATGTTTGCAAAATTTGGATTTGTCGCCATAGAGAGCACATCTACCCCTTCAGGAAACAAAATGATGCCTATCTCTGTAAGACAAAGTATCAATCTTAACTTGGAATGCTGCAGATTCAGTTGCTTCCCAATTTCCGCAGTCTCCGAATTCAAAACACAAACCCTTAGTGACATGAAATAGAGAAAAATCTTTCAATACGATGCACACTAGAAATTTGATTCAAAACAGACGACTCATGGTTTTATTATAGCTCAATGATCATACTAGGTAATATAGTTCACAGTACAGATATGTCACAATATCTTTTCGCAAACAAAGCGATTTCTTTCAGCAAAAACAATTTTAATCAAATCTAAGACACTATTTACAAGAATATTTTCCTCCAGCATGCTGAGGTTCCTCTGTGCCTCAGCCTCCAGCATGCTGAGAGGTGATGGAGAGCATCATTCGCATGCAGTTTCTCATTTTAACTCACTAATACAGTCTAACCTCATTATCTCGTCCCTCGTTATGCCGCCAAACTCGTCTCTCGCCATAGAAAGTACCAGGACAGATTTCCTGCTTTGATATTTACCTCGTTAAGTCGCCACCCTCGCTTCTCGCCCTCGCCACGTCACGCTAGGATGAGGGCTTATGTAAACTATATTCGTTATGACGCCAAACAGACAAACTCAGAGGTGAATCGATCAATATATACACCGCGTGTCGATCAACATAACTGTGGTATGTAGACAATGCTGCTGTACTTGGTTAATGCGCAGAGAAACTAAAGCGCCACCGATATCCTTACTCCATAGCACCAAAGCTGTGTTTAAGTTTGAGTTTCCACAAAGTGTGAGCAACTTTACATGATGTCTCTGAAGCGAAAACTGTTTTGTCTTAATCCTGAACAAAAAAAGGAAATTTGTATTTATCATACGAATAATTATGTTAACTATGTTAATCAACTATTATGTACAGTATGTATATACATATAGACTAACTTCATTATATTCCCGTTATCTCGCCATACTCGCCTCTCGCCAAAAATTTGCCCTAGATGGACAGTGGCGAGATAACGAGGTTAGACTGTACACCATGAGAAAATCAGCAGATTAACACAAGAAGCGCATCAGAAGTCGCCCATCAAATTTTCCTCGATGAACCGCTGATAAATCGACATGAATTTGGCCACGAATGCCTCGAGATGGTAGATCGACTTCTGCCCCATTTGCAGACGGTGCTCGTAATAGGCAGCCATCTGCGTGACCTCTGCTTTGAGCTGCCCGTCGCAGTTTGAAATGAGTTCAGACAACAAACCCTGAAAGAAAATACATAACAGAATGAGTGGGATCAGTAAGAGTGTAGACCAGAGGGAATCATTTTTTATAATGTCTATTTATTGCTTGCTCTACAATAAATAACAAAACTTGCATATCAATAAGTTTCCTTCCTAGTCTAAGAGTTTTCTTGTACAGTTCAGCAAACTCTAACTAGATAACCAGCAAATCACCTATCCACTTAGTAGGCAAACTCAGTGCCGCTTAACTGCTGTAGTCAAAAATATCTTGACCCCAAAATTATTTTCAACGTTTTTCATCTTCTATTCTTTAAGATAACACCTGAAGTAGCTCAATATTTATTTTCAAGGTGGTTCCGTTATTATTACCCACATGTAACTTCAATAAACCTGTGTGCTACCATTTCTTAAGCCCTTGGTATGACTGGGTTGGGAGTTGAACACTCGGCCTCCCAGATGGGAATTGAGCACATTATCAGTGTCGTACACAGTATGGTATAATGATGACAAACCTTCATGATAACGTCTGGTGGAAGGCAATGGGTAAGCAGTTCATACAGACGACCTCTGACTTCAAATATCCTGAAAATATCAAAAAATTAATAATTATAATCAATACACTTTTGTCAGGCATTAAAATACACGTGGGAATTCAAAATAAAAAGAAAGTTATTATGGAGTTTAAGCTTTGTGGCAAATGATAAAAAAATCGAAAAAAACTTTTAGTAACTGCAGTATTTGCGCTGTAACAACGTACAGTATTACTTAAGTGAAATTGGCTGTTAAAATGCAGAAAATTGGCTGTTAAATGCAGAAAATTTCAACTATCAAAACACAACACTCCGATACACTTTGGCCTCAAGTCTACGCTATTTTTAAGGAGAAATTCCTGTTAAAAGATGAAACGACCTTAATTTGTCCTTGGCAGATCTGTTACATTTTTCTAGAATAGCAGCAGAACACTGCACAGCTTGGGCTTTAGCAAGCAGGCGATCAATAAAATCATGTGCACGATCACGCAAGTGTACGCCAGACTAAGCTACTCAATACGCTAAATTGGAGTGCCCGAAAAGGGCATGTTTTTCTTATTCAATTAAATCACTTATAAATGTTTAAACAAATTACATGATTGGATAGCCGAGATTCTCTTGAATATAACAGTACCCAATTTACAATCATTTAGTTATGTCTGTGCTCATACCGTGGCAGAAAAGTCATAGGTCTTACAAGACCTATTTTTAATGGCGGATGATTAAATGATTGTCTCTACCAATCTTAGTATATTACAGATATGAAGCTTGGCTTGTGCAGATCGAGTGGTCTTGGATGCAAAAATAAACTCGCAAATAGATACTTATTTCAACACCTCTGTTCTACGTACAACAGCAGATAACTTACCTTCATGCAATAAGTAAAACAGTAAACAGATTTCTATTCATTCTGACAAAAATCTGCCACACTTTATAATAAATCTCCTCTTACTGAATACCTTGATTACAACAAACAGCCTGCACATTACACGCCTTGCTCATGTCTGACACAACTTAAGCTTTTTTGGACTCTGGTTATTTTAGTGGGTGTGACTCTGAATGTAGCACAATGAACCAGGGACTAAGTCACTTTTCTTTGACACCTTGGAACACTCCAATCCTGCTGTACAGCTTAGAACACAAGACTACAGAAAGGTAACTTAAGGGCACTTATGACTCATGTGGTATAAATACTGAGCGAAGAAGACTCTTCCTGATTATATTGTAAAACATATATACGTTCTGGAGATGCCAACTGAATGACTGCCCCGGAGTTTATTAACTTTCAGAGTAACCGACAACCGGTCCATTCTGAATCCCGGAAGGAAATGATTACTGTGGGACAGCCAGTCCCTATCAATATCAGGAATAATGAGTATAGTAATAATATTAATAATCATAGTAGTAGTAATAATAATAATAATAATAATAATAGTAATAATAACAACAACAACAATAATATCGACAATAATAATAATAATAACAACAACAACAACAACAACAACAACAACAACAACAATAATAATAACAACAACAACAACAATAATAATAATAACAACAATAATAACGACAATAACAATAATAATAATAATAATCTTTATTTAAAATCGGCTTTTGGATAAACAATTAACATTGGCTCAAAAAGCATTTTGCCAACTGTAAATAACAATTCCACAACTACATAACAGAGATTATTACCCCACTTTTACCCTACATATCATGTGCCAAGCAGGGCAACAGTAGGCACCATTTTTATTTATGGGCTTCGGTATGACTCAACTGTGAACACATGACCTCTCAGACAGAAAGGAGATGCATTACCACTGCACTGTACCACCTGGTCAACTGGTCAGTAGACTATCAGTCCTGGAGGTTTATCAGCCTTAGAGGTATTAACCAATGACTGGTTAGCCAATACCTTTGCAGGCCCCCTATGTTAACTGTTTTGGGTATATACATGACAAACCAAATATCCAATTTTGCATAGAAGTTATTAACTAACCTTCTTGGGCTTTGCTCCTGTACAATCATGCTAGCCGTCTCTCTCAGGTACAGTTCCCAATCAGCTTCTGTTACATCCTGGTCAGGTGAAAAAGGATACCTGGAAAATTCAAATGCACATCATAACTAATTGAACAGTTTTGTGCTGTATGAAATATAACGTACATACATAGCTCATTGGTCCTGATTTTAATAATTTTAAATAGCCACAAAGCTAATTATAGGTGTTACATGTCAAATGTAGACCTGCGTTAACTCAAATGTAGATTTAGGTAATTCAAATGCGTCTTGGTAACTCAAATGTAGATTTAGGTAATTCAAATGTGTCTTGGTAACTCAAATGTAGATTTAGGTAATTCAAATGTGTCTTGGTAACTCAAATGTAGATTTAGGTAGTTCAAATGTGTCTTGGTAACTCAAATGTAGATTTAGGTAATTCAAATGTGTCTTGGTAACTCAAATGTAGACTTAGGAAGTTCAAATGTGTTAACAATGGTTTTCAACAAATCTTGAGCGTTTTTGGTAAGTCAAATGTAGACACATGTCAAGTCAAATGTGACATTGGTATCTCAAATGTGGATAGGTGGTAAAGTTTAAGGATGTTAAATTTAATCTTCATTAATTTCAATTTAATAATTGCTCTTAAGCTAAAATAACAACGTTATAGGTTCACTAATATTCTGCAAACTTTACATACCACTGGAACTGTTAGAGAAAACAATACATTCTTAAAATAAACAATGTTTCTTGAGAGAAACTAATTCATTAATGCAGTGCTAATGTATTACTTAAAAAACTAATTAGTGATTCACTGTTCATTGGGAAGGGATAAACAACACATTTTTCAAGGTTATGAAAGAGGTGATGACTATCTTTGGTTTATCTTTTTGTAATTTGCATTTAAATGAGTTAATTACCGATTTATTCAAAGTACCGCATCTACATTTGACTTACCGAAGTCATATTTGAACTTTCCTGTGTCTACATTTGATGTGTAAAACCTATAGTAACACCTCAGGGAGGTGTTAAAATAGAGCTAAAATAGCCTCAATAACTGAAATATCTATCAAAAGGAAAGACGCTAATTCCTAGACATTAAGGGCTGGATTCACTAACATGCGGAAAGATTTTCGTAACAAACTTCGTAGGAATTTTTTGTTTCAGTACAGTTGCAATCGCATTTAACAACCTTCTTAGGTTATGAAACTTTTACGAATTCTATCGTAAGCTTAAGAATGTTCTTGTGAATAGCCTTGCGAATAAAACAGTTCGTAAGAACCTTTGTGAATCCGCCTACAGGAAATCCTGTCTTACAATCATCACCGACTTTTTGTGAAAATTACTTTCTTAATTAGATAAAGAATAAGTTTTAACTTGTGTGCTTGCATAGCAAAATCGTCCATAAGTCGGCAAAGTTAAAACTACATTATGATAATTTAAAATAGAATGCACCAAAAATTTGGTCTAATGTTAATTTTTTGTTTTTTATAAAAACAGTTGCTAAATATAGTGGACTTTAATATTCTAGCATCTAATTGTCAATAAAATGTTTAAAAGATACTAAAAAACTAATTTTATAACCCTGTGCCCACTTTTCTGGCTAGAAACTAGTACAACAATTGAGAAAAACTTGTATTTTAATTTTCAAACTCCGGTAGTAGCTCACGGAAGCAATCATTTCGCTTCGGTTTTTTTCTGTTGCCAAGCCCAGTTCTTCGTCAAAAAGAGCAAATCTGACCGATTTAAACATAACTTCAAACTGCTCTTGCAAAGTTCGTAGCAACCAACATTTGTACGGCTGCTAAGTGTTTTGTAGAAACTCGACAAAAAACAATGGCTGACTTTAGCGGCAATTTTCTCAAGGTAATGCTTTCAGTGTACAGACTGCACCTCGAAGTTCAATGTTGATTATCTCAGCTTAGAAATAACATAGAGCAATGAGCTTGATATCAAAATGATCCTCATGAAATGGAGATTCAGGATATGTGAACATCTAGAAAAGCTTAATTGCTGATATATGGACGATTTTGTTATGCAAGCACATATATCATGTTTTTTATGTATCCAAGGAAAGAATAAATTTCTATTCTATTCTATTCTGTTACGTTAAGTGCCGTATCGTGGTTTACGCTCAGTCCACAACAAAAAGTACTATTTATAACGATTTTCTAAAGACATCATTAAATTATAACAATTTTTTAAACTTTCAAACTTACTGTTGCACACGACACGCTTCACACATCAGCAAAGCCCTGCGTAAATTCCGACCACTTTTCTCAGCCACCCTCTGCGCTAAAGGAGAAGGCAAATTTAACCCCTCCTTCCTACAAACATTGTGCAGAATTCGACAAATCTGAAAATTAAGGAAAACAATTTAATTGTGTACGATTCAGACATGATTTGTTGCTAATACAGTCGACCCTCGTTAAACCGGACCCCGTTAGCCCGGATATCGGATAAAACACACGTCATCCGTGGTAAAGGAAACTGACCGATTTCCATACGAGCCCGAGCGCTAAACACAACACGGCTTACCAACTGTACAATAATTTCTTTATCCTCACAGGTTAACTATTTTAAAGTAATATACAGTATAGTATATAGTGCAATGTATATAGGCCTTATTAAGGTGATTATTCCTGTATAATATAGACCATATATAGGCATATCGGACAATCGGCTAAACCGGACCACCCGCCCCACCCCAATTAGTCCGGTTTAATGAGGGTTGACTGTACTTAGCAATTTTGTAATTTCTACAAACATATTTTTTTTTCATTTTCACGTAATTTTCATGTATACATCATTGTTTACAACCCAGCTTCAAGATGCAAATTTTTTAACATTACGCTACAAATGAACTATAAACGAACAACGATTTCACAAATTTCACTGTCCACAATGATACTGTCTCATAAGGAAATCGTCTTTCTAAATTTTCACTTCAAGTTACAGCAACCTGTAAACGACTCACACTGACAAATGATTTGGTGTTTTTAAATTTAATACACATAAGTAAATTGGTTGGCATCCTTCTGTCTCGGAAGGCAATGGAGTGTGCGTCAAGAGAGTCAGTTATTGATCACATTGATGGAGCTGCAGCGTCGACTGTGGCTGAGCAGTGCGATCCTTGAACGTCTCCAGGGCGCACGCCTGGGCAAGGTGTATGGAGATCCTGAGTTGCCCAGAAAACAGGAGCCCTCTCTCTTCCTCGCTGGTGTAGTGCAAAGGAAAGCGGAGCGATACGTTTGGCACCAGGTTGGCTGCAGGAGCTGCCGGAGTCAGTGAGCATGCTGCACTGGTCCGCCTTTGGGGCTCCACTCCTGATTTGGAAGGTTTACTCCTCTACACATGGCTGTTGGGTCACTTGACCTCCTCCGCCCTCTAGCCGTTGGCTGCTTGTACAGCTCCTCCGCCTAGTGTCGAGATACAGTGTGGGCATCCCGATACAGGAAATAAGGCTTTATGATATTCAATTGACATGTGACATTAGACAAGGTAAAAATGGAATGAAAGTTTGCCCTGTTTCCATAGGCTTTCCGAAAATTTCTTCGAAATTTTGATATTGCTGTTTTGTGATGACTGGGCCTTACAGAAAAAGCGTGAATTTGCAGTATTGGATCCGCAAAACCAGTCAATGCTTCAGCCTCAATTGTCTATGAATTACACCATAGTGCTAAATCATTTCATGTGACAGCTAGGGGTGAGATTCTCTACCAGAAAGCGAATTCGAATCAAACCGAACTTCAGTGTTTCGAAATCGAACCGAATTCGAATTGACAGTGAACGATTTTCGAACTAGTTTTCAAACCACCAGTAAAAATTAGTCTTACAAAGATCATGCCTATCACTAGATTTTGTTTTGCAATAAAACGACCAGTAATTTCTTTCAAATTGTGTGCAGAAATCGCAGCTAAATTATGATAATTGCATGTTGTTTCAATCGTTTTAATGATAAAGAACGTATGTGATTGAAGTGCAGAATTATTCGAATCTATAGTTTTGAATTCGAATCGAGTTCGAACTAAAAAAACTCGAACGTTCGATGCTCACCCCTAGTGACAGCACTTCTAGCTTATGTAGCATGATGTGGAAAGGCTTGGGAAAGTGGATGTTGCAAACGACATAGAAAGATGTGCGGTTTGTGCGGATGACGCCTTGAAAACGTTTAATAAATAACATATACTTTATACTAATTAATCTAATACAGTCAGATAAATACTTGTCAATTAGACCGACTACAGTGCTGTGAACGCTATGTTTATTAACCAAAATTGTACGAATGTGAAACTGATTACAAGCTTACGTGATGAATTTAAAGCAAAACCGGACTCAATCTAAAACTGTATGTCAAAAATATCTACTCTTTAAAATATTGAAAGGAAACATAGTATTTGTTCAAAAATGATTTGCATGAAAGAATTATTACCACATAAACACAATTTCACGTTTGCGACACTGGTTCTTCGCTGTTGCATGCATTTCGCCATTCGCTAATTAGGTGGGGACTAGCGTCTGCATTTCGGAAATGCATTTCACAAAAAGCAGGAGCTGTACCTCTCAGTTTAGATGTGTCCATTGGTGACGAACTACACATGTTCGACAACTCATGCGCGGGCACAGCAGTAAATTTGAAATTTCAATTTTTATCTTAAAACTTGCCCAGTTTATTTACAACACACTGAATCTCTTAACAGTAGGACTGTATTTCAATTTTCTGTTTTGCAAACATGTGCAACAAATTGTGTTAGTTTGTGATGTCCCCACTAGCTGGGCTCGCCCGCCATTAATTAAGATTTTAATCTATTATTCAATTATCAGAAACGCTTTTGCAGTATTAGTTGTGTTAAAATGTACGTATACCTTTTATCAGACTTGAAATTGGGTTAGTATATGAAAAATCATCCCGTCTTCCTTTAATAATATTACCTCTGCAATACTTGGTGCTGGAACTCTGATGCCTAAGCATCGACTTCTAATGGCTGGTATGACTTTGCTCGTAGAGATACAGCAAAGGATGATGCGACATGTTGTCATGTATTTCTCCATGGTACGACGTAGAGCATGTTGTGCATCTTTTGTCAGCCGATCTACCTCAGTCAAAACCAAAACTGTAAAAAACAAAATGGTCGCTTGTATAGAAAATGTTGCACAGCAATTTTTACCTAAAACAGATGTGCATATTAAGATTATGATAGGAAACTAACAACATAAAAAGTGCGAGCTGCTTCCATGTGGAATTAGCGACTGTTGCGGAGATCGTAGGCATCTATTAGAATTAAATAGAACATTGTAGAAGAATGTTCCATTAGAATAATCATCTTACCTTGTAGAATGTCCTGGAAGTAAAACATCTAGAATGTTCCCTGGCGCGCTACATAACGTGAAGCAGGCCGCTGAGACATACAGATTCGCACGGACGCCACTTACACATTCTCTTGTATACTTGCATTTTCAGATACACTCAAACATTTTCCAGATTTTTACGTTTAGTGTAATCATTCCGTGTTCCTTAATACTTTTGTGTTGTAGAATTCTCGCTTAATAAACTAGTTTAATTTGACGAAGTGTTTTCTGGTTTTCTCTACGAGCCTTCCGAGAGAAACAAAACACAACAGCGACCAATTTCATGTTTTTCTAAATCATTTAATTACGGGCAGCTTAAAGGGGAAGAAAATTGCAAAGACACTTTCCATACGAAGTTATATTACTTTACATTACGCTTATCTGTTTGAAACACTTATTAAATGTAACTGTTGTGTTTTGTTTCTCTCGGAAGGCTCGTAGAGAAAACCAGAAAACACTTCATCAAATTAAACTAGTTTATTAAGCGAGAATTCTACAACATAAAAGTATGAAGGAACGCGAAATGATTACAGTAAATGTGAAAATCTGGAAAACGTTTAAGTGTATCAGAAAATACAAGTATACAAGAGAATGTGTAAGTGGCGTCCGTGTGAAATCTGCGTGCTTCCCTCTCAGCGGCCAGCTTTGCCTTATATAGGTTCCAGAAGCTTTGTTCCAGAACATTCTATACAGTAAGACGATTATTCTAACGGAACATTCTACAATTCTACATTCTAACAGTCACTTTGTTTACATCATTACATCAGTGTAACTACGTGTATATCGCTATTTATAAAAATGTAGGATCAATTATGCGGAGTTATTTGAGATTTGAGAATATTTGAGAATTGGGATGTTTTTGAGACAATTAGGTGATTGATTCTACATTACCATGAAATCTAATGCCTACTGTATTAGTTTACTATCGGCTCGTATTTACCGATAGGCAAATTCAGGCCGACGTCTCCCCGCTTTTATCCAGAAAAACCGAGATATGTGTACCAAGAGACAGCTTCCCTTTTCATCACTTGACCGCTCCACTCGTATATTCTAGCTCTAAGTTTTACCTATAGATTTTCAGCCCAGGCCATTCACCTCGGTCAAACCTGCTCGCTCAAGATCTAGAACTTATCGTCAAAATACCACAAGTCTGCACCTCCTATTGGCTGATCTGGTTTGGTGCTATTAACCCTTTCAGTCTCAAATTCTTTTTTTAATAAGAACAATTTTTTTGACTTGGTACTTTTGTTCAGTATGTCCATCTTGTTTACACATAATAATTATTTTTTCTACCTGTGCCCGCGTGCTAAATATAGCCTGTATCCCACGGGATACATTGGGATTCATTGGAAGCATAAAATGTGCTTCATTTTGCAACTGCTGATAATTTTTTAAAGTATTTAAGACATTTAGTATGCATGCTATGCTGATCTGTACAAAGTCATCTCTAAAGTACTGTACCTTGCACAGTTTTTTATGCTATGTAGATTTTATAGTTTGCCATTTTGTCACTATTTTTAGTCTATTGTTATTGGCTTAAATCAAAATAACTATTAACAGATCAAATAACTGTCAGTTTTAAAATTTTATTAATTTTAAAGGCAGAAAATATTCTCGTATCCCACGGGATATAACGGGTGTGAAAGGGTTAAGAGGCAATACAGTTTACTACTTGGAGCGGCTTCCACGATTTACCTAAATTGACTCTCGAAGAAATACAGAACCTAAGACGAGCCGTCAATTATATGATTAGCACGTTAAATCCTACATGACGGTACAATAACAAACCTTTGAAGTTTTTCTGCTGCGACGTCTCCAGCTGTGCAGACTGTGCAACGTTCTTTACAACCTCCTGGATGACAAGACGATCATTGTGGCCTACATCACTGTAACAAAAAACAAACATAACTATATATAACTATAAAAAACTATCAAATTAGATATAAAGAGTCTAGATTGGTTGAATACCATTTGGAATAATGGGATTAGGAATTTTTTTCTTTACAATGGCGCACACATATAAATTTATTACCAGTAATTACCGATTTAAGCTTTCCGTACTACGGTCAGTCAGTCTGTCGGATATATTCGGTTATTTCCGTGAACTTAAACCTGCGATGTGATCAATCTATTCCGAAATTGTGATTCTTGTCTGGATACTACTATAGTGATTCCGGCTACAAATTCTACAAGTGACAGGACATTCTCAGCCCTGCGTAGAGTAAAGACTTATTTGCGGAGTACGATGACTCAAACTAGACTGAACAATCTCATGACTTTGCATGTACATATGGATAGAACAGACCCTCTCAACCTGAAGGAAATTGCGAACGAGTTTACTGCTAGAAATGAGCGGTGCAGATGTGTGTTTGGGAAGTTTTAATCAATCATGTCATCATTGAGTATGTGTAGTGCTCTATTATATTATAACTCTGTATTATAAATTATAATATACTCTTCTATATGTTGCTGCTGTATTCTTCTTCTACCTGTTCTGTATCTGTGGCCGAACCACTTTTCAAAAGCCAACTACAGCCCTGCGTAGTGACATGCTTCTGTTCGAGTCGCAGACTTCATGAAGCAATGTCTTCCGTTATGGAACGAATCGGTGCAGCATCTTTGTAAAATCGTTAGCAATGATGTCAGAAACAAAACTGGGTTTAACATGAAATGTTTAAGCAGGTTAAGAGGGTTTAGTAATAGTGCTGCTTTGCTGTCACGTAAATTGAAAGTAAATGATTTTATGAAACGATATATTAGTGCAAACAAAGAAAACATTATTAATTAATTAATAATAATAATAATAATAATCTTTATTTAAAGTCGGCTTTTGGGTCAACAATTAACATTAGCTCAAAGAGCTATTATCACCGACTGTAAATAACAACCTACAACTACATAACAGAGACTATTATTACCCCACTTTTACTCTAAATAGCACGCGCCAGGCAGGGCAAAGCAGGTACCATTTTTAAAGTCTTTGGTATGACCCGGCCGCTGGTTCGAACTCGCGACCTCCCAGACGGAGACGCTACCACTAGACTAAACCGTCTGGTCAAATATTATGGTCTGGTCTATTAACGAAAATATTATTAAGGAATCATTGTTAGTGATGGGTGGAGTTCTTGAAGTTGGGCTTGATAATAGCCAGATAGCCATATTAATAGATTATGTCGCAACACTGTAAAATTACTACTGATTTAGTCTTGTATCTAGGGCGGAAATATTAGTATTTATTCTTTTCCACTAACCCGGTCATAAGTTATATCATTAACATTAATTCATTCACTAAATGGGTGGAGTTCTTGAAGTTGGGCTTGATAATAGCCAGATAGCCATATTAATAGATTATCTTGCAACACTGTAAAATTACTACTGATTTAGGCTAGTGTGGAAATATTAGTATTTATTCTTTTCGACTAACCTGGTCATAAGTTATATCATTAATATTAATTCATTCACTAAACTTGCTAACTATTAAAAAGGGTGCTGATGTTTAAAGAATTGCACGAAATGAATGTTATATTTATGTTAGAAATTATAAACAGTAAGTCCTCGCTTAACGACGCTAATGCGTTCCAGCAAAACGCGACGTTAAGTGAAATGCCATTAAACGAAGCCAAGACTTCCATAGAAAGTAATGTAAAAAAGCAGAGATACGTTCCAGAGGCAAAAATCAATAAGATTTTATGAGTTGTACTCATGTTTACACTGATTAATTTCTGTCTGTTTGCTTTACCACCTGTATATTTTACTTACCTAGGTAATAGTTTCTCTTTAGTTAACATTTAAGTAAAAGCAGCGGTTAAACGATAAACACTGCAGCAGAGTCAAAGCCAAGTGCACCATGAGCTTGGGAATTTTATCTAGTCTGGTTACTATAGCAACAAGTTGCAGGCAAAATTTCTTGCATGAAGTTTGCTCCCAGATCTCGTGTAATACAAATGCCAAAGGGCTAGCATTTAGCGGTCAGTCCGCAAGCAAAAACACACGCACTTGTATAATAATTGCACTGTCGGTGTTACTAGTGCATTTTTAGAACAGAATAACACAATATGTCTGTTTAATGCATCAAATTAGATAAAAAAGTTGTTGATAAAATAAAAATTGGCTAAGTAAAAAAATTATCGTTAAAATGAAACAGTACGTCGTTACGTCAAAAAAGGTGTCAAATGTTTAGCGTCACTAAAACGAAACATTGCTAAATGGGGAGTCGATAAGTAAAGACTTACTATATATATATATACATATATATATATATATATATATATATATATATATATATATATATATATATATATATAAACGAACTTGCTGTTTCTTTTCACATAAAGCTCATTACAAACACACGAACCTACAAAAAACTGCCTGTCAGCTTTAACTGTACGAACATGCTGATGTTCTAAGAAGAATCGTTGTGATGCATAAACCTGGTCTCATTCATATAAAAAATTAGCAATGATTGCTTCTTAACATTTATATTCCAGAGTGCAAATTAATAGCATTCAAATTTCACAAAAGCTTCATATAATCAGCGCAAAAGCTTAAAGTTAGAATTCGAATTCTGTTCGTTTTTCAACTGTTAATAAAAATATTAGTACAATATGACCGAAACAGATTAAAACAAAATATAAATATAAGATTATAACTAATTTTTAGTTAAGTCGTATAAGTGAAGGGGTGTTGTATGAATGTAATCTATCTAGTCAGCCACCTCAATCAGCCTCTAATTAGCTAATGGAACCTATTCTCATAAATTCCCATGTTTAATTAAATACTCTATCATGCCTTTCTCATATCCAGAATCTTATACTAAATATCATTCAGACAGTTTTACCTAAGCTATGCTTTAGATTTTAGTGAAGAAAAGTTAATGTTAATGAAACTCACTGTACATAAACACATCATGTCTCCTAAAATGTGCACACCTAAGTTACGTATTTTCCAAAGATCTAATATTTAAAATCACACAACAACAACTTTGTGCCAAGTCATCAAATCTCACCACCCCATTTCATTTTGCTGTCATATTAATTTGTTCGCACACCTCCAACAACATTATCAAGATTTTAGCCTGCACCTCACGCATGTTTTCGAGTTTGCTCCTTTTTATATTAACCATTACCGTACAAACCCACCATCCATGTCCACCACACCACAACTCCTAGCACATCCTAACAGACTTGTTCAGAGCATATTGTTCAAGTGTTTAAGTCGTCTGGTTTTTGTGAAGTTTTTGTGCCTGTCATTTAAAATAACTATTAAATGTTCACCTAGGATTCACTTCAATATGGTAGTTGCTCGCAACAGTGACGATTTCCAGCTTTTTTCCCGCAGGAGTGGTAAAACTGGGATGTTCTATTCGCAGTTTCTCCACACCGGAACCGTACAGTTCACGCAGCAGACACATGATGCGGGTTTTTTTTCCGGCACCGCTTGGTCCATACACCATAAGATGAGGAAAGTCGCCACTCTGTACCTGGACATTAAGAAATTAATAAAATAATGATCCTTTTATGGGTAAGTTTTGGCTATGTTCGGGCCTGTTCGGAAGAGTCCTGGTACTGATTTTTAAGAAACTTAGTACCCATATTGGTGCTTACATGGGGTTAAAAAACTAAAAAAATTATTGCACTAAATTTAGGTATTGGAGCTCATTTACGTCATTATGCTGTATGCAATTAACACAAAAACCCATCGAATATTGAAGTTATTATTTAAACTGCTACTTAAAGTGTTATTTAAATTTGGATTCTCGCACAAGAAATGCAAAGCTATGCAACTTCTATTTTATAGCATTCATATAATCACATGGTACTAGTCATAGCGTGTTTATGTGATTATTTGTTACAGATTATATAATTTAGGATACCAAACCTTGTTATATACAGTTGAAATAAATGGTGCAAAAGTGACCCATGTACATAAATAACCTAATTTATGACTGTAACAGCATGTAATGTTAGCATTGTTTAACCTCAATATCAGAATAGTAACTATTGATATTATACTATAATAATTATAGTGCAATTTAAAATATCAACTATGCCTAGTCTCCAAACTAGCTCAGAGTCTACCGTAATATAACAGTATTTGTGACAATTTTACAAGTGTTTTCCGCCACTGTCTTAAAAAGGTAGATCTTAAACACTTTTTGAAGAGCAGAAGTCTGCTGAAGTAATCAGTACTGTTTTCTTCTTTTTTCAATTTAATTTAATTGTTTTTAAATTTAATTTATTTTTTCAATTCTTCCATGGCGAATGGAGTGGTCGTTACCAATATGGTTTTTGCCCTGATGTGAAAACGATCCTTGAAGACAAGTAAACATAAGTAAAACTAAAACTTTTAAAAGTAAGCAAGTATAACAAGCTGTCGAACCAGCTCAAATCCAATTAACTTACAAGTTTTTTAAGATGCGCAGCTTGTTCTTTATGATAATCGAGCTTACTCAAATTAGTTGGTCGATATTTATCTACCCATAAACTCATTTTAAAATAGTAAAATTCACAGCAAGAACTTCACTGAAAAAATTTGTTTTATTGCTTGACTGCAGAAAATTCCCGCGATTACTTGTTGACAGCTGTTGCGCCCTCTACAGTATAAAATGAGTATAAAGTTTCTTGATTTTGCTTGCTGTACCAAGGCCGGTGTGATAACAACCTCGTCGCTGGTTTTGACTGGTTAAGTTTGCACGTGCCTGGGAAACTTTTTAGTTTTTGAAATTTTAAGTAATATTAAAATACTACTTCTGTAGTTGCGTCATGGCTCGTTTAATAGATGGCAAATCAATTGCAAGTGATGTAAGATCATGCATAGCACAGACAGTTCAAAAATTGAAAGAAGAGCATGGCCTTACACCTGGCCTTGCCATTGTACAGGTAAAGCATTTCACTAACACTTAAAGATTATTGTGACAGCTTGATTTACTTTAAAATTGAATTGAATTGAATTGAAAAAAAACTTATACAGGCAGACTTAATAGTACGCTTGATGTTTGAACACTAAAGAGACACAACTTGAATTTCCCTGCTTTTAAGCAATAGTTTAGATGGCAAGTTAGGATTTACAGGATTGATCTATTTTCTTTAGCGTAGTTATGACATGTTTTTCAAGCACAACTTGCATATTATCGCCATCTAATAAAGTTGTCACACAGTTATTGAACTAGTAAAGATCCTAAAGTAGCTGCATTTTTATTTTGATGACTTAACAGATCTATTTGCTTGTTCTATCTAGGTTGGTGACCGCAGTGATTCCAATGTGTACATCAAAATGAAACTTCGGGCTGCCGATGAAGTCGGAATAAAGGTTAGGCATATAAAGCTACCCCAGCAAGTCACTGAAGCTAAATTGTTACAAGAAATCCGAAAGTTAAATCGTGATTTGTCCGTCCACGGAATTATTGTCCAACTTCCGCTAGACTCCAGCGAGAGCATCAGCTCAGAGGTGGCAACAAATGCTGTTCTTCCGGAGAAAGATGTGGATGGAATTCATGATGAAAATGCGGGCAGGCTGTCCAGAGGTGACCTGAAAAGCGGTTTCATACCATGCACACCGCTTGGCAGTCTTGAGTTGATAAAGCGTACTAGAATGGAAATCAAAGGGGTTGAAGCAGTTGTGATTGGACGCAGCCAAATTTTAGGCTCGCCAATGGCTGACTTGCTGAAATGGAACCATGCTACAGTGACAAGCTGTCACACTCGCACTAAAGATCTAGCTGAAGTGGTCAGAAGGGGAGACTTGGTTGTTGTTGGTGCAGGGGTTCCGGATCTAGTAAAAGGAAGCTGGATCAAACCGGGGGCAGTAGTTATTGACTGCGGCATTACTGTCATTGCAGACGACAGTGTAAAGAGCGGCCAACGGTTGGTGGGTGATGTTGAGTTTGATACTGCAAAGCAAGTGGCTTCCTGGATTACTCCTGTTCCAGGTGGTGTTGGACCGATGACCGTAGCGATGCTGATGTCCAACACCGTGGTCAGTGCACAGAGAAGCCATTTTGCTCATCAGCTAGTTGCATCTTGGAATCTGTCCTACTTGCCACTAGACCTCAAAACTCCCGTTCCTAGCGACATTGAAATCGCCAAAGCTCAAACTCCCAACGACATTGCGGAATTAGCTGCAAAAGTAGGAATCTTGCCAAGCGAAATTGATCAATACGGTAAAACAAAAGCCAAAGTTAGACTTGATGTGTTGCAACGGCTGAGCAGTCAGCCAAACGGAAAGTACTTTGTGGTTACAGGAATCACTCCCACGCCTTTGGGTGAGGGCAAAAGCACAACGACCATAGGATTAGCCCAAGCTTTGGCTTCCCAACTACACAAGAATGTATTTGCATGTGTCCGTCAGCCTTCTCAGGGACCTACGTTTGGCATCAAAGGAGGAGCCGCGGGGGGCGGATATTCCCAAGTTATACCAATGGAGGATTTCAACTTGCACTTGACCGGCGACATACATGCTATCACGGCAGCAGATAATCTGTTAGCAGCCCAGATTGATGCTAGGATGTTTCATGAATCAACTCAGACCAACCAAGCTCTTTATAAGCGCCTCGTGCCCGCTACGGGTGGCAAGCGCGCATTTTCCAAAGTTCAGCTTGATCGTTTGCAGCGGTTGGGAATCGACAAGACTGATCCCGCTTCACTCACTACTGAAGAAATCCAGAAATTTGTGCGTCTAAACATCGATCCTGGCACTATTACGTGGCAACGAGTAATTGATACGAACGACAGATTTCTCCGGAAGATTACGATAGGTCAGTCTCCTACCGAAAAGGGAAAAACGCGAGAATGTCAGTTTGACATTACTGTTGCAAGTGAAATCATGGCTGTGCTCGCTTTGACAACTAGCTTACGGGACATGCGGGAAAGGCTTGGAAAAATGGTTGTTGCAAGCGATACAGAAGGACGTGCAGTTTGTGCGGATGACTTAGGCATCGGTGGTGCTTTGACAGTTTTGATGAAGGATGCCATACGCCCAAATTTGATGCAAACTCTAGAAGGGTCGCCTGTGTTCGTTCATGCAGGACCATTTGCGAATATTGCGCATGGAAACTCGTCGATTTTAGCAGACCAGATTGCCTTGAAACTTGTTGGAAAGGATGGCTTTGTCGTGACTGAAGCTGGTTTTGGAGCCGATATTGGAATGGAAAAGTTCTTTGATATCAAGTGTCGTTACTCGGGACTGGTACCGAATGGCGTCGTGTTAGTTGCAACAGTTCGAGCATTGAAGATGCATGGTGGGGGACCAACAGTTACTGCTGGCATGCCGTTGCCATCCGAGTATCTCGAAGAGAACTTGGAGTTATTAGAAAAAGGATTCTGTAATTTGAGAAAACAGATAGAAAATGCGTGCAAATATGGCGTTCCAGTGGTCGTTGCGCTAAACCGTTTCGCTACGGATACGAACAACGAACTTGAATTTTTGCAACGATTGTCCAAGGAAAGTGGAGCCTTTGATGCTGTGGTGTGCTCTCATCATGCTCACGGAGGCAAAGGTGCCAAAGACCTTGCAGAGGCTCTTTTGCGTGCATCAGAAGCACCGAGTAACTTTAGATTTTTGTATGAACTCAAAATTCCTTTGGCCGACAAGATAAGAATCATTGCACAGGAAATATATGGGGCTGACGACATCACGCTCTCGGATGCTGCTGCCGAATGCTTGGAACGATACACTAGACAGGGATTTGACGAATTGCCAATATGCATGGCGAAGACTCACCTTTCATTAACTGACAACCCGAGTATAAAAGGTGCACCTACCGGCTTCGTTCTGCCAATTCGTGATGTGAGGGCGAGTGTAGGGGCTGGCTTCATCTTCCCTCTTGTTGGTACGATGAGCACTATGCCGGGGTTGCCGACTCGACCTTGCTTTTACGACATTGACATAGATCCAGACACCGAGGAAATTTATGGACTTTTCTAACTGGTAATGGCTGTTTTTGTTTGTACCTCAAAATGTGTACTTCAGAGTAGCGTTCAGTACAGTAGTGTTTTTTCTAACTGGAACGCTAAGCAGAAAATACAAAATGGAAAACATCTGATAGAAGTACATTTGTTTAACAATGGGCCAGGTGTAAGGTGTAACTAAAGGAAGGCAGGATGATTTTTCATATACCCATTTTCAATTATGGTAAGAAGTAATACCAGTACATTTTGCTGCACCAGCAATACTGCAAATGCATTTGTGATAATTAGATGATACACGAAAGACTTAATTAACGACAGGCAAGCCCAACTAGTGATGACGTCACAAACTGACATAGTTTTCAACATCAAAAATATCCATCGAGCGTGTTGCACATGCTTGCCAAAGCCAAATTGAAGTAAAATACAGTTCTACTATAAGAGATTTAGTGTAGATTCTATAGATTCTACTATAGAGATAAGAGCCCGTCTAACTAGTGAATAGCGAAAGGCATGCAACGCGATGCCTAATGACAGAACTAATGACACGAACGCGAAATTGTATTTGTGTGGTAATAATTCTTTCACGTAAGTCATTCCTTACAATATTTTAAAGAGTAGATTGTTTTGACCTACAGTTTAACATTGGGTCCAGTATTGCTTTAATTTTTCGTGACACTACCTACTAATGCTACCTACCTCTCTCATGTAAAGTGACTTTTTAAGTAACAATGCTGCTATATATTCGTGCGATTTTTTTATCATGGACAAACATTCTTTAAATTGTGGGTGTTGTAATTTATCACTAATTAATTAATTTTGTTAAATGTTTTGCAGTTTTTTACGTGTGTTAAACTGGTGATGTGATAAGCTAGTTTTGTCAATCGTGTGTTGAAATTCCTAGTTGATAATGTTTGTATTTAAACGGATTGTATGTAAGAAATGTTTTGAAGATTTGCAAAGACATGAAGTTAGAATAGAACAGTATACTTAGATTTAATGGTGGTAACACCTGCAGTAAGTGCAGGGCAGTTATATTTCTTATAGGTTTTGAGCACAAAAGTCTTGCAAGCTAAACAAATTATCTCTGTTTACAGGTAGATATTAAGCTTTATTTTTAATTGCTGAGTATTAGTTAAACAACTCCATGTATGTGTGTAGTGTGTATTGATTGTTCACATGTTAGGTATAGTGTTGGATGTAAAAACTATTCTAAGCTATTAATTTTTTGACTGCTGGTGCTAAAGTTAATGTCATGTTCGTTATGTTGTATTAATGAAAATAAAATTATTATTGTTAATTTGATAAAGTCCAAAAAATGGGCACAGTATATTATACACTAGATTATCTGTGGTGGTGAAGTACATTAAGTAAAAAGACATTTAACATTGTCAATGAGTAACCAATAAAAATAATAATGGTCAACTCAAACAGTTGTTGTTTGTTTAATTAATCAAAGACTCAAGATACCTGTATCAGAGATAAGAAATACTTTCTGGCAACTCAATTTTTTTAATTACATTTAAACAAATTTATTTAAGTTACGTTTGTTAACTTTAATTCGTTTGTAATTGTCTCTTCAAAAAAAATTAGGAGCTGCTTTTTTCTTGCGTACTACAATGAGGTGAAATTCTTGTCAGTTTTAATCACGCGATGGCGCCACAAAGACAGATCGCGCGGTGCAGGTGACGTAAAATCGTCCGATGTGAGCTCGAACGTTGATTGGTTAAAGCCTCGTGGTCTGTTGCTGTACCAAACAGAAATAATGGAGCAGCAACATGTTAAGTGTAAGTTTCCGTTTAATTCGGAGCCTTTACCCGATTTAGGACCGTCTTTAGGAGAATTTAACGAGATGAATTCAGTGCCAATTGATGATTTTGACGGTAGGTTTACTTTGTTTTGATATTATGTGATTTTAGTCTGTAAATAAACAACCATTGCATCATCTATTCTACTCCCACATTTAATTGAATGAGAATGCTATATTATAAAAAAGTTTTTCTTAATTTATTGATCTATCATCTGCCATAATCACATTAATTTGACTTACAAGGTATAATAATTAAAATGACATGAAAGTGATGACTTATAAATAAAACTGTTACATGTGTGATAAGCATTAAGTATTAATTTGTCAGTAAATAACTTGTATTATATCATGTTCATTCTGTTGTTTCATCTAAACATTCAATTCTTTTGTAATACTTGAAATAGTAATGACGGAAATTCTGATAAGTGCTTTACTTATTATTACTCATGTATGTTATTACTCTTTACAGATGTTCTAAAGTTGATAAATGATGATGGAGCTGGAAGTGGAGATCTCAATCTTTTTGACTTTTCATTGTATGATGCTGTTGATTCCAAGCACAATTTGCTCGATTCGTCAAGCATACTGTCCAATGATCCAACTTTATATCTTCCGGCTGATCCACATGTAAAGCAAGAACCAAGTGTGTTGTCTCCAGTGCACTGCAATGCAAAATCTTCGGACTCCATTGCAAACAAAACTTCGTTTTTTATGGATACTGATGCGCATCAAGCATCCCCCGAAATACCAAAAGTGGAAGATGTGATTGTCGATCCGAATGTGTTATTATCTTCTGTGCAAGCACCGGTGGTGCCGTCTAGCATTAAGTCTCAGCTATCGCCTAGTCTTCAGAGCCCCTCTCAGCAGGTATAACCAACTACTTAACTGACAATAATAATAATAATCTTTTTATTTATCTTGTAACACATGCACAGTTATAATACAATTAATTTGGAAACAAAAATGTGAAAAAAGGGCAGCGAAATCTAGTCAGCTGCCCTTTGGTTAGTGATGAACATTTTTATAGGCTCTATGCAAAAGTGTATTAGTGTTAGTACTGCTTATAATAAAAATTTAATTGTTACGAATGACATTAAATTGATATGCTTACAACGTGTTAGTACAATTCATACACAGTAATAATAAGTGCATAATAAAAAAAACTCAAACTGAAAATAACTGAAATAAAACTGAACTGAAATAAAAATCTGACAACAGAAACATAATAACAATGACAACTGAAATATACTTTGTCTATACTATACAATAACATTGAACAGTACCAATTATTCGGTGTTATCGTTTCATTGTAAAGCTTGGGCCTGAAGTCTGGAAGTTGAAGTTCGCATTGCATGTTAATGTTTATGAACAAAATGCAGACAGTTGACTAATGTTTAATTATAGAATTTTTCATTAATTATAGAAGGTGGTGTCATGATGAATTTCTAGTTGAAGGATGTTTTGCTTACGATGATTTTTGCTAGAAAGATCGGTTTTGCTATTCTGCTTGTTGGCTGATTATCTAATTGTGCATGCAACCAATAGATGATACTTGGTTAAACTACACGTCTTTAAGATTGTTAAAGATTCCAAGTTTGCTTTTATGATAATGATGATAATAGTAGTAATAAATTTATTTGTTAAAGTGATTACATAAAACTTATGTAAACACATTTTACATAAAATCCAATTAAAATTATGTTGCAGTAAAAGATTAAGAAACCATATAAAATCAAATACACAATTCGGAGTAGAGTCTAAATTATAAAAGTGATGTGTATGCACAAGGTTAGTCGTAATATTTGCTAAACAAGTAAGTTTTAAGTGCAATTTGAACAGCTGATAAGATTTTAAGTTGCTTGATAAAAAGTTCCAGAGCTGAGGTGCACAGACTGCAAAAGCCCAAGGGCCAAAGGTTGTTAAAGTTTTGTCTTGTCATTTTTTTTAAAATTACATCTTAGTGAGACCTCCTGTTTCCATGCCCTGGAATATGAATAGAAACAAGTTCTGTGAAGTAAAAGGCATCAAGCTATGCAGTTGTTTAAAGACAAAGCATCGTGTTTACAGAATCGATTTCAAATTGATAATTCCCTAATATAATCAATGTAAGTAGGTCACTTATTTCATTGTCAGGTGTTGATAAAGTTGATTAAGGTTTAATCCGTTTATTTGTCTCAATGATTACATTACATTACAACAATTACAATTTGAGTACTGTTGCTTACCAGTTGTTAATACCACCTGTTTTATACCTGATGCATATTGGTGCAATGATTTAATAAGTGTTTCTGCTTGTAAGAAGGTTATTGTTTTACGTTTATACTGGTAATCTATAAATTTTAAATTACAGGTGATCGTGAGCAAAATTCCCCAAAATTTGGCTAGCGCTCAGTCACAGAATATACTGCATCAAATTAGTCAACTGCCTGTGCAGCAGATTCAGCAGGTACAAATTCTTATACGAGTTTAAACTCAGGTTAAAGTTTTCGCTTATTTTAAGTGAATTCAAACAAGAACGTGTCACTAATTAGATAAGGTTTTCTCACTTGTTGTGTATACAATAATAACCTAGTTATCACATGTTCTTTGCAGTACAGTTAACCCTCGTTAAACCGGACTAATTGGGGGGGGGGGGGTTCCGGTTTAGCCGATTGTCCGATTTATCCGATATGCCTATTTATAGTCTATATTATACAGGAACAATCACCTTAATAAGGCCTATACATTGCACTATATACTATACTGTATATTACTTTAAAATAGTTAACCTGTGAGGATAAAGAAATTATTGTACAGTTGGTAGGCCGTGTTGTGTTTAGCGCTCCGGCTCGGACGGAAATCGGTCAGTTTCTTTTACCACGGATGACATCCGTCTTATCCGATATCCGGGCTAACGAGGGTCGACTGTAATGTTATAATACGGGATATGAGTGTCAGATGTGCACTTTTCAAAGTGCGACTAGACCAGACTTTGCAAAATCTCTGACAGCTGTTGCAGGGCTCGTACTCGTCGTATAATTCCTATATTTTTCGAAAATGTCCTATAATTCCTATAAAATCATGAATTCTCAATGAAATGAGAATTTTATTGGTATTTTTTGTGCGCCTTCGACACGCATAGAGACAATTAGATATTATAAGTACATATCTTCATGATTTGGGCATTTTAGGTAATGTAAATAACAGTTGTCTGTCGTGAAGTATGTATGTTTTTACAGAGTTGGTATTCTCATTGCGTGGTTGATAATTCTAGTGTATGCTCTAACGGCGTGTGAACACAAGAGCGTACCCAGAAGTGTATAAGCCACTCAATGACAATACCAACTTCAACCAAAGAATGCTCTTCTGTTACAGGTAGCAAAAATCATTTACTTTTGCAAAAAAAATTGTGAAAATCGCTGTAGTGTAAGGTTAGAAACTTTCGTTTTAAGGAAAAATGGCCTATAATTCTTGTATTTTTTTAGAATAATGTCCTATATTTTTGAAAAGTACGAGCCCTGCATTGTTGCTAGTTTATTAGTTTCAATGCCTCGGCAAGTGTCAGCTCGTGCTTACTGTCAAAGAGTAACTCACAGCAAGTTTTGCTGTCTAGTGTGAACACATTTGCGAGTTACTTAGCGAGTGAACTTCTAGTCTGAATGCGCATTTCTTGCTTAATTGCTGTGCTTTTATCAACTCTCTTTGTTTCTTGGACGTCTTTCTAGTTGCTCGTAGCAAAATCTACCTTGAAGTCGGAATCACCGGCAGGTCTTGTGACATACACAACTCCGGTCAACATGACTACGACTTGTGGCCTCCAGACTGCAGTGGTCAGTACGACTAATGGTCAGATTGTCACCGCAGCAATGCCTACTGTACTGGTGGACCCCAATAAAATAGCCATTGATCGGATAGCACCAACTAAAATGCAGGTGGGTAAATATGATGTGTTTATTAGAGCTGAAGTCGGGTGTGGCAGTATTGCTACTTAGCTTATTACTAAAGATATTTTTATATAAGAATGAACTAGCAGATATCATATGTAGTCATAAATATATATTTCTGATGTTGATTTCTGTCATCTTGTTATTAATTTGAAAATATTGAGAAAATAACCTATTTTTTTCAACACAAATAAGTAAAGAATTAATTTTTATTTAATGTTTAATGACATATAATTTATCTGTTTGCGTTCTCGTATGTTACACTCGATTCTCACAAGAAATTGTGTCTAAGCTGTCTTAAGTTTGAAAAGAGATATAACAGTTCTGGAGATATGTGCTTATCTCCTAGAATACACTGTAATATCATCATTACTCTTCTCTCTGTTTGTTTACCTTCAGAAATCAGTTTTCAATCAGGATTCAACAAATTTGCAAACAGTGTTTTAAGTCATCACGAGCCAATGATTAGTCACTTGTTTCACACTGCTATTTGTGACCTGTTCTCGTCTTTTTGTAACAACGTTACTGACAAAGTTGTTATGATCAGACAGAATTGTAACTCATAATTTGACGTCCTTTACGTAATGATATTTTAAATAATTAAAGTAAAGTTAGCATCTTAAAAGAAATGATTGATTTGCGTGAAGATATACTACACTGTGATGTGCTTGAATCAAATGATGTCGACTGCATTATTAACGAAATATGTGTCAACTAGTGTGTGATGTTATAGTTTGCATCTTCTTTAGATGTTTTTTATTTTTCTATTAACTATATGTATTTTTATTGTAAATATTTTTGTAGCCTGTTTTTTTAGCCTTTTTTATGTGTGACATGTAATTCTGAATTCATGTGCGAATAAACATAATATATATATACTTTTCGTAGACTTCAAGTTCTGCTGACTATCGAACTATCTATTTATTCTATTAGATTATCTAACACTATCGATTAGAGAACTTGACTGGTTGTCTAATAATATTGCCCAAAAACTTTCATTCACTCATTCATTTACCAAACTCAGTACTGCTTTAATTTTGTCAGGCATGAATTGTATAAATTTAGCTTTTGTTAGGAATTTACAATAAAGAAAAAACAGTGCAGTAGACCTCAAAGACTTCCTGCACCGATTCAACGGAATGCAACCACTTTTGTGATACAGATTTTTAAATTGAGTACTGTAATAAAGCCTAGGTGTTCTCAGTAAAATGAAAAGGCATCGTGTGTTTTGTGTGCACACATAGCCTAATAAAGACTGTGTATTGTCCATTTACCTTTTGCACATCTGTAGGTTCTACATTAATTTCAGGAAGTTCTGCCCAAGGGTGAAAAGCGCACGGCCCACAATGCAATAGAGCGGAGATACCGAACGAGCATAAATGATAAAATTGTTGAGTTGAAGAATATTGTTGCTGGTACTGAAGCGAAGGTGAGTGGAATGAAATAATCTGAAAACAGGTCGACCTTGCGACACAATGCAACTGGGAGCATCTGAAGACTCGGCAACTGGCGGCATACTATATGCCACTAGTTCAGAGAATATCCAGTTGAAGCACAACAAAACTCTTCTACTTGCATACTGCATTTTTGCGTACAGGGCTTGCATCGACAGTAACGCTGTATAAAACTTGTAAATTTAAACTCTCGCGATGACCGTTAGGCGCAGCCACTTTAATGGTAGGTCATTTAAAACAAGTTTAGACAACATTGTGTGAAGTTTCAAAAAATAATCGGAACATTCGTAGCACACATGTTACTAACTAAGTAAAATTTTAAATTACTGCATCTTGTGAATAAGATTAAAAATACGTTTTTTAGTTAGTGAGTGGCGCACCCTGGGGGTGAACTAGCGACGTTTTACTAATTGGCACGAACATTTTAAATTATTATTTCTTGTTACACATTTTTTCCAGCAGGTAAGCAAAATGCCAAGTTATATGGATTTGCATGGAAAATTTTTTGGGACATAATTTAACATTGCCTTTTCTTCCACTGATTTACGTTTGTATAGGTGACATCATGTAATGGCGCTGTCAGAAAAGTATTGCGGGAGATTTAAAATGAAAACAAACAAAAATTTCTTTTAACCCAAGTGGAATGTATGCATAAAGTTGTTGTAAAGTAATATAACTTATTAAGGCAATTTCTGAAACCTACTTCATGTATCCCTTTTCTTGTCCTTCAACATAAGCAAACTTAGGACGCAACTCGGTTCCAGCGAATTGATCATTTCTGCTCGCAGAATACGGTATCTACCCAGTTCTAAGCTGAGCATTGTTCAACAATGACGGTATCTACCCAGTTCTAAGCTGAGCATTGTTCAACAATGACGGTATCTGCCCAGTTCTAAGCTGAGCATTGTTTAACAATGACGGTATCTCCCCAGTTCTAAGCTGAGCATTGTTCAACAATGATTTTGGTTTCGTCAGAGGTATTTTTTCAATCCCGTATGCTGAGTCGTTGTCGACCTGAGCATGTTTTTTTCCTCAGTTGAGGTGAGTTGCGTTGTGTCGTAAGTCGATCTAAGTTTAGCTTAAAGTGTATTAGGAAACTGGTTCTTAAGAAACTTCTAATAGCTTCCTTAGTCATTCTAAACTTTGCCTCAAGGTTTACTGTCATTAGTTGTTTCTATAATTTACTGGAATGAATTTTGTAGCACATTTTCTAAACTTCGTTTAATTGTTCTTTTTTGCAGTTAAACAAATCGGCAGTTTTGCGTAAAGCTATAGACTACATTCGTTTTCTGCAGTCGTCAAACCAAAGGTTGAAACAAGAAAACATGGCACTGAAAATGGCAACTAAGAATCAGAGTACGTATACGATATTTACTAGATCTAAAAACATATTTCTAACCGTGGATGTTACTTGAAAGTACTAACCGAAATTGAAATTTGCGTTACTTGGGAAACCAATGACGAAACTATTTTTGCAAAACAAACTGCTATTAGAACTGGAAAAAAACATAATACTGAAATAAGTAAAATTCTAGAACTAGCTGTAAATATTTCTATATATATGCTTTATTTTGTAAATATTTTATTGCCTATATTTCACAATTACTTTACAAATTATTAAATTACCTTACAGCTTCATAGACATCAGCACTGAAGATGTGTGCTGTATTAGCCTAAAAAAACTGACTTTAATTTTATTAATGAAAAATTTTCGCTTTATTTGAACTATTTTGGCCAAGGTGTTTCAGCAATTTTTAACATGTGGGAGAAAAGAAAAGTAAACGGAGCAAAATACCGCGAAAATCTCGGAAAAATACTAAGTAAAATTACAAAAGTTTGCTCTAGTAAATTTCCTGAAAAACGAAACAAAAATCGCAATTATCGTGTCAAACTGAGGTGAAAATTTTGTTTGAATGTTGTCAGATGTTTATTTGGCCTTGTGTGTAAATTATTTCCCAATTAAATAATATTTGACATTGAAACTGTTATATTGACAGATTTGGAACAACTGTTGGTGAACTTCAAGGATGTCTCCCCAGATACGTTCCCCATCATTGACACGCCCCCTCACAGCGATGGTGGCTCGCCCACTTTGCCTTCGCCGCCGGACTCCGGCGACTCTTCTTCGGAACCCGGGTCTCCTGCTTTCAACCAAAGGTCGGAGGATCGCACGGCGAAGGGCATGATGGATCGTTCTCGTGTCACTCTGTGCGTCTTTATGTTTGCCGTACTGGCTTTTAACCCTTTTGGAAAGTTGTTGGGAAGCAACAGTGCAGAGTATGGAGACAATTATCACGGCCGCACCATTCTGCATTCACCAGCAGATGAAGGTATTAATGTTATTTCTATAGTCTTAATGTTGCCTGAATTCCCAACAGTTTACAAGTTAGTTGTCAGGCACTCTTCCAAGAAGTGATCGCAGTGGATTACTTCGTTCCATAATGTGCTCAGGAAAAAGTAGTGCAACTGGGAGTTTATTTATTACAAACAATGAAACTTAGGATTAGCTAAGAAATAAGCTGAGTCCAGCACACTACAAACAATTAGTAATTTAATCATCAATCATTGGCGTAGTTTTTTATATCGTTAATTGTTATTTGTGTTATTGTTGTGTGTCATGATTTATTGTATTATTTGTATTAATTTGTGATGTGTATATGAACTTTCTAAAGTTTGAAATAAAATATTAAATCTAAAATCTAATTGTTGAGTTAGTATGTGGTTTATTTTTTGCAAAATTTCTAATTCTAACTGTTAGATTAAATTGCTTGTGTTAATAGAACAATAACCACTTTTTGTGATCTCATTTCTTTCGGTGTTGAATCACCAGGCTTGCCATTTGCTGTATTGTAAAGTGCTGATGAAAATAATTGTTTTCAAACTCAATATTTTCTTTGCCATTTGGAACACTTGCATGTGATGCTCAACCACTTTTCAGGTCAAGGCTGGTTTGAATGGATATTCCCCACACTTTGGCTATGGTTACTGAATTTAGCCGTCGCTGCAGCCGTGCTCACTCGTATAATGGTCTACGGCGAACCGGTTACTAAACCCATGTCGAAGGCTTCGGTGACATTTTGGCGCCACAGAAAGCAAGCTGACCTGGATTTGGCAAAGGTATTCCATTCAGTTGAAAGTTTGTATGCTATTCTGTGTTATGTTTCTGTATTGTTGTAATTACTGTTTCGATCGCATTTTGTACTAATTGCCAACTAAGGTTTACCTAGTAACTGAAGGTGATTTTGCCAAATCTTGTAAATCTTATTATGCTTAAAAACACTGTCTAGGTCAGGGGTGTGCAAATTGCGGCCCGCAAAGAGATTTGTCAACCTAATGAAAGTGCTGCCCGGGCGATTAATTGAGTGTATCCAGCTGAAGTCCGTGCCACGATCCCAAAGATAGTGCGGGTAGTTTTTTCTACTAGATCAGATGCCATTAACCCTTACAAGACGGTTGTAGCTTAATGTCACTGTACTACACAGACTGTGTGATACACATTACTAATATGCATTGTAATAAAATTACCACTATCTGTCCTGAAAGTAGAAATATATGGTTTGTAATATAAATTTTAATAACTTCTAAAATAGTTTCTTGAGTGTAGTAGTAATGATGTACACAGGTCGGATGCAAAAAAAATGTTATTAGGCCTTTCTGTACTTGGCTCCTTGATCAAACTGCCTGTGGCCCGCAGGAATTGCGGGAAAGTTTAATGTGGCCCGGCTAGTCAGATAATTTGCACACCCCTGGTCTATAGAATGCATAAATGCAATCCTTACAACTTCATTTGAGTTAGGAAATTTGAATATGACAAAGAATTCTAAAAATGCAGTTTGCAGTTTCAGTGCATTTGTGTGCTCTAACGATAGCAATGTTTAGAGCCATGCAAGTGGTCAGTTTAGGTGTGACTATACTTGCTAAAAACATTCATGTATGTGCAAGAATTTTTACAAAGGTCCATTTGAATATTGTGCAACAAAAGTGTCCATTTTTATTCTGAATATCTTTGTTTTTATTAGGGTGATTACACAGCTGCTGCTAAACAGTTGAGGACCTGCTTACACACTCTCGGACGTCCTCTACCAGTTTCCAGACTTGACCTTGTGTCCAGCCTGATCTGGAATGCTTTCCGACAAATCCTGAATCGAGTCTTCATTGGTCACATGTTGACACATTTGTCCGGACACGGACAGAGTAAGACGGATGGAAAGTTCACCGATCTGCAGAATTCTTGGAAGGATGCGGCGCTCGTTTATCATAAACTTCATCAGCTTCAGCTTACAGGTTTGTTTAATTAATACAGATGTGCACAGGTCTGATGTGAGCTTTGCCTTCAAATTAACTTTCTTTTGTGGTACATGAGAGATTCTGTACAGAAAATTTGTTTGGATAGACGGTGCTGCATTTACATCGCTGGGAAAAATCGTGTTTGAACATAAACTTTCATTTAGCTTTGTTTCTTCACTTTAGTATTTTGATAGTTACATTTCACTTTAGTATTTTGATAGTTACATGCATTTATATCAGCTGCCACTTGTGAGAGGTTCCTGTTCGTTCAGTAGCTCATCTTTGAGGATGATTCGTGATAGTGAGTTTGGTTAAACTCTCATTGTGCTACACTGTTTTAAAAAGAACTGTTTGTACAATATTAATTCACCTTAATCATGTCTTGTGCATTTAGGTTATGTCAGTGATGGTACGCTCTCAGGTCTTGTCACCTCCCTGGCTGCTGTGAATTTAGCCGAGTCTGCTGGTAATGCTGTAAGCTGTGAAACCATGGAAGATATATACATCACCATGGCGTTCAGGATGAAGCATTGCCTCTCCTTTAGATGCGCTTTCTTAGCTGTAAGTAATAGTGTTTGCTCTGCAAACTCGTTAGATATTTTTAATGAGATGCTAAAACGCATTTGTTTAATTTGTACTTTTTACGGTGAATTAATTTCAATCTATTGAATTTGAATGTATTTTATGAATTTGAATGTATTTTATTGTTCAGCATGCTGAGATTTTAAATGATGTAGAGTGCAATATTAATTAATTTTTCATTCGTTAACCGTGTGAATCTACACAGCTCATCAGAAATTGCTGTCGAATTTTTTCATGCCAAATTGAAGTATGATTCAGTTAGGTATGGTCCGTTGTCTCAATGTTACATTTCTTGTTTGTAAAAATGTACTACTTTTACTCAGCGTTACTTTCTGAACCGGGCCAGACATGTTTGTGTGAACAGCGGACAGCCCGTACCTCAGTCACTACAATGGTTATTTCAACCGGTTGGTCACCAGTTCTTTGTGAATGGCTCCTGGGATTACTTGGGCAAGCCTACCATGTTCAGTGCTGTTGTAGATTCCGGTACGTTGATATACACTGCCTTTTTTACTTTGCAAGCCTAGATGTCAGCACTTATCAGCACAGTACCTAGCTAATATAGACATCTGTGGCACTCCTATCACTTTGCAAATTAGGTATAATAATGCTGTAGTGCTGTAGGTAGAGATACTAAACAACTCGGGTGCCTTACTGACAAATCAAGATGAAAGCCAATGTAAATAGTGGGTTGGCAGGTGAAACTGCCCAGAAGCAGGTTTCCTGATGGTAGCTGCCAACTCATTTAGTGATCAGGTTCGGTGTCGCTCAACTAAAGCAAAATAAACTACTTGCTCATGCTTGCATGAATGATACTCTCTTCGTTTATATTACATACAGTGTACCATTAAAAACTAAGTTTTAAAAGTTTTGTTTGTAGTTTTGTCTTTAACACTTTTTGACTAGAAGATGCTTATGCTTTATCTAGATTTTAAAAATAATCTGATAATTATTTTGTGATAATCGTGATTTTTTGAATAATTTAACTTTTTCAGTCAGTCCATTAGCTCATGTGACACAAGCATTACGTGAGCACCTCTTGGAGAAATCCCTGTACAGTTTGATTGAGCCCGAGAGTCGTAACCGGGAGCAAATCACTGAGAAGCCACTGAGGTAAATGACCTTGTGTGTTGTACAGATTTGATTAAACCACAGAGTAAAATTATCCGGAAAAAAGGAATTAAAGAAGAGCGCGGCAATAGCAGAAATGGTTGTGCGCAGGTGTGCCAAGCGTACAGGCTGTAGCACTGTAGACACTTAGTCTTATGCACAGGTGTGCCAAGTGTGCAGGCTGTAGCGGTGTAGACACAGTCTTATGCACAGGTGTGCCAAGTGTACAGGCTGTTGCGATGTAGACACTTAGTGTTATGCACAGGTGTGCCAAGTGTGCAGGCTGTAGCGATGTAGACAGTGTTATGCACAGGTGTGCCAAGTGTGCAGGCTGTAGCGATGTAGACACTTAGTCTTATGCACAGGTGTGCCAAGTGTGCAGGCTGTAGCGGTGTAGACACAGTCTTATGCACAGGTGTGCCAAGTGTACAGGCTGTAGCACTGTAGACACTTAGTCTTATGCACAGGTGTGCCAAGTGTACAGGCTGTAGCAATGTAGACACTTAGTCGTATGCACAGGTGTGCCAAGTGTGCTGGCTGTAGCGGTGTAGACACAGTCTTATGCACAGGTTTGCCAAGTGTACAGGCTGTAGCACTGTAGACACTTAGTCTTATGCACAGGTGTGCCAAGTGTACAGGCTGTAGCGATGTAGACACTTAGTCTTATACACAGGTGTGCCAAGTGTACAGGCTGTAGCGATGTAGACACAGTCTTATGCACAGGTGTGCCAACTGTGCAGGCTGTAGCGATGTAGACACTTAGTCTTATGCACAGGTGTGCCAAGTGTACAGGCTGTTGCGATGTAGACACATAGTCTTATGCACAGGTGTGCCAAGTGTACAGGCTGTTGCGATGTAGACACATAGTCTTATGCACAGGTGTGCCAAGTGTACAGGCTGTTGCGATGTAGACACTTAGTCTTATGCACAGGTGTGCCAAGTGTACAGGCTGTAGCGATGTAGACACAGTCTTATGCACAGGTGTGCCAACTGTGCAGGCTGTAGCGATGTAGACACTTAGTCTTATGCACAGGTGTGCCAAGTGTACAGGCTGTTGCGATGTAGACACATAGTCTTATGCACAGGTGTGCCAAGTGTACAGGCTGTAGCGGTGTAGACACAGTCTTATGCACAGGTGTGCCAAGTGTACAGGCTGTAGCGGTGTAGACACAGTCTTATGCACAGGTGTGCCAAGTGTACAGGCTGTAGCGATGTAGACACTTAGTGTTATGCACAGGTGTGCCAAGTGTGCAGGCTGTTGCGATGTAGACACTTAGTCTTATGCACAGGTGTGCCAAGTGTGCAGGCTGTTGCGATGTAGACACTTAGTCTTATGCACAGGTGTGCCAAGTGTGCAGGCTGTTGCGATGTAGACACTTAGTCTTATGCACAGGTGTGCCAAGTGTGCGCACAGGTGTGCCAAGTGTACAGGCTGTAGCGGTGTAGACACAGTCTTATGCACAGGTGTGCCAAGTGTACAGGCTGTTGTGATGTAGACACAGTCTTATGCACAGGTGTGCCAAGTGTACAGGCTGTTGCGATGTAGACACATAGTCTTATGCACAGGTGTGCCAAGTATACAGGCTGTAGCGATGTAGACACTTAGTCTTATGCACAGGTGTGCCAAGTGTCTGTTGCGATGTAGACACTTAGTCTTATGCACAGGTGTGCCAAGTGTCTGTTGCGATGTAGACACTTAGTCTTATGCACAGGTGTGCCAAGTGTGCAGGCTGTTGCGATGTAGACACTTAGTCTTATGCACAGGTGTGCCAAGTGTACAGGCTGTTGCGATGTAGACACTTAGTGTTATGCACAGGTGTGCCAAGTGTACAGGCTGTTGCGATGTAGACACTTAGTCTTATGCACAGGTGTGCCAAGTGTGCAGGCTGTTGCGATGTAGACACTTAGTGTTATGCACAGGTGTGCCAAGTGTACAGGCTGTTGCGATGTAGACACTTAGTCTTATGCACAGGTGTGCCAAGTGTGCAGGCTGTTGCGATGTAGACACTTAGTCTTATGCACAGGTGTGCCAAGTGTGCAGGCTGTAGCGATGTAAACACAGTCTTATGCACAGGTGTGCCAAGTGTGCAGGCTGTTGCGATGTAGACACAGTCTTATGCACAGGTGTGCCAAGTGTGCAGGCTGTTGCGATGTAAACACTTAGTGTTATGCACAGGTGTGCCAAGTGTACAGGCTGTTACGATGTAGACACAGTCTTATGCACAGGTTTGCCAAGTGTGCAGGCTGTTGCGATGTAGACACAGTCTTATGCACAGGTGTGCCAAGTGTACAGGCTGTTGCGATGTAGACACAGTCTTATGTCTGTTATCACGGTTTTTGTAGTTTTAACAAATAGCTGTCAACATTTTTTATTCTGTGTTATTTTGATTAACAAGAACTGAATGATCTATCGTGATTTGATCACGGACAAATTAGGCATACATTCGCGTTAAACTAATTTTCGTAAAACTCTGTTTTTCGTTGTGGTTAGTGCTTCGCAGTCTGCTGACGTGTTGCAGTACGTCCAGGTGTTGAGAGAATGTGCGGATGCTGCACCGATCAATGCTGCCATCGCTGTTGGTTCATCGGTGTTTCAGACATCAGGTCAGTTGCTGCTTTAATCTCTAAACAGTCGCTTGAATGATTTTTTCTGGTGAATGATGCTTCACGAAATTTTCACTTGTTCGTGTCTGATCATTTATATGCCTTGTGACTACTAACTAACGCGGTTGTTATTGAAATTCCGCCAATTTGCCATTAAGAAATGCGCTAGTGGTTAGACGCATTTGCGTTGGTGTTTGAGCTAGAGGGTTACAACTGTGCAAACAGTTAATTGGCATGTAACAGTCGACCGAGGTGTAAGCAAAAGTGTTTACCAACTTTATTCCACTCAGCATCTTTTTAACTGGTCCTTTCCTCCAAATCTGCTAGGGCACAAAAGGCTATGAGCAGGGAGTTTTTTTCTTGTATGATTATTTGTAGTAGTTTGACACGTAGGTAGTGCCTGAAGTTTTTAATGATGATGTAATTCATGAATTTATTTTGTTTTGTAATTAGCCAAAGCACAAGCAACGTGTTGCTGTAATTAGTGGCAGTGTTGGAAAGCTGATATTTTAGTGACCCTAAGGCTTTTTTTAAGTTTAAAATTGCGCACCTGGGGTGTTTTGAGGCCTTTATTTTCAAATTGCGTGAGGCTTATTGGCATTCTGAATCTATTATATTAATATTCTTGGTATATATATATATATATATGATTCGAGGCTACAGCTTCGATGAGGGCACCATTTGCGGCGATCTATACATCAAACAAAGGGTCTCGATCTAGTGTCGTCTCATTGGGGGTTTATTTTTCGAATCGGGCCCACTGGGACGAACGGGGGCGAAAAACCTCCAAAAATGGCCATTTTTCGGCCGTTTTTTGCAAAAGTTATATGGCTGAGATCTGAAGAACAGGAACGGGTCATGGGTGGTGCTGGCTTTTAAAATAATGCGTAACTTGATGAATAATTTAGCTGGGAATAATGTGTAATAAGAATTTAGTTATCATGTTATTTAGAATGCAGACTATTAACATTTTAATATTATGGTTGTGCTTGGATTATGTTTGTCTTTGTCACTGATGGAGAAAGAAAACACATTGTAAACTTTCGCACATATTTTTAGGGTGTGACGAGGTTTCCAAGTGGTGGGCTGCAGTCGTGGCTATCGGTGCTCATTGGCTGACCGGTGACGATGCGGCAGCCAATCGCGCATACCCAATTGTTGATCAGTTGCCGCGGGAACTACAAGAAACTGTGTAAGTACAGATGTGAATGTGTTTCACAATAGGAGTCTGTGATTTTTCGCAAGATGCGAGACAAAATGGAGTTGTCTCCACGTAGCTTTCTATATAGCAGTGGTTTCCAAACTTTCTCGGACCGTTACCCAAATCGGGAAACTGGTCTTGTCCATTACCCCCCACTTAGTACTACTTCTCCAACTCAAAAAGTAAAAAAACTTAACAAGCAAGCAAAATTATTTATGTTTGTTCGTGACATAAACAAATTTCCAGGTGTTGTTGTTGTATTGTTGCCAAAACAAGAATTACAATTATGACACAGTGTTGCCTGCCGTATTGTTGCCATTTTCAAGAAGAAAACAACGTAAAATGCATTCCGAGCAAAGTTTTAAAAATTTTCAGAAGGGTGCCCGTTCCCCCCCCCCAAACCATATTGCCCCCGGGGGGGTAATTTACCCCTACTTTGCGAACCACTGCTC